>CM062297.1:355765188-356365188 GCA_031216915.1 Pictodentalium vernedei
GTAGTCTGATACTAGTGCTGTCAGGATCCCCATGTTATAGCACAAAACTGCATTGACAATTGTCCCTCTACCACCCATACTAAACCCTTCAGCTGATGAGAAAGTTAACAGCATGCACTCTCAGTTTCCTATGATTTGCTTTAGTACTGCAGCACTCAGGGTTCACTGAGTTTTTTTCTGTTTTGATAACCCTGTCCTGGCTCTTCTTGCTATATTTTTCATTGTATGTCAGTCAGTATTCCTATGTACATGTAGAATGTCACTTTCAAAATATGTGATTGCATGTCTGTCTGTCCATCATACCATTCCTATGTACATGTAGACTGTCTCTTTCAAGATATGTGATTGCATGTCTGTCTGTCCATCATGCAAAGTGTTGGTTTGTTTCCATTTGAACAGTTCTACATTTTCAATAACTGGCAATTGACCCCCCCCCCCCCACACACACACACCCATACACACACATACACAAATATATTAAACATTAAAGAGCACTACATTCCTGAAGCAAATATCTGAGTCATCCTCACTGGATACTAGGCATGCATGTATTTGCCCTAATTTCACTCTTTTTATCAGAATGGGTGCCTGCGGGGATTAAATCCAAGGTTGTAAATGAGCCCTTGTGGGTACATGTACTTGTAGGACATGCACATCACTACAGAATCAATATTTGATGGTTTAGGCATTTTAACAGTGCTATGCTATAACATAGGAGCAGTGCTCAGCTGGTCATGCTGTTGGAAAAAAATCAGTGTTTAATGTTGTGTCAGTGCCATACCAATGACTCTAGGTGTCTTAACTGAGAAACGAGGCTTTTTTCACAAGAATGGCAAAACATTCATCAAGCGCAATGTGAAATATCTTCAGAAGCCAGAACGTGATTTAAAAATTATCACAAATGAGAAATTTAATATCACAAGCGGTTTGTTATATGTCAACATCAATTAATTTATTAATTTTATCCTAGTTTTTTATAAAAAGGGGCATACTAGGGGGACACCTTCAGAGCTATATTTGCCACATCAGTATGTAGAAGAAAATTTGACATCAGTTGTTAGGACAAAATGGTACTGTCTATTGATATTGGTGAATTATATAGTTGCAACCCCAATTTTTGAATCAAAATTGACATTTATATGGTTTCATGGGGTTGGAACACCACTCTTTGTCTTGCTGTATGGTTAAAGGAGACACTGTTTTCCTCAAAGTATTACATGCTGATGCAGATTTTAGTTTTATTTGGGGATTGGGTTAGTTTTCAAAAAAATCTACATGAATTCCTTTAGGTAACAGAGCAAAACAGAGTAGAAAAATGTATTGGAGGCAACAGCAGTTTTAAGCCATTTGACACAGTTTGGACAGTTTTCTTTAAAAGAACAAATTTCCCATGTTTTTAACTCAGTGGAAGCCAAAAGTTGAATTCTCATGCAGAAATGACTCTTTTGTCACATGAAAGAGGTAAAATGTATCTTTGATAGGATTGGGGTTGATTAAGGAAATACATAATTTGGCTTCTGAACCTGATTTAATTATTATTTTGAGAGATTATTTCACATTAAAAAATTCATTGGGGTACCTCACACCTTACAATACTTTTTTATTGTTTTGAAAAGTATGTTTTTGTCATCATCAGCAATAAGGGCTATATATTGCAAGCAAATTCACATCTTGAGCAAGTGTAGTCTCCAGTGGCACACTACAGCCCCCAGCAAATGCAAATAACAACCTATTTTATTCTACATGTACACATATATTAACAAATGTAATTAAACCATGGTTCCCCATCATAGTACTAGGTGCAGAGAGGGATTCCAATCTTCCAACCCCCTTCCAAATCACCATTCAAACCCACAGCCAGAAAACCCATATTGCACTTTTATTTACTGGTATTCAGATGTTTGCCTGAATTATGCTGTTAACCCTTTACTTACATGTAACATGAAAAGCTAATTACCCATGCCCACAAACTTATTGATTTACTAATTTTTTTGTGTCAAAAACATGACTTTTTACACCATTGGAATGACCTCATTCCAATGAGGGGTCATAAGCTATGTGTTTGACACAAAAAAAACGAGAAAATAATGAACATGGAATGGCAATACTTGTGAATAGCACCAGCAGCTTTTGACCGTTATATTTGGTAAAGGGTTAAAAAATGTTAGAAAATAATTTCTTCATTGAAAGAGTATTTTAGAACACAAATTTGGGGGTGAGGTACAGTGGAAAAAATAACACAATAAAGTTGCAAATGTGAGTTAATGGCATTTATGCACAGCTACCAATAAAGTAGTCTAGTACTAAATTTTCCCTCTTATTTGATGCACGCCCCCCTGTTTTGGGGTCGGAAAAAGTTCTTTGAAGGGTTATACTTGACAAAGATATTTGAATCCCAAAATTAAAGAGATGCGATCAAATTTTGTTCAGATCGAGCGTTGCTGTCACGGTTCCCATGTTACAGCACAAAACTACAGTAACAGCTGTGAAATATTGTTCTCTCCTTGAATCAAGTCCCCCACCCACAACCCCCCCCCCCCGCACCCCCCCCCCCCCCATACTGCAGCCTCAGTTGATGAGAAACAATTGGAAAGACTGTACAGTATGTTTTGGAAACTAAAGTCAATCTCATACTCTCTCAGTTTCCTATGATTTGCTTGGGTACTGCAGAACTCAGGGTCCATTGAGGTTTTTTTCTGTTTGACAATCTTGTCTTGGCTCTTCTAACAAAATTTTTCATTGCATGTCAGTTTTTATTTCTGTGTAGACTTTCAAAACACTAAAAAAAACAAATTTTTTAAGCAAATATCTCATTCATCCTCCTTGGAGACATATTTTCCACAATTTCAAACTTTTTTATCAGAATGGGTATTTGTGGGGATTAAATCTAAGGTTGTGAAAGTGCCCTAATGGATACTTGCTGCTCAGGAACAGCACCACAGAATCAATATTGGATGTTTTTAGGCATTTTAACAGTGCTAAGAGATACCACATGAGCAGTACTGGTCATACTGTTGAAAAAAGCAGTGTTTTATGTTTTTGTCAGTACCATACCAATGACTTTAGGTGCCTTAACTGGGAAAACTGGCTTTTTTAGCTCATCTTGACAAAGTCAAGCTGAGCTAATCTCATCGCTCTCCGTCCGTCATCCGTCAACACCATGTTTTGGTCTTCTCCTCCAAAGCCACTGGGCCAATTCAAGTGAAAGTTTTTGTGAGTGGTGGTCCCAAAGAGGCATTTCATGTTTGTTCAACTCATACACTCTCAGTTTCCCATAGGGAGGGAGTGGGGGAAAATGCTCCAAAATATTTATAAAATCTTCTTCTCAAGAACCAGTGTGTTTTGGCCCCGCCCAAAATTTCTACTTTCTGAACCGATGGTCCGGTGTGAACCAAATTTGGTGTGTGGTATTTTTAGGTCCTAAGTACTTGACCCAAGCAAAAAAAAATTCCCGCATCCCCATGGGAACCCAGGGAGCTAAAAATAGACATATTTTCAAACGCCCATATTTCCCAAACCACACGGAACAGAGAGCTGTTATTTGGTATGAAGTATCCTTAGGTCCAGTAGAATTGAATGTTAAAAATAAATTGCCATCGGTTATGTTAGGGTGCTCTGTAATGGGCATCGAAAAAATGCTGAGTCAGCATATTTGCAAAAATTTAAAAAAATCTCTTCTCTGGAACCAATCATCAGAATCTTTTGATATTTGGTATACAGCATTCATAGGGAGGGTGGCAAATAAAAGTTTGTTGAAATAAAGCTCATTGGTTCATATATGGGCTCTCTTTGTGAGCTCGAAGTTTTAACATAGGGTAATATGGGGAATATTTTTTAAAAATCTTCTTCTTCAGAACCACCAGTCAGAATATTTTAATGTTTTGTATACATCTTTGTTATGAGGGTCAGATTCAAATCATGTCGCTAGGTTAATATTTGGGCTTCCTACGGAAGCCCAAATTTGATCTTTGTTCAATATGGAGGGTAATTTAAAAAAATCTTCTTCTTCAGATCTACCAGTCAGAATGCTTTGATATTTGGTATGCAGCATCTCTGAGGGGGGCAGATTCAAGTTTGTTCAAATCAGATCCCTAGGTATATATTTGGGCTCACTATGATAGCCCAAATTTTTACTTAACCCAATATGAGTAAGTTTCTTTAAAAATCTTCTTCTTCAGATCCACCAGTCAGAATGCTTTTATATTTGGTATACAACAGATTCCCAGTTGTTCAATTCGAGTGCCTAGGTTATTATTTGGGCTCCATATGGGAATATGAAATTTAACTTGGTACAATATGAGGGAATTTCTTAAAAAATCTTCTTCTTGAGATCCACTCGTCAGAATGCTTTCACATTTGGTATACAACATCTCTAGGGGGGTCAGATTCAAGTTTGTTCAAATCGGATCCATAGGTTAATATTTGGGCTCGCTATGGTGGCCCAAATTTGAACTTAGTGCAATTCGAAGAAATTTCTTTACAATTTCTCTTCTTCAGATCCAACAGTCAGAATGCTTTCATATTCGGTACACATCTCTTATCTAGGGAAGTCAGATTCAACTGTGTTCAAATCAAGAGTCTGGGTTAATATTTGGGCTCTCTGTGACTAAGATTAATCCACATACGTTGTATCAAGGGGCTTCATAGGTGAGCTCTACATTTTACTTTATGATCAACCGAAGAAAAGGCATGATGCCCAGATTACTTTTGTCACTCCTGGGGACTCAAGGATTGACAGTGTAGCCTATGGAGATGGCTTGCTTAATGTAGACTCATTCTTGGACTCTGTTTAAATTGTGTTCTGTTCAAGATGAGCGCTTCAGGCCCCGTGGGGCCTCTGGTTTCTTTTTTTTTTTACAAAAAATTGCAAATGATTCACCAAACACATGATGTGAAATGTCAGTCTTCAGAAGCCTGAATGTGATTTAAAAACGATCACAAGTAGGATATTTAATGTCACAAGTTGTTTGTTTTGTGTCAATATTAATTAATTTATGAATTATGTCACGTTTTTGATGAAGAGGGGTATACAGGGGGAGGGGGGGGGTCACATTGATTGAGGGCTATTTTTTTTAAAATGTTACCACATCAGTATATAAATTTCCCATTTCTGATAGCTTTTTCGCAAGATGTTTGTTTTGTGTCAACATCAATTAATTTATGAATTATATCATAGTTTTTTTATGAAAATGGCTATGGGGTGGGGGTGGGGGGTGGTCACATGCATTGAGGGCTATTTTTTACCACATCAGTATTTGGAAGAAAATTTGACATCAGTTGTTAGGATAAATGGCAGTGTCTGTATTGCTGAATAATATAGCTGCAACCCCAATTTTAGAAACAAAATTGACGTTCACGTTTGTTTCGTGGGGTGGGGAGGGGGGTGGGACACAATTTCTCTAATCTATTGGAGCAATGGACGCAAAATCAGTTTATTTAAGGACGTGTGAAAGGCATCAATAATTAGGCCACATTGAAACTCTTTTTCAAATTTATTTCCCCTTCACCTTGTGTGAGGACAATAATAATCTAAGTGAATCATTGAATTATGATCAATCGCGAAACGAAAGTCAACTCGACAACTCTATTTATAGAAATGATCCGCATCGCCGATGTGAGGTGGTGTTTTCGTGGCTAACAAACACAACGGTGAGTAACTATGACCCAAAAAGCTTGAGAGGACCTTTTTCTGAATAACTAATTTGAACAAAATGACTACGTCAACTCAATAATTCTGCGGTCATATATCCGACGGAACATTTTCGAACTTGATCGAGACAATTATCCTGGAAACCCATACAATAAAAAAAAAGAATCAAATCGGTTAACAGTTGTTCAAGTTATGGCGCTATCAATAGTATCATTAGTATCAAGCACAACATTTGAAAAATTCTTCAGCCGTACATCGGACCGAGCCAGTTTTCGAACTCGACCAAGACATTGGTCCTTGAAACCCACGTGCCAAATATCTGTCAAATCGGTTGACGTTTGTTGAAGTATCGCGCTATCAAGCTCAAAATTAGTAGATTTTAACAAAGGGCCATAACTCTTGCGAAAAAGCGTGGGCACGCCCTATTTTGAGTCATCGGGTGTTGCACATGAATATCAAGCCACAAATCAAATATCAAAATCCGTCCAGAAATAACTAAGTTTTTTAGCAAAAAGGGCCACCTGCCCGGCGACCGGTCCTCGCCATACCAATAGTGAGGGTTTTTTTGTTGAAACAATGGACTGAAAATAGGAAACTAAATGAATAGAATTAACTGAGTATGTCTAATGATATCACACAAAATGAAGAGAAATAGCCGGTTTATGCCTTTTAATACTGGCAGCAATTTCTTATCAAATAATTTTACTGTCTTACTTTTGTTAACGATTCCCATTTTTCTACCGCCCCAACAGATTCTTCTTTTAAATAGCGAACCCGGACCAGAAGAAACGGATAAATTACCAAATAACGGCGACGTTGTTTCGTAAATCCTCGACGGAACACCGGCACCGTTTTTTTTTTTTTCTCGAGTCTGGCAAATGATCGACAACATTGGTGTCATTACATTGAGATAGGTCGGATATCACACATAAATCTGCTACTACGCACCCCTCCCCCTTATACATCCTGCAAGTATAAATATCTCGATATTAAAATGTCTTGCCTGATGTTCCCTATATGGGTTAACTTGTAGGGAAGGGGGGGGGGAGCATATGGCTGATTTTTAGCTCACCGAAGGGACCTTAACTTATCACTTGCCGTCCGTCGTGAACTTTACATTATTGACTTCTCCTCCCAAACTACTGGACCAAATTGAACCAAATTTGATGTGCATGTTCCTTATCATATGTCAGTTCAAGTTTGTACAAATAACCTTGCCGCGCCGAACCACAAGGGGCATTACTCTGCTAGCACCCATATATTTTTTAAAAAAATTTAAAAAATCTACTTCTCCAGAACCATCATTGAGCTCCCTCTAGGAGCCCGAATTTTAACTTGGTGAAATATGAGGAATTTTCTTTAAAAATCTTGCATATCTGGTATGAATGCTTTCATATTTGGTATACAACATTTCTAGGGGGGGGGGGGGGGGTCAGATTCAGATTCAAGTTTGTACAAATCGGGTCCCTCAGTTAATATTTGGGCTTTCTATTGGAGCCCAAAGTTTAACTTTGTGCGATTTGAGGAAATTTCTTTAAAAATCTTCTTCTTCAGATTCAGATCCACCAGTCAGAATCCTTTCATGTTTAGTATACAACATCTATAGGGGGATCAGATTCAAGTTTGTTCAAATCGAGTCCCGGGGTTTATATTTGGGCTGCCTATGGCAGCCGGAATTTTAACTTAGTGCAATGTGAGGGAATTTCTTCAAAAATCTTTTTCTTCCGATTCGCCAGTCAGAATCCATTCATATTTGGTATGCAACATCTTGCGGTCGGTCAGTTTCAGTTTTGTTCAAATTGATTACCTGGGTAAATATTTTGGCTCCCTGTTTGAGCCCAAAGTTGAACTTAATGCAATGTGTGGACATTTCTTTTAAAACCTCTTTCTTCAGATCCACCGGCCAGAATTCTTTCGTATTTGGTATATAACATCTCATGGGGGATCAGGTTCAAGTTTGTTCAATTCGAGTCCCTGGCTTATTATTTGGGCTCTCTATGGGCGGGTGGGGGTGGCATGGGAAGCATGTTAGGTTTGTTCAAATCGATTCCTTAGTGTTTTTCCATAAAATTTGCCTTTCATGACTTCATTCCTTTGTAGAGTTGATGAACCATGTATAACTGAATGTGACCCCAAATACTTCTTTGAACCACTTTGGCAGGTGAACGATTACAGCCCCTTGGGGCCTCTTATTTAGTCAAGTTTAGTTGTGACGAAGTCAAAGCTCGACTCATAGTTTGGTGAATGGCGGACGGGTGTAAACAGTTGGTTTCCGGATGATAACTTGATAATGGTTCGACCCATGTCATGAAACTCGATAGGTAGGTTGGCATCGGTGAGTGGAAGAACCCTATTTATTTTGGACTTGCTTGGCCAAAGGTCAAGGTCACAGTGACCATGAACATAGTAAATTGTAAACAATTGGTTTTCGGATGATAACTTGTCTATAGTTAAACTCACATTCATGAAACTTCATACGTAGGTAATGGTTGGCGTTCATGAGAGGAAAAACCCTATTATTTTGGACTCACTAGGTCAAAGGTCAAGGCCACAGTGACCCTGAACATAGTAAATCAAAACAATTGGTTTCCGGATGATAACTTGATAATGGTTCGCCCCACGTTCATAACACTTCATAGGTAGGATGGCATCAGTGAGATGAAGAACGCTATTTATTTTGGACTTGCTAGGTGAAAGGTCAAGGTCACAGTGACCTTCAACATAGTAAATTGTAAACAATTGGTTTCCGGATGTTAACTTGACTACGGTTGAAGCCACATTCATGAAACTTCATAGGTAGGTTGGCCTAGGTGAGTGGAATACACCTATTTATCTTGGACTCGCTAGGTCAAAGGTCAAGGTCGCAGTGACCTTGAACATAATAAATCGTAAACAATTGGTTTCCAGATGATAATTTGACAATGGTTCCACCAACGTTCATGAAACTTCATAGGTAGGTTGGCATTATTGCAAGAAAGAGCCCTATTTATTTTGGAATCAGTAGGTCAAAGGTCAAGGTCACAGTGACACTTCACATAGTAAATTGTAAACAATTAGTTTCCGGGTGATAAGATGATAATGATTAAACCCACTTTTGTACTGTCACAACTCGACATTGGATCGGTGATCCTATCGGAATTATTTTTGTTTTGTGTATGTGTGTGTGGGGGGGGGGGTGCCCCCTGAACGCCCCCATGGCTGCGCCACCGTTCCGCCACTTGAGCAATCGTGATTAAGTGCCTTGCCCAATGACACAACGCAGCTACCCCTGCTGGGGATCGAACCGTGTATCTCTCGGCTTGATGTTAGTAGTAGATCATGTACCCGATCGACCCACATTGGCCGAATCTCATGTGACGTCATAGGCACTTGGCCCAGTTACTTCATTTTTGGTTGTCATGGTAGCGTGCGTGAGCGCCATCTTGTGACAACATCCCCATAGTGATACGTGGTCCTAATGTGCATGCGCAGCGCGTTTTGTTGAGGTGAGACGAGTGTACGTCGTTCATTTTGTATATCCGAGGCTGCCATCTTGGTTTCTATGGTAGCACATGTTTTCTATGTGACCCAAAACCTTCTAGTAGGAAAGGGGTGTGTTCGGAGGGCGTGTTCGATTGCATAGGAGTAATTTTAGTTGCAGCAAACAACCCGACAATCCCTCTTAATAATCCAAAACTACCGAGACGGACTTAGAAAACCCCCACCTAGGGTTTATAATAGTAGCACGTAGTGCTAAATGAATGATGAGAGGTCTCATATGGATAAATTGAGTAGAGTACATCGAATTACCACAAACATCCAGCCAATCTCTCTAAACCTTCAAAACAACTTTATTTGGCACGGATTCCTCAATACTGGACTTAAAAGAGTAGCGTACAGTGCTTTAAGGTGCGTTTCCTGGTATGAGTAATTGTATTTGTTCGAATACTTTGTAAAATTACCCAAATGAATCAAACAGTTCTTTTACTAGTGCGGATTTCCCACTAAATGTTCGGTTTCTATCTGTTGTCCCCTAGAATTCTTATTTTTGTCCAACAATAGACACATTCCTTTGTATAAGATTAACTTGATTGTTTCGGATGTGCACCATAGTCTCGGTATTTTATCTATCCCGATATTTCCAATGGTTTATCCTATTTCCTGGCCTGTTTTGCCTTTTACTGGTCCCATTTCTGCCTATCCCAGCAGACTATTTTGTCTTGGCCGTCTCTGTTTTTGCCTTTCCTGTGCATAACGAAGTCCTCTATGATTCTCAAACCCAAAATACAATCAAGCAGGGTTAGGTATTATTCGAACGACTCGAATCTTATCGAGCAAATAAGCTTTTGAGCAGTTACTGAAAAAGTCACTACTCGAACGACTGAAATCCCATTGAGCAGATGAGTATCGAAAGAGCGATTTCTTTTACGGCTCTTAATACTCATCGGGGTATAGGAGGATACCTATGACATGATGATGCAGTACTATATATACCTGATAATAATTTAGCTCCTAGCATCTGCCCAGTTCTTGACCTCTCCATGATCTTCATATCTCGAACACCACTTTTACTGATTTTCCCAATATCGCCATCGTCTGTCCTATGATTAGCTTTTACAGTAGTCACCAAATCCCGCAGTCTTCTTCCACTCTTGCGGCCTTGTACCATTACTAGCACTGGTACAGGCTTGCTAACCATCTCAGATTGCTCGAACGACCAGAATCCCATCGAACAAATGGGCCATAGAGTAACTGCCTGAACGAGTGACTCCACGTACGACTATTTTGCTCGTCTAGGTATTGAAGGATGGGAAGGATCTTGAGAACTAACAACGTGATATAATAAACTTAGTTATTGAAATTGACGTACAATCCCGCTTATAATATAGCCTTGGTTTTTGAAAGTGTTGTTAAACCCTAACGAACCTATTTGCCATTGAATTATGATCTTTTGTCAGTTTAAAAAATGAAGGTTTGTTTTACTATAGCTTGTCTGAAGTTTGATCTTTCCGCAATCTTTCAAAATTTCTCGATTGCCATACTTGTCGCCACAGTAACATATGAACATACATGTGTGGTTCTGTGTTTATTGCATGTCGCTGTACAACACGTTTTGGCAAATTGTTATATTTCACACAACCTCTGCTATTTCTGCGATGTATACCATCTCTTTCCTGAAAAATCATGCTTGGGGCCTGCAATATTTACCGAAATTAACAATATTGGGTGTGCACCATTACGTGTCACGTATTTTCATATTATCGCGTAGACGAGATATTATTTCGCCTCAGCGAGATATTATTTCGCCCCGGCGAGCTATTTTTCGCTCGGCGAGATATTATTTCGCCCCGGCAAGATATTATTTCGCCCAGGTGAGATAATATCTCGTCGGTACGAAATAATTTATTTCGCCTCCGCGAGATATTATCTCACCATTATAAATTGTTTCGTTTCAGTATGCGCTGCAAAGTTCGTAAACTAATTTGCTTGTTGTCAATATGTATCAGAAATTGTTGTTTCTCCTTTTGTGGAAATCCAAGAGAAAAATAAAGACTGACAAGTCTGTTGATGTCCGCCATCGTTGATGAGATAATTAGCGAACAATAACAATAAAGCATAGACAACCAATACAATTGCTCGTTTCATACATTCTATACACCTTGAACTTAATTAAGCACCCCCTGTTTTTTTTCGCAGTGGTGTTAATAGAAACTGTCATTAGTTTCATGCTATCTTTCAGATGGCCAAAAGTGATTGTTTGCGGAAAGAATTGTCAATTAACAAATGAAAGACAACACAGTCACAAAAATATGCAGTATCTCAATGGCGCTAATTACAGCAATCTGATTGGTTAGTTAGTGTCATGAAAGTGAAGTGATTGGGTGACCTAGATAAATGAAACAACAAGAGTACTCGGAACAGAATCAGGACTAACAAGAACAGACCAGAAATTGCTAAATATTGTAACAATGAGCAAAGCGGTTCCAGTTGATAGGCTTTTCTGCTCTACTGGAGTATACTCCGATTCAATCGCACTCACCCCGGGGACCTTCTCGGTCCTATAGCACTACGTGCTAAGCCGATAAAATGGGAACTCCGTAGTAAATAAAGTCGTTTTGTTGATTTGGAGGGATTGTCGGGTTTATTTGGGTAATTCCACGAATCGGGAAATTACTCCTATTCAATCGAACATACCCCTCCGAACATACCCCTGTCCTATTATAAGCCTTTGGGTCACATAGCAACCACGTGCTACCATAGAAACCAAGATGGCGGCCTCCAGTATACAAAATGGACGACGGAACACGCGTATCACCCTGACACTACGCGCTGCGCATGCGCACTAACACCACGTTTCACTAATGGGATGACGTCACAAGATGGGCGCGCACGCGGGTTACCACGACAACACAATATGGCGCCACTGGGTTACGTGACTATGACGCCACTCCCCCCCTCCCCCTTTCCACCCCCCCCCCCCCCCAATGGGGCCCGTTCTGGTACATGCTATACTACTGATGTAATATCGTTGTTCGGAACAGAATGCTCTCACAGCATGGGAACGATGAGGCCTTACATTGTTGTCCTTGGCGAGAAGCCAACGGGTGGTTGTCAAAATGAGGCATGACAACCGGATTTAGAATGTCCCGGATGTACTGATAACCATTGAAATTCCCAGGTACAGTCACCATGTCAAGTTTACAATCAAGAGAGAGGCATCCCCAGATCAATACTGATCTTCCACCATAAGGAACAGTAGGCCTGATCTTTCTGGGCGCGTAAGCAGTATTTCTATGCCTCCACACTCTCATGCAACCATCTGTGAACCGAAGCAGGAACCTACTCTCATCTGACCAATGGACTTTCCTCCACGTCCTAAAATTCCAATTCTATCGTTCACACACCACTCCAAACGTCGTCTTTGATGCTCATCGGACAGAGCTGGACGCTTGATAACCTTTCTGAGCCTCATACCCAGTGCTTTGAGACGGTTTCGGTCTTTTACCCTTCTGGACCTCATAGCTGGTGCTTTGAGACGGCTTCAGGCACTTCTGTTTCACAAACGTCTATTGGGGAGCCACAAGCGTTTCAAACCTCCACTTGAAGCAAAGGATTAACGCCGAAAGAGGCATGCCAGACTCTGGTCGTCCTGAGGAGAGGTATTTTGGGGTTGTCCAGGCTTTGGTCGGTTTGGTGATGACAGAATGACTACAGACAAGTTGCCTTCCAATAGCTTTGAATGGCATGCCTGTTGCATGCATACCAACGATTGGCCATCTTAGTGCCTTTGACAATCTTCTCCTTGCCATGTCAACATTTATTGATAAAAGGAGTGACTAATTTTCTTGTTTTTTACTCAACTATTGCATATGGATGTTAGTGTTTTGTGTGACATTCGTGGAAAACATGCTTCACGTGGACGAGGGGATGTGTTTGGGGTACACTATCAACCAGAAACATCATGTTTCACTAGAAGAAATGTACTGCAACACATAACAATCATAAAAACAAAATAAGCAGTAACAGCAACTTCACTGTCATGAAACATTTCAGGTGGTGCTTAATTAAGTTCCAGTGTATATTTACGATTGGTGGTGATTTGTGGATTGTTTCCACTTTGAAATGCGTGCTGAGGTGGAGTTTGGGGGCAAAAGGTAGGGCTGTTAGGCCACCGCTTCGAGAGAGTTATCAAGAACGAACAATTGACTTTCAGTATTTGCCTTGAGGTCGCAAAATATGACTGCAGTGATATACGCACAGGGTTGTACACTTATTTTTTCGAGCTAACGTTCTTTGGATATATCGATTCGTTGGGAGGTCGACAGTTGGGCTTAATTATATAGGTTGTCTCTTTTCAACGTTTCCATTTCTTAAACCTTGTTTAGCTACAAATTCAATGCGGTAATTTGCATAGTGGGGTGTTGGTCCGACACCCTGATCGGAGCGACTAATGCATTTTCCTTCGGACACAGGTTTCCCGAGTTTTTTGTATAACAAATATTTTATCTCTGTTTTTGCAGTGAGACGTGGTCTACCTGTGATGATCTTTATGTTGGTACCGCTATCGTGAATATGTAAATGTCTATATTATGATTTGTTTATTATATACTAGCTTGTGAATTATCGCCAATAATCTAAAAGATATATCTCGATATCTATCGACTCGATAGATATCGAGAAATATTCCTCAGTAGCTTCCTAAATGACGTCACCCTGCGCCGCATCACGTCGCCTTGAAGGAACGATCAGCTCATCTTTGTTACTGTTTTCAAACGTACGCATTTGGGTTCGATTTGGGATGAATATTGTGCAATAAAATGTCTCATAGCATATAATAAAAAAGAAAATCTACTCTATTTTAGTCAGTGTAGGGAATTATCTCATGAGTGTGGACCTGAAAGTTCTTTTTTTCGCGAGCGCTTGAGCGAGTGAAAAATAATACTTTCAGGTCCACACGATGATTTTTGTCAGTAGCTTCCTAAATGACGTTAAGCTTCGGCTCATGGCGTCACCTTGAACGTCGCCTTGAGGGAACTATATCAGCAGCTTTTTGTTAATGTCTTGAAACTGTTTGCAGTCCAATTGGGCTGAATATTGCGCAGTAAAATGTCACGAAGCATATAACAAAAAGAATTTTACGCTGTTTTAGTGAATATTGGGAATTATCTCATTCGTGTGGACCTGAAAGTATTATTTTTCACTTGCCCAAGCGCTCGCGAAAAATAAAACTTCGAGGTCCACACTCGTGAGGTAATTCCCGATATTCACTAAATAAGCGTAGATATCCTACGCGCAAATGTACACGAAAAATGGGTAAACAGACACCCCATAATAGCATTGAATTCAGAACAGAATTAGACTGGTGGCCTGTGAGCTTGTATCTTTTTAGACAGATGAGTTTATGCACATTATGGAGACGAAAGCGAACAGAGCAATTCGACCCAGTCGCGATCAGGCCCAAATTCACTCTTGCTTTTGTGTTAACAGTACCGTAGTTGCTATACTCTGGTATGTTATGAACTTCCCTTCATCCCTCTCCTCCTCCTTCTAATTGTACTAGACTAAGATATCAGATGGAAATGCCCCCCCCCCCCCCCCCCCCCCCTGCTGATAGCCGAGGCAAGAGAATTTGGAAAGTCCGTGTTACTTTCATAATGCAAATGAATGATACACTTCGGTGTCAGTATAAATGACTTGTATGATGACGACCGTAGGACAATTTTAGCATTCTCGGACCAGGCTGGCAAAGCTAAGAAGTTGCAACTAATTAATGAGAACAAATTACTGCATCCCGTTCAGCTCAGCAATCTCGTTGTATCTGGTTTTTTTTTAGAAGTCTCTGTAAAACTGCACCTCACCTCTGGCCAAGATTTTTTGCGCACCTAAACATCAATAGTAGACGATGTCTAGGGTATATAGGATATATGATATATCTAATAATATCTAATAATGCTTACGCCACACCAGCACTACATTGCTTTTAAGCGCAGGTAGGCATGACTTGCGGCTTAGAAATGTGCCTCAGTTTCAAATAGGGCGCATCATAGTGGGGCGAATGCGATACATGGAACGCCACATTCTACCATCATAATAACATATGTCATGTGTTGGGGTTGATGAGGAGCAATAAATGAAAGCAAGGCCATTTAGAGTCCAGTAATCTAGGCGAACGGAAACTAGTTTCTCCAGTCTTTAGGCGTGCAACAGGTGAACGAAAAAATAGTTCTCTTAAACCTTTGAACTCTAGTGGTATCTAGCATGCCAGTTCAACGGCAGCAATTAGAAGAGTCCATATTCGTTATTTGGGGTAGATCAATTAGAATTTTCAACGTGCAGCCCGATGCTGCACGTTGAAAATACTGATGGGTCTCCCCCATAATATTTATTGAACAGCCATTCTATATAATTACGTTATGACGTATCATGTCCCTGTTTAGAAAAGCGGCCGCTGGGGTTCAAAGGGTTAATTAATTTGTGAAGGCTGAAAGTGTGCACACTGTCAGATGATGGCACAAACACTCATTGTTCCAATGCCACACACTAAAATGCCAGTGTACATGTACGTAACACAAGTGAAAACCTTTCACGAGAGTATTTTATTTACATCCGGTGTAAATGCCAAACTTAATCTGCGGTTTAATGCATAATATAGATTTAGGTTTAATCCTGGATCTTTCGAAAGAGCAGTTGTTCCCCGTGGCTTTGGATGCGCCATCTTGATCAGTGATGGATAGGATTAAACCGATATAATAGCCTACGATTTCCTGCATTTGTTTGTGGACCGAGATATATAAAGTCCTGGCCCAAGCCATTTAGCGTTTGCATGGAGAAAAAATAGATCTAATCCAAGAGTATCCAGATTTGCACCACTTGTGGTCACGATTAGCCATTGTGCATAAGGATGCGACCTTAAACACCAATACGTAAATCACATTAGCTCCTGCCGTAAAACGTGCTAACATGGAGTATCGGACTTCATTTAATCAGGCCGCTATGGAGTCATAGGTTATTTTGAGGTGCATCTTTACAAGCGTCAGATTCAAGTTTGTTCAAATCATGTCTCCTGGTTAATCTTTGGGCTGTTCGTGGGAACTTGAAGTTGAACTCCCTATCGGTGCAATATTGAGGTGTACGCTACAGATCAGGCCTGTCATAATCGTTTGTCAGTTGAAAAACAACATCCTTATGGTGGTCATATTAAAGTTTGTTTACGGGTTGTTTACGGGTTCACGGGTTGATACATGTAGTTGGGTTTGGTGCAGTATGGGGAATATACTTTAACTAGTAGAGTGCTGTAAGCCTCTATATGGGCTTTATTCTGAAGTGCAGGTACAACAATCCAATGCTTTCATACGCTGTGGTTGTGCTTCATATTATCTTTGAAGTGAAATTATGTCAACTGGTTTGATTTACCTTGTTGCAATTCATGGATGAGTGTCTTTTGGCACTCTCCCATAAATTGCAACATGCCAAACGCCGGTACATAAATGTTTAAGAAAGAATTTAGCAGTCTACCAGTTAAGAGTCGTCTTCTTTCGATCCACCAGTCAGGATATTTTTATATTTGGTATACAGCATTTCCACAGGCTTCAGATTCAAGTTTTTTTCAAATCATGTCCCCTGTTTATCTTTGCGCTCTTCGTGGGACCCTACGGGGCAATATGAGGAATATTATTCAAAAACTTTCTTCTTCCGATGCACCAGTCGGAATCAGTTTGTTCGAATTAATTCCTGGCTTCATATCTGAGCTCCCCGTGGGAGCCCGATTTTAGCTTGTTGCAGTATGAGGAATATTCTTTAAATGTCATGTTCTTTAGATCCAACAGCCAGAATCTCTTGATGTTTTGAATACAGCGTCTTTATTGGTTTCAAATTTAAGTTTGTTCAAAGCAAGTCCGTGTGGTTTTATTTGGGTTCTCTGTGGAAGCTCGATTCTTAACTGAGTGTGAAATAAGGGAAAATATTTTAAAATTTCTTCTCCAGATCAACCAGTCATAATGTATTGATATTTGGTATACAATATCACCAGGGGAGCAGATAATCAAGTCTGTTTAAATCCAATCACTGGGCTTATACCTGATCTTCCTGTGGGAGCTCGAATGTTATCTTGGCGAAATACGCGGAATATGTTTTTAAAAATCTGCTTCTTCAGATCCACCAGTCATAATCTTTTGAGATTTGGTTTACAACATCCGTATGAGTGTCAGACTCAAGTTTCTTCAACCCGAGTGCCTGGATGTAAATTTTAACTTCTTGCTTTATGAGGAAAATTGCACTAAAAATTTCTAATTCAAATTCAGCAAAGCCTTTTGGTATTTGGTATACATTATATTTGGTATTTAGAATCCTTGTGTGTGTGGGGGGGGGGGCAGATTCAAGTTTGTTTAAATCAATTTCATGGGTTCTTATTTGAGCGCCTTGTGGGAGTCCAAATCTTAATTTAGAGCGATATGAGGGAAATTCTTTAAAAATCTTCTTATTCAGACCCACCAATCAAAATCTTGATATTTGGTATACAGTATCCTTAGAGGGATCAGATTCAAGTTTGTTCAAATTAAGTTCCTACCAACCAGGTTTTTATATTTTATGGAAAATGGTCATTTCCCGTTCAGATGAAATATTTGTGATAATGCAGTCTTGTGGAGATCTTTGGCAATGCTAGTTCTCTCAAACCCCTGTCCCACTCAGTGAAAAGGATGAATAATAAATGGCTAACTATTTTTTAAAAATCTTCAAAGCTCTTCTTGAAGGATCAATGGGCCTTTATTATGTGAGCGTTTCAGATGCCTTGGATCCTCTTGTTTCACAGTTCAGTTGCTGGGCAATGACAGGCAAAACGTTTCAATCGTTGAATGAGCCATGGAGATTTAATGTTCCATTTCATGAAGGTATTATATGAAGGTGCAGTGGCTCAGTAGTACAGTATGTGGAAAGTGGATTGTAACTAAATCACCCGTGGAGTGGAGTTATCACCCAAAGTATCACTTTCAAATTTTGTACATATGGACAAAAAACACAAGCAATGTTTCAGCCAATGGACCTCCGGGTTTAACTCGGCGGTCCATTGGATGGAATTTTGCTTGTGCTTGTTATGCTTTGCAACAAATTTGCAATTATTGCTTGGGTGGAATCTCCACTCTACAGGTGATTTAGTGGTAATACAATCTCCACGTACTGTAAGTATATTGGACTTTTGATCGGAATATTGGGGGTTCGCCCGTGACTCGGGCCATTTGTGTCTTGAGCAACATATTTAACCGTCGATTGCTCAAATGGGGGCAAATACGGCCGTGCATAAACTCGGTTATTAGGTTCAACAGTTTGACAGTACTTCACCTCTGGTCGGTGGTTCTATCCTGGTATTCCGGCTTTTTCCAGTCGCTCAGCTGTCTGAAAAACAGACAAAACACCGCCTTTGTGGGGTCGAAAGAGGCTGCATCGCTCTGTCCAAAAAGTAGACAAAACATCATCAGTGGGAAGGAAGGGGGGTCGCAAGGTACCTATCCCCGACATAGTTTTTCGCGGGCGTACAGTCCGAAGAAACCCTTCCCTTAAAATACTTAAACGCGATAATAATGGTAATAACATGGTATTTATGTGTGAATAACGCTTTATTATAGACTAATGTTGAACATTGGCCTCTGCACGCTCGAGCCACTCATAATAGATTGGGCTGCAAGTCGTTACCGTCAGGCCGATAAAAAGCGCAATGTCTCCGGTATCATAGTTTTGTGTGTGATGGGGATGGGGTGGGGTGGGGTGGTGTATCCATATGTAATAAGGCAAAGAAGCGTTATCGTCGGTGATAATGTTGTAGGAAGATAGTTTATTAACAATCTTTTTATCATTTTATCCTTATTTCCAAAAATTATCCGACAGGGTTGAGATGACCAGCTAATGTGGAAGGAACCAGAACGTGACTTATCACGTGCACAATGCCGTTATCTGCCTCAATATCACTTTGATCAATCTGTGCTACTGAATTCAGCTTCGGAGTTCCGTCTGAAAAATATAAAGATAGAAATATGGTTGAGCATATTATATTTACCACAAATAACAGAATTCCGCGTATAATGATGGAAGGCCATCAAGTATAGTGCTTTCCATTGATGGAAAAGAGACTTCCCTCAAGGTGGATTTTTTGTGTTGCAAATGAGCATTTTCATTTTCATTTTTTAGCAATTACGTAAATGTCTTCATTATTTCATATTTTTGTGCTTTCCAGAAATCGTGCGAACAAGAATGGTGCTACATTAAACGATGGGGGGAAGGGGCTATAGCATCTCACTTCCGGTAACTTTTAGCCACCCCAGAAAAAAATGAAGTCTTGGGAGTATCTTTCCAAAAAACGTTAACATGCTGTTTAAATATGAATAGCATACATACCTGCACAATTTGGAAAATAAGGCAAACTGAAAAAGGGTTGTCTTGTCCGCGATGTTTTGCTATAAAAACAAAATAGAGGACAGTGGCAATTAATATACCGCCAGTGTAGGTATATAGTAAACTAATATGGAGTCACTATGGACCATTATTGTCGGTGTGTATTCCCCAGTCCTCGATCACAAATTATGACCGTTCGTTGGCTGATCTATTGGGCAGGCGGAATTAATTGTTCAATGAGGATGAGAGTTCCCTTTCTAGCAAATTGTTACGTCACGCCATTCATTTGCCAAACTCAAAGAATGCTGAATTGTATGATCTGTGGGGTTAACCCTTTGTTCAGCCGGAAGAGCAGACGACATTTGCAAAAATATTTATTGAATAACTACTAATTTTCATGTTTTTATTTACTTTTTAGCTCAAAACATAGCTTATGACCCCTCATTGAAACGAAGTCGTTTCAGTGATTGGTCATAAGCTATATTTTAGACAAAAAATAAAAATATAAAAAAAATAGAATAGCGATTTTTGTGAATATGGCTGACCTTTTTGACGGTACTTTTTGTCGGAGGTTAACAAATTAATATCGAGCGCAATTCATGTCAACAGTTTTGCTATTGGTCTAAGCTCTAGTGACATAGAGGCGAACACTTTGCGTGTGCAGCGTGACGTTGTCTTAAGACGACTTTTTGATATTAGTTCCAGGACGACCTGACGTTTGCCAATTCTAAATCATCACGAAATGAAAATAACCTAATTTTCAAGTCTTTCCACTTATTTCGAATAGCGCTCGTTTGAAATAAGTTAAACAATTTCTAATCCGAAACAGCCTCAAAGAGAAAAAAATATACTCGAATTAAATTTCAGACTCTGTGGAAAAAACTTATAACATCCCTGTACGTGGATAGATATGCAACTTATTTTTTACTGCTCTTACCTGGAGCCTAAATTTAGATTGTCTTCATGGAAAATTCAAGAAAATGTAAGACTCTTGATATGCATCACAAAACAGAGTTTATATCCCCAATTAAAATGAGACGTTCCAATGGGTCATAAGCTACACTGATAAAGCAACCAAAGGACATTTTAGTTGATCAACAACTGGGTTTTTGCAAGTATCGTCTGCTATTTGTGTTAGGCAACGAGTAAAAATGCACTCAAAATGATCCGCTCAAGGACCTCCATGTTCAATTAGCAATATATTTACTTAAAAACTATTCTTTGAGATTCGATTTATCCACATGGGTGTTTTTTCGCGAACTACTTTACCTGTATGTGTGAAACATCCAATATGGCTATGCACCCGCCCAACAACAAATCAGGAATAATATTAAAAGTTAACAAAAAATTGCACATTTTCAAAATTAATAATCAAGCGATTGGCGCGTCTACTGCACCACATCTGGGGCTCTACAATTCTTACCGGAGATGAATAGCATTCGACATTTTCAAAACTTGTTCTTGTCTGATAAAAAATAATCCTTTTTAAGAAAGGAAACATTGCTTATGACCGACCCCTAATTAGAATGTGCTCGTTCCAACAAGGCATCACAAGCTAAGTTTCAGAGGCAAACAAACTAAACAAATATTGAAATTTTAATACCGACGTTTGTGAAGAGAGCCGGTCGGCAATACATTCGTTATTTTAAGTATAGTATTGAAAGAAATTTCGTTGCCTGTGTTCTTATCGCATCGTTCGCTTTACGCGCGCCGCATTTACAGAGTTCGAATGTGCCTAGTTCGAAACTATTACGTGATTTTCGTAACTCTGAATACCAAGGTTGTTATAAAATGTGTGCAAATGTGCAGGGAAAAATTCATGCATCAAAAAACGCTTAAAAATGACGAACACTCAAATTTATTTGTGTAGTTTCAGATGATCTTTAATACAGTACAACCGCCGTGGACTGGTCACTTTCCACGGGTGGCCAATATTTCCACGGACGCTAATATTAGATTCCAAACCTTAATTATCGGAAGAATCATCAAAAATTTAATTTAATGAAACATCGGGTACAACCTGGTGCTTCATTTATTAAAATTTTGCTGATGATAAATTTTATTACAAGGTAAACGCGTGCGTGGACATTACTCCCCACGCGTGGATTTCGACCAGTCCACGGCGACTGTACTGCAGGAAATAGTAGTGTAATGACATTCATTACTCACCCGTCTGCATTTCTATATTGATGTAATGGCCCCTGTAATACGTTGAAACACGTCCATCGTGATCGAAACTTTTGAAGTGAAGAGTTCCAACGTGAATGTGGTATTCAACAAGATCTGAAACATAGAAAGGTGGAATAAACTATAATCACAACACATAAATGTATGGGTTCAAGACGCACAGGAGGAACTCGGGATTATACAGCTCGTAGAGCTCGTTCAAATGGGGGGGGGGTGTGTCACATGATATGGTTTTGTTATTTGTATTTATTTATTGGTGTTTAAGGTCACATATTTCTGCACAATGGCTAACCATAACCGTGACAGTTTTATGGGGTGGAGGAAGCCGGAGTACCCGCAGAGAACCACCGAGCAACGGCAAGCAACTCTCAGCTCCCCAACATACCAACTCCACACGAGCAGGGTTAGCATTGGTTGAAGACAGGTGCACCATCGACGTGCAGTACGCCTTAGTACACAACGTCACCGTGCCCCCACGTGGGCAATGGGGGTGAAGTGTCTTGCCCAAGGACACAACGCGGCTGCCGCAGGTGGGATTCGAACCGAGGACCTCTCGGCTTGCAGCCTGCACCTCTACCAACTGAGCCACCGCGCCCCCTGATATGGTTTTGTTGAACATTTCGAAAAAAATTCAAAACAATAATTCGAAATAATAAACTTTGGTTAAGGCTTAAAAATACGGTAGGATTAATGAAAACCAGCTGCAGGTACTTCTAGGGTAGAATATTGCGGGGAAAATACCGTATTAAACGACTTTTGGCAATGCTAACCTATTTCGTGTTCGATTCTAGACAGATATTTTGTATCTCTTCACTAAGATTGTGTGTGGACAGAAATAGTATCAGTCCACCCGAGAATATCTCTCGCTTCAATGTCGAACGTTGAGTACATTTTTGTTAATTACTCGTTATTGCCGCAAATACCCAAATTCGAGCTTATATCCTCAAATCAACGAAACTGAATGCTCCTTTATCAAGCCAAACTTGTCCTCTAAATGCGAACGGGGGCTATCACAAGATCACCTCTGCACACCCTTACTTCGTACAAGGTACAAAGTGGCGTGGTTCCAGTTCAAATTACGATTTATCGGGGTTTTCACTTCAAAACATGCAAAATAGCTATCACCTTCTTTTATCTGCCGCCACGCGCCCATACAGAGGGATACACAGACATGAAAAGATTTTTCTTAAATACGGTGTTCGTCCTACTTCGGTCGGTCGGTTCTCATCAGTTAGGTCGGAGGAAACCGTTTGATAAGTCCGACAGGCAAGCATAGCGTAGCCAAATAATGAACCTTTTGGGTCAATCTCTTTCAAGCAGAAAAGCAGTTAAAAGTCTTAGGGCTGCACGTTGAAAATATGTGTTGGTCTATCCCGCACATTCACTAAGCACCTATCTTACCTCATGAAGTATCATGTCCCTGGACTGGAAAAAGGGTCTCTCGGGTTCAAAGGCTTTTAATATTACACACATATTCTGTGATTGTCATGTTATTTCTCAAGCTGTTGTCAACTGTCAACAGAATGATGATTCATACATGAAAATGATCAGAAAACTGTCAGCTGTCTACTCACGAGAGTGGAAAGGGAAATTTCACCAAGATCGTATTTAAATTGATAGGTACTCAGCTCAGTATGAACGGGGTGGGGTGATATGGCAGACTTTGCTTCTTAATAGGCCGTGCATTTTGCGAATCCATCTTGGCTGAAACATGTTGTTGGCTAACGTTATCATAATGTATCACTCTGAAAATTTAGATTGATGCCATCGGGGGGGGGGGGGGGGTTGTGAACAGAGGTGTAAGTGGGAACTGGTCAAATGCCCCCCCCCCCCAATGTGCGTATGCAGTTGATGCATGGTTTCCTTTTTCACTGTTATGGCATCTTTTGTGCCCTAAACAGTAACAAAATGTCACCAATGGACCATAAAGCCAAATTTAGAAGCATTATTAACAAAGTTATCCTCTTAGTATGGAACATATTGGAGAATTTCCCCCAAAACTGGATGGGAGGGGGTGGGTGAGGTCCGGTATTGAACGGAAAAAAGTTGTCGACTAAAATATCCATTCACAGCATAATTCATTCATATTCGAGTTTTTTTTTATTGAACATTCTTTAAAATGAAGCATAGTATTTATAACACTGTCTATTGGGTCGTAATAGAGAGATGGGACTTTTATTTCAACAAAAACAAAAAAGTCTGATTTAACAAAAACAAAATGGCCTTCTTGATAGCTGACCTGCTGGTCAGACCTGCCACATTATTATGGGCTGATTTGCTGGTATTTGCTGGAATTATCTGCTGAACAGAGAAATCACCCTGTGCATTCCTTAATTAGTATATGTACTATAGTAAATGCACACCAGTTTTGCATGTGTGCATTACGCGTTTCGAGTTGTTCGATTGCCGAAGTTTTGTATATAAAATGTAAGAGAAGAGGGTGGGTCCCAAAAAATGTCATTCAAAAATACGCAGGAAAGCGTGGGTGGGTAAAAAAATCTGTAAAATGAAAATGTTCACCTATCTACAGGCATCTCTTCCGCCTTCTCCCCGACTCTCTGATGCCACGTACTATTACCTTAAGGCCTTCGTGAAAGTTTCATACTGTTATAGCTTTATTGTTGGCGCAGATGACCCGATAGATTAATTGACTAATTAAAGTTATTAATAAACCAGTTCATTGGTCCATTCAAGAAGGTGTCGGCTTATTGGAAATAATGCCAGTAAAACAGTTCATTAGGCCATTTTAAAAGGTGTTGTTGACCTGTACTACTCACCCTCCCACCCAACTCGGTGTGTAATCACTTTGGTACCAAGTGGGAGCCCCGGAAGTGAAGCAGTGCTTGTTTACGGTAGTAAACGAGCTCTGTTTTACTGGTAAAATAGGATCCCGTCATCAATGCCTGGGGTGGAATTCCTCTAAAATGGGCAACATGGGTATAAACGTCATTAAACGATCGATTAATCTTTACTTTATCCCCATGTTGCGGTCAAGATTAGCCATTGTGCAGAAATATGAGACCTTAAACACCAATAAATAATTAAATATATCATTTTGGTAAGTTGTCGCGTGACGGAAAGAAAATACTCGTGCTGCAATTTGCAAATTCGTATTAGCCACATCTTGTTAGACAGTTCAGAAATATAGGATAACTGGAACTATATGTACTTGCATTTATGAGTCGATGCGCGCTAAAGAGGTGAGTAGCATATTTCTTTACTGTTTGTCGGTGGTTAACGTCACATATTTATGCACCATGGCTAATCGTGACACAACTTGGAGATGAAGTCAAGTTTAGTCAATCGTTGATCTACATGTTGCCCATTTTAGAGGACTTTCACCCCAAGCATTGGTGACTGGGTCCTATTTTACTACTAAAGCGGAACTGGTTTACCACAGTAAACAAGTGCTGCTTACTTCCCGGGGTTCCCACAGGGAATTTCTTTACTCTCACTGTGCCGTTCACAGACCTGGGCCAAAGCAACTGAGTGTGTATGATCTTTCTCCAATGCTGTGCTGTCTTGTCGAAAACAATCAAAGCATAAAGGTGTTATTCAGTCATACATGCGGATAATTTGCAGTGGCATTTCTAAAGGAAATTTTTCTTTTCTCTTATCTAACCGATAGACTTCAGTCTGTGAAGTCAGCTCTCAGCTGCAATTGTTTCAGCATTCTTTTCATTAACTTACCTCTCAACATGTAGTGGTTGTTCATGACAAACTGCAAAGAAGCCGGATTCAGTTTTGCAAAAGCGTCATCAGATGGGGCAAATACTGTGTATCTGGTACCTGGACATTGGAAGAAAAATTATTAAACTATTATTTTTGGAAAATACAGTTAATAAGAAAGGCTAAGAAAGTGGAAGAACAAGACCAAAGTATGATTAGCGTTCTGTGAATCTCACATTTCCAGTCGAATCGAATCCCGAATCGAATGTGAAGATTTCGAACCGAATGTGATCTGAAATATCAAAGGTCCTCAGGAGCCATTAGTATAAAACTTATACAATTCTATTCTCTAGAATTGTCTACAATTGTATTTTCTACCTAGTAATATAACCGACAAAAATGAATCATTAGCATTTTCAAAGATGTGGCAATTTGCCAACTGGCAAATTGCCACACCTTTGAAAATGCTAATGGTTCATTTCAGCCCATTTAAAGTAATGATTAGAAAATACAGTTCTATAAAATACAGTTCTAAAAGTTTATAGTAATGGCCCAGGTTGTAGATATTGCATCATCGCACAACTGTATGTATCATTCGTTTTCAGTCAAGTGTTGTAATGGTGACTCGTCTGTTTGGGCAAATCAAGCCAAAAGTCCACGGCCCTAATTATGATCATACCATAATATACACGTGTACACCATAAATGAGGGATGGGAAGGGGTTTGTATTCGTACACCTACTGACTTAAAAATAAATGTGGTTCTCTCAACCCTCACCACACACGATTTAACACGTTCCATCGCACTCACCATGACCTGAGAATCTTGTGGTCCATTTTTCTTTGATTCCCATCAGGGAAACTGATGTAGGATCAGTGCGTCTTTGACGTCTCAAACCCTTTCATTGGATTTCAGACTCCTTTAAAAAATGTTCTTAAAATTGTCTAATTCATATAGCTCGGACATGTACACTGTGGTACACTGCTCTTTCCTTCTTCCAGTGGCGACGGAATTGGGTGGTGGCCATGGCCCACGTCCCCTCACTTTTTTGGGTAAAAAAAATTTGCACCCCTTAGCCACAGACACACTGTTGATGAATGAAGAAAAAAAACATCCATGGAGGTTTTTATCAACATCTATTTATTATTATCTTTAATTCAACCCTTTGCCTAACACGACTGGAAGACGACTATTGCCTAAAAAATATTTTTTAAAATCTCATTTGTTGCCTCAAAAATATAGCTTTTGACACTCGTTAGTACTGGCTCATAGAGTCATCATAAGCAAAGCTTCGGATGCGAAAAAAAACAAAAACATAATTAGTGCGCTCCTCCCACCCCTCCCCCACAAACATTTAATTTGTATTTTAGTTCCGTCGTGACTGGACTGTTTAGATGTACTTTGGGGAGATGCATCCAACCTGACCACGTGATCTCATTGCATAACACCAAATAATTCTATGCATTGACAGTGCCAGTAGGAAAATGCTCAAGCTTAATATGTCGGGTGGGGATAGGAGTCTTACCACCCCTTCAATAATTTTCTACTGTGACCATCCCTTCAATAATTTTTTTGTCGGGACGTTTTCATCTGGATTGGAGTCTTAGATATCGATTCGCTCTCGATGGTTATTGAGTATTTCTTTTCAAGACTAGATTTGTTTCTTTTACGTACGTCACAAGTGGAGACGGTCACATGCAAATGGAGGTCTGTGGCTGATTGGGTATGTTGGTTGGGGCCCCTGCATGACCAATTTTGAGTCCGGTACGTGCTAATTAAAAAGAAATCGTGAAGCCCATGCATCATGACAACTATATGTATGTATCCATAAATAAATTTATTAACCATAATTTCCATTGAGAAATATTCCATCAACATCATGAAGGCATGCTTTCGAAAAAGGCGTGCCTTAATGGAGTAATTGGAATATTTCCTCGACTTCTTCCTTAGTCGTGGTAGATGGGACAATTTGGGCTAACCCCCCACCCCACACCCACCCACTTCCAATTGGTCATCTTCGTGTCGTCACTGCAAGTGGGAAAGTTCTATTGAAAGTTTCATTCGAATAAGTGTCAAAGGCTGATTTCGCCAAAAATGAAAAAAAAAAACAGTACAATTTCCTAGTCCAATCACAAAATGGAGGCTGTATCGCGAGCCAGCAATCAGTATTAATATCAAGCTCGCAGGCTATCAGTCAAATTCTGGAAGGAATCTGATGCTGTTATGGGCTGTTTGTTTATCCACTTTTCATGGTGTTTACCCTTTAATCACAAGCAAAAACATATATTCTTTCGTTATATATATAACAATCAAAAACTATTTAATTCGCCTTGAAAACATGAAGATATTAACAGAATTGTGGAACTGTTAGACGTAATCATTAAACTACAGCGAGTTGTGGGGAGTCTACATTCATAATTATTTAGTAAACAAACATGTCTACTAGTATTGGTAAAATTATCATAGATTCGGTAAAATAAAGTCTTTATTGTAAAAAGGCCTCGTTTGAGAAACATATTTGCTTTGATTCAAAGAAAGTGAATGCTTATGGTACATTTTAGATTAAATGGCCTGGAATATTTCAGTTAATCTGCAAATCGAACCAAAGGTTCGATTTTCCGACCAACTGAAATATTCCAGTCGAGTGCATCTAAACATTGGCGATGGGCTATTTAGAGTGTTTTCATGTCATAAACGAGGCTAATTGGTTACATAATTGGACTGGTGATTTTAGAGCTTCTTTCAGTGTATTAGGTAATTGCATAGAAAATTCAAATGAAGTTTCTAAGGGCTCGGCATGATGAAATCATTTGTTTATTTATTTATTTATTTATTTATTTATTTATTTATTTATTTATTTATTTATTTATTTATTTATTTATTTTATTTTATTTTCTTTTCTTTTATTTTTTGTGGTGCGGGGGAGGGGGGGGGGGGGGTCTTAATTCGCTGAACGATTGGAGCCGCAAAATTAAAAAGGCTTCTGCCAACCCATGCAGTCGATCCCTGACTGGGTACGATTGCTTTGGTAATCACTTTTTCCAACGAGAAGAACAGACTAAAAAATCTTGAATACTTAGAAAATGCATATTTGGACCCAAAACACAGGTTGCGACGTGTCGATAAAACGAGGTCAATGTTAAGTTAGTTAAAGGTTTTAGCATTGTTTGTCATCTTCATCGTTACATGAACAGTTAATCTCGGACCACGTTTTATTCAGTGATGTTCCAATAAGAGTAAAATCCTCGCCCTCAGACTGGATGAGAGCTGGCGTAATTTATTTTATGTTTAGGGCAACAGTTGCAAATGTTACCGTCTGACGTCACCACGCGAAATATTCGAAATCATAATTGCTTATCAACGGAGTAACTAGCAAACAGCTTCGTGTTCTGGATTTTTCAACACGTGCAGCAGACCGTGTTACAGATAAAGTCTTGTTTAAATTACAAACCGATTTACGATTTGAACTTAGATGGAGTGAGTTTATCTGGTTTATTGATGATTTATCCAGTGCCGTTGTGTGAACACTAGAGGTTCTTTTACTAAACCTGTGATTGTTAAAAGTTACCTTGCAGAGAGCAACTTTTACCGATCACAAGTTTAGTAAATGCGCCTCTCGCGTTTCACAGTGTTGGTTTTGGGCTATGGGTAGTGTCTTATTGGAACATATACGTTATCGCGTCTCGGTTGAACATAAGCTCGGAGCCGCAAACCTCAGAACATGTTACCGTCAATTCATCACAATAACTTATATTGGAGGCTAGAAAAATTTTCTTTAGTTTTTGAGGTGTGCAACTGACAGTGAACAGTGTTCCTCTTGTTTTTATTAACGTCTTTATTATTTCTTGTATGAGACGGTAAGCTCCAGCTTTTTATCAAGATTACAGTACTTACTTGCAGACTGGGTATGGTTGAGGATTTGATCAAAATGTGCTTTCGTTACCAAGTCCGCGAACTTGGATGTGGTGTATTCTTTTTTGCCAAGAACTTGTGTGACGGTACCCTCTGGTACATCTAACAAACTATCGATGAGAAACACCACACCGTTCGACGCCTCAAGATCAGTTCTAAGAACTTGAGCGTTATTTACGTATATCTTCTGAAAATATAAAGAAAGAACGTCATTAGTTTCCAGGCAGGTGCGTGGTGAAAGTGGGTTGTAGCAATGGGGCTGACGATCCAACTCCTTTATTTTTTTTTCGTTTGGTTCATTTCCGTCGGCAATGGATTGTTAGGTATCGATTTCATCTTGCCAGATCAAGTTAAGTACTTTCTTACGAGACTAGATTTCAAACTTTGAGGTATTACTTGATAAGCACATTGTGACACATTGTACACAAGCACTCAAGCCACCAAACATCTGTACACAAGCACTCAAGCCACCAAACATCAGTCCCACGTCTCGTGAAATCAATGTGTGTCCGTGTGCTACATGTGATGTTTACTCATTGTCCACTATCACACAAGCACATCTCAGTACCATCAATAGATTGTGTCTTATACGTAAGGTACCCTATCATGCACTAGGCCAAGCAACTGTATTTGGCTGCTAGTAGTTGTAAAACACAAGTTTGACTGATAAAAACTGGGATATAGCAGCAGTTGCGTAGTGATATGTACTGAGATTCATAGTGGCACAAATCAATAGTACTGGTACAAGGCTGCAAGGATGATAGAACACTCTAGCACAGGACAGGATAGTGGTAGCCAACAGTAATTGTACAAGGCTGCAAGGTTGATAAGCACATTGTGACACATTGTACACAAGCACTCAAGTTGGTTGGAAAAACTTAAGTATCGGTGAATACAACATAGACTGACCATAGGAATGATTGTGAGAGTAGATTCTATCCCCCCAAAATACTATCCACCCAGATAGGATTTCCTTAGGAAATCCTATCTCAAAATAGAACAAAATATCCTCCAAAAATGTTAATATTAATGCAATGCTTGTCAATACTCCCATATAAATATTGGTATTCTCTAAGACAACAAACGTATAATAATGTGGAGTGGGATAGAATTCACAGAGAGGCTTCTCTACACAGATAATCTTATCCCGTATTGTTGTTGTTATTATTGTTTAGTTTTAACACCAACAAATTAAGGTGAAAATGGGTCATTACCCTCCATGAAAATTTTGTGCTGGTATTGGTGTGTGTTCTTTGTAGTTTATACTTGCAACAATGGGTAAATAATGTGGCTTCAATGAGAGGGTCTGATTAGTCTTAACATGAATGAGCAAGATGCTACCCCACCCATCTCAACTAGAGGTGGGATTTTCATTCCCGTTTTTCAGTGCCATGACCATTAAAATGGAACAAACTATCGATTTTCTTATGTATTTCATCCACATGATTTTGTCCAAGGAAACAATACAGTAACACTTTTCTTTATTTTTTGTTGACAGCTAACCAGAGAATGCCAAAAATGACGTCAGAAATTAGATCATGTGTATTTTAATCCAATATAGGTCACAGAGAAAGGGCATAAGAATAAAGAGTAAACAACGTCACCTTTCAATAAACATTATTGCAGGCGAAAAATTATTTTATGGTAAAAATACTAACATGAGTTGAAGGGTTTATTTTCAGGAAACTGTTCATGTTTTTCATGGATATATTACTGAATTTCCTTAGAGGAAAAATTTCCATCACTGAAATCACCAAGAAATAATATCCAAGTCATGATATTTACCTCCTTGAGTGTTTTTGTTTATGTAATCAGTGTTTACATTTGTACCAGGATTTTCTTTCCTATTTTGGGTATGAATGTCCTAGGAAATCCATTCTCCCGGATGGTATTTCCTAGGAAATCTAGTCCGCTGGATACATTTTCCAGGGGGATCATATTTACTGTTACATGATAAGTGAAGACATGGTAGAAGCCGATGGTAGGGCTACCCGGTACCTGGAATCGCACCAATGGAAGGCCTCTCATGGAATCTTTATTGCGGAATCCCTATAGAACTCCCTTTTGGAAACATCCGTGGTTATAGAATCCATTTTTCCAAGATGAGATGAAGAGTCGTATGTGGAGTCACTCGTTCGAGAAAATTGCTTGAGGCCTTATTTACTCGACGGTTTTTAGTCGGCAGTGCGATGCCTGTTCCAGTCACTACTCGATAGCTCATTTGCGGGATAGGATTCTAGTCGTCAGAACAATACCTGTTCCAGCCACAGTGGGCGTGGGTGGGACAGAGGGGGTTGGGATGAATAGAGTGATCTTATTGGTTGAGGCCAAAGGTCAAACCAGAGAGCTCTAAGATTAAATAGAACGCTAGATAGTCAAACTAGGGTCAGTAATAGGTGAAACAGGTATAGAGAGATAAACCTAGAGGACCCCGACGAAGGAATCCAAACTAGATATATAGGTAGAAATCGAGGAGTTAGTGTGAAATCCGAGCCAAATAAAAAAGTTGTCGGGTTGTTTGTAGTAATTATAGGAATATAACCGGGGATTTGGGGACAATACGAATCAGCAAATTTACTTTTATTCGAACAAACACCCATTATAGCACTAGGTGCTACTCCTGTAAGGAGGATTCTGCTGAATCTCAACTCATTTTAGTGATTTGGGGTGGTTTCTTTTGGTAATTTGAGGGAAACTGTCGAGTTGTTTGTGGTAATTATAGGATTCTAGGAAGTAACCGAAAATTTAGGAAACTCCCAACTAGCAAAGGTATTCCCAATCAACCGAACATACCTTATAGCACTACGTCCTGCTCTTATAAGGGGGATTTAGGAAATATCCGTATTACATAAAGTCCGTTTCATGATTTTGGGTAGTTTTTGCTGATTTGGGTATGGTTTGGTATTTAGATTTACACATATTCACTCGAATCACCTTCAGAGCATAGCCGCGCCCTGTTGTATGCCATTGGGTTACATAGCAACCCCGTGCCGCCATAGATACCAAGATGGCTGCCTCCAGTAAACACAATGGACGATGGAAACGCTCCTCGCCATCCTAACAACATACGCTGCGCATGCGCACTGACATCACTTATCACTATGGGGTGACGTCACAAGATGGCAGTTCACGCAGGCTACCATGATAACCAAACATGACGTAGCTGGGTCGCGTGACTATAACGTCACTTCCGGGTCCACCACGGGATCCTCGCGGGGATCATCTGAAATAGGTAGATCCATCCCTCTCCTACTACTAACACATGTACGGAGGCAATTCTGTCTTGGTTCATACCGTCTTCAGTTGGAAACAAAATTTCAATCTTGGAAGATTGGTGAGGCCACTAACAAACAAAAAAACAAAAATACAACTCGACGGATTTCCAAACAGCAAACGCTGCAATTTCCTTCACGGACATGGGAAGTTTTCAAGCACCCAACTTTATTGCAAAGGACAATTCGAAAGACATTAAAGCCATGCTTCTTTCTGTGCCATCTGCGGTTGTATAGGTCTATTATGGCATTTCCAACTAACATGATCAATCATTTTAAAAAATACAATGGCAGCGATAAAACTTTTGTCTCTACTTCATTTTGCCTGATGAAGCGCCGCGAAGTTCTTCCAGGATGGATTCGGTTCTCGCCCTGGTTAAATTCTAACAATTTTCCTGTAAACAGAGCAAATTGATGACTGTGGCTAAAGTACCCATAACATGATGGCATGTATAACTACAGTAATCGAAAGAAGAAATACCAGAACAAGGGCACATAAACCAGTGTCAGATATTTCGAGCAACAGTGGTATAATTATACATTTTACATTTGTTTGTAAGCATGTGGAAGGGAGCGAGTCCACGTCCTGTCACCCCTCTCCATTCACTTTCATCGCAGGTGCATAATAGATGTTCAAAAAATTGTAAACTTACATCTCTTGATTTATATATCCTCAGGACGTGACCATTTTTCGAGTGCAGAATCTCCCCATTGGTCATGTCCCAATCGAAGATATCACCCTGTACCATATGGTACATCAGCAGGTCGGATAACTTTGCAGTATCTGCCTTGATTACGTTAAGCTTGTCTTGGTCAGCGTTATTAAAAGCAGCATCAGTCGGTGCAAAAAATGTCATTGGTCCCGCTGAAAAAAGAGACAAACGTTAAATAATGCCGGTAGTTCCTACTTCTGCAGTTCGCTCGCTCACTTCAAGTCTTGAATTATCCAAAGAAACCTTTCACTAAGGTTCATGCAATGAAACAAAATTGACTAACACTCCCCATGTTATCCATACTGTCTGTCACGCTGTACAGTTTGTTGTGATAAAGCATGTGCCACGGAAACACCCTTGTATAAACTCCACAGCTTGTTGCCTGTATCTCGTGTATCTTTGTACTCATTACATGTTGATGGAAATAAATACTGTTTAAACTTGTTGTCTATACTGATACAATGAAACAACAGATTACAAGAACCATCCCTGATTTATATGGTGATGAAAATCGACTTTTGATAAAGTTATCTCCCCTGAAATTATTATAAAGGAGCGAGGAAGGCTCAAATAAGAAGCAAGTCATTGCTGAGAAATAACCTACGACATCAGTGGAAAATAAAGACAAGTTTCAGTTGTTACTTTTAATAAACGAAAACAACAGACATTTCTCTGAGCTGCCTGTTGTTTCCGTTTATTAAAAGTAACAAAAATTTGTCTTTTATGGCAAACTAATTAGAAGCAACTACTTCACAGATAATCCGTCGTTAAGAATATATACCAAAATCACACCCTCCAACACCATCGGTCCACTTTTGGCTCTTTGTTTAGCGAATGTGATTTCACAGTAATTTGCAAATTTTTATTCTTCTCTGGAGAAAAATTAGCAAACCTTTCCCCCCTTGACTTTTAGATAAATGGAAGGGATAGTGTTTGTATTATGCACACACTGTCGATATTAACAGAGAAAAAGTTACTGAACATTAAAGGATGGTGAAAAACGCCGTTTTCTTATTTTTAAAGGGTATCTAGAGAGAGTAATAGTCAAACATTTAAACGGGTTGTTGAAACATTGTAAAAATACATCTTCTGTATTCTTACACTACACTACAGGAAAATACCTAAAGTTTGTGAATGACACGCGCATCAATGAGCCAAGTCGTTAACATTTCGAAATTTCAACTATTATGAAATTCCCATACCCTTATTGTTAAATTTTCTGACAGCTTCAGGAAATTAAGAGGAGCTCACTTTCCCGTAAATCTCTTTCAATGGCGAGAATTTTCAGCTATGATTATTATTCTCACCCCTCGTCCAGTTTTCAGTGAAGGATAAATCAGGAGACCCGGAATATTTGGACGAATAATGTCGAGGGCAAAGCCCGAGACTATTACTCTTATCTGGCTGAATATCAAGGGTCGAGTGTATTATATAACATACAAGCCATTTCACATTAAATTTCTGTTATTATACGTGAATAAAATAGAATAATTTGACGATATTGGGGAGAATAAAAATTAAAAAATGTGAACAGTTTAATCGATGAGTTATCATTCGAGATAAGACATCAAAGACAATAGTACCCTGAGCACGTGTGTTTCATGAGAAACTGCAGGTACAAACTCAGTCATGTTAGGTTGAATGTTTAGGTTATTCTCGATGTCGTCAAAATGTTTAGCAAAATAATCATTTGTCCCTTTTTTGGCCTGTCCATACGTATTTATGAACAACGCATCGCAGCTTTGAATACCAAAAAATTAAAAATTATAACATCGTTTAGATATCTGAAGTCATCGAAAATAACATGTCACCTATTGTCATGCTAAATTTCCCATTATTTCTGCAACCTTAAAAAATGCCTGGATATTCTTCTAACATTAAAACCCAGTGCCGACAAATTCCTTCGTTTCACCACCTATGTTATTCCAAAGAATAATCTCCACGAACAATAAGTATGCGTTATTTTTAACCCTTTGAACTCTAGTGGTATCTTCCATGTCAGTTCAATGGCAGCAATTAGAAGAGTCCATATTCATTATTTGGGGTAGACCACTCAGTATTTTCAACGTGCAGCATCGGGCTGCACGTTGAAAATACTGATTGGTCTACCCCACAATATTTATTGAACAGCCATCCTATATAAAGACGTTATGACGTATCATTTTCCTGGCCGGAAAAGCGACTGCTGGGGTTCAAAGGGTTAAGGACGACCGGGTTCTTAAATGAATTTCTGGGCATTTTTAGATGATACACATTTATTGTTATAATAAAAATATCAACCCGATCTTACCATTTTTTGTTTGGAGTTCCTACCGAAACATTCGCGCACAGTTTGCTGTTGACGCCGATGAAGTATCCCAGTAACGATGACTTGCTGATAAAAAGTGTTCAAATTGTCAATTATATTTTTTTCACAGTGATAAAGTTATTTCAGTTTTAGCATTAAAACAAGAATTTAATGTAAAGTGTTTTTAGTAAGATAATACACTCGACCCAGGGTACAGATATATCTGACCGAATACCTTGAGTCTCATGTACTATCCTTCACAAAACGCACATATCAGTTGTGTGGCAGTTGTTTTATCAGATGACAAAAGAGGTGAAGCAAAATGAGTCGTTTGGCTGTTGATTTTAACATTATTGAATGCAAGTAACAAAATTATATCGACAAGCTATTAAAATAGTTCAGATTATTACTCGTTGGCAGGACATGACAACGAATCACAAATGAAAATTATATTTCCGTCGTTTGAGGGACGAATTGGACGGAAATTGTTTTCCACAATTGCTGACAGAAACATCTGATGTTTTACGGTATGAATTATTGTGTTACGCACGGGTAATTTGTTATGACGTTGCGGTCAGTTGATTAGGACAGTGTAAGGTTTGTCCATTCTCGCTTTGCAGTTCCACGCGGCCGGTTTCATTTATCGATTCTTTTCCCGCACATGTATCTTGTTAAGGTCTTGTCTTAGCAAGATATCTATGCGGAGGAAGGATTGTTTTATCACCATGTTTATTAGATATTCTGCGATCCTTCTGCCATTGAGGACGTATTGGCGTTTTGTGCCATTGTTTTTGTGATCATGTTCAGTGCACAGCAGGGATTATTGCATGAGATCGGATGAGCGCTGTGAAAATGCATTTGCTAGAACTGTAATCTTGATACTCATTATCCGTAGTCATCCTACGGTTAAGTGTGGTTCTAATTTATAGGCGGTATTGATGATACGCCTTGATGTATTGGAGAGATTTTGTAGGGTTTTTGCATGAGACCCAGAGTATATTTTCGGTATTAATAAATGCCTCTTGCCGCACTGCAGAGCCTTACCAATGTTGTGTTCAGATGTTTCTGTCGGGTGTGGGGGTTGTGGAAAATACACTACCCGGACATGCCACTGACCATATATAATTGTCCTCGTGCAATTTCCGCGAAAACAAACTTGCACTTAATTTTTTTATAACAGTGTAAAAACTGCGGTTGTAAGGATAATCAAATTTTAAAGTGCTGATCGGTTTAGGCAGTACTCGTACCTCAGTAATGATATTTGGTTACTGGTATAAAAGCTCGAAGGATAGACTAGTATTGAAAATAATTGTATTTAACTAACAATCATGTAGATTTTGGCCTGAAAACCACGGAAAACGGTACGTATCACATAATGTGTTCCGATTCCGTATCATTTCGACGACTCATTCTGATTACGTATCATATAGTCGACTCCGTTAACGCGACGAGCTTCCATAGCAGGCGCATGATCGACTCAGCTGGTTGCTTACAAAACAAAACGAAATTCCTTACAGATAGCGATAGAATTATTAATAAACAATGCCCCCACCCCCACCCACCCCCCCCCCCCCCCCCCCCCGCCACCATAATCAATAGTAACTACCCAATGCAATATTACACCTACCCGATTCCCGAGGATGAGCCCACATCGCACACTCGTAAATTCAAGCGGATCATCATAGGAAATGACAACGAGAGTGAACATTTTGACAACACAACTTTGAAAATTACGGTGACCGCGTCACTCATTGTTTGCACAACAATATAGTTCCATTAAACATGTTCTTTTTAAACTTTTTCCCGCCCAACATTATGTCCCAAAACTGTATTAATAATTTAATCTGTTTATGTGACAGAATTGTTAGATAAATGATACTAATTTTGTTGTCCAAAGATGGGCTCGTTGAGATCTCTCTAATCTGATCCAAATAAAAGGACATGCATATAATCATGATAATTATTTATCTTACAACGAAGCCGTATTTCCCCAATACAGGTTAAAACGTCTAGACAAAATACAAAAGTAATGCGGGTAGCAACCGCACGTGCGTTCATTCGATTCAGAAGGAGAACGTATTTCACCTGCACTCAAACAAAACTGACCACAGATGCCGAGACCGCGCTTTGATAACAGTAAGCAAATAAATGAATAAATCACCACTGCAGCGAAATAAATTAGACTAGATTATTTTTTTTTCCATGATGTTTTCATATAGACCTACTACCATGCGTTAAACCTGTAAAGTAAAACAAAGAAACACACAGCTGAAACACTTATTATAAACTTCGGCAGCCACAGTGTAAGTGAAACAGTGAATGAGGAATACGTCATGCACAGCTCAAGAACGTAATACCATGGCGTCGTGACCTTCATTCATGAAAAATCAATTCATAGACGCTGAATGATTGTCAAAATATATTCTAACAAGTCAAGGAAGAGAGGAATATTGTAAGATAAATTGGTTATTACCACCAAGTGGCTTTCCGAGATGGTGTATTGTAGTCTCGACCTCGCTTCAAAGTCATATACCGACTCGTCCTTTCGGACTCGTCGATATATGTCACAATCACAAGGTTCCGACTTCAATACACCATCTCAGAAAACCAAATTGTGGTAATAAAACACACATATATTATTTTCAATGGTTTTTACCTCAGAAATAAAAAATAATAATATTCATCCTGTGAACCAACAAAAACTCCTTGCCTTATACGATTAGCAAAGTACACTTGCAAAGCTATTCCTAAATACCTATACTACACAATTGCGTGGTTTCACCTTAGACACATACCTTAAAGGGATGTAAAGAGAAACAATATGGAGAAATCATAGTTTACAATTTTTATTTAATTTATATTTGATGCACTGTTAGTGCAATTTCATTCTATTTTGTATATAAGATATGCTGATGTCTTCAAAAAATCTTTTAAGATTTAAATATTTTATTAACTCACTTTTAAAAAATATTTTTTTCCGGGCGCGTATTCTCACTGTTGTGAGGTACAACCTCTGTGAAAAACAATGTCAACAGTTCTGTCTTTTCGTGGTATATGTGAGCTGAGACAAAGAATATTTATATGTTGTACCATAAAAAAATAAGAGTGAAAGTTTGGTAAATATGTTAATGAAGCTAAACGGAAAACACTCTATCTTGATGCATGTTGGGGTTAATAATTTTTGCAATAAGTATGGTAGGTAGTACCAATTATAAGTGTAATCTAGAATGTTCTTGGTCCAGATACCCAAAGAAAACTACTGCAGAAACACGGAAAGTTTATGGATGACTCGATCTTTATGGTTTGATGTACCTCAGTGATTGCTTCCAGGCAAAACTGTTGTTAGTTTAAACAGTATTTATTGAAGGAATATGCTATATGTTACAGAATTGAATACCAGAAGTGTAACAGTACTAATGCAATAGCTCAAAATATAAAATATATTAACAGTAATCAGATTACTAAATGATGGTGGATTTGACAGGAAGCTTGTAGCTCAAGTAAGTGATCGCCCCAAAAACAAAACTGTTCTTGTTTGGATGTGATTCAACTTATATAGTTGTAATCACATTACAAAGAGGTGTTATCTGGAGTGCATAATGTTTGACTCTGGCGAACTAGAAATATAAACATTTTAGGTAGTATTTCTCTTTCAAGGCAACTTGTATATTCAGATGCCATTTATGTGTACATTTGACCCATGCTGATTTAAAAATAAATTTTATTCAGATCACATGCTTGGGTTATATATCAGTGTCCCCTGGGGTGACTCGTTTTCAACATGGTACTTGGTACTTGTACTGAGTTAAACACTGTCATAGAAACCATTATCGACTAAACTGACCAACCATACTCCTTAGACAAAAACTGTCCACTCACCAGTATGGACGATTTTTAGCTCCCTGACAAAAAGTCAGTGGAATTTTTGTGATCACTTTCTGTTCATCGTCTGCCGCCCGTCGTCCGTCCCGCGAGAACTTAACACTATCGACTTCTCATCGTAAATCACTGGACCGAATTGAACCAAATGTGATATGTATGTTCTTTATCATATGACAATTCAAGTTTGTTCAAATGAAGTTGCCACGCTCTATAGGGACGGGGTGGGAGAAAAAAATGCTCAAGGAAATGTTCTTCTCTTGAACCAGTGGGTACAAAGACTTGGTATGGAGTTTCCTTTTGGGAGTAGAATCAAGTTTGTTCAAACGAAGTTCGTGGAGCAATTTCTGCCTTTGTGATGGGAGGGGCAAGATTTTTGGCCTCGCCCAAAAGTTCTGTTTTCTGAACCGATGGTCCGATTTGAACCAAGTTTGGTATGTCGTATTATTGAGTCGTAAGTACTTGATCTAAGCAAAAAAAAATGTCCTATGTTCCTGCGGGAACCCCAGGAGCTGAACATAGAAATATTTTCAAACGCCCATATCTTTCACACCACACGGAATAGAGAATTGTTATTTAGCATTAAGCATCGTTAGGACTAGTCGAATGGAATGGTAGAAACAGATTTCCATCGGCTGTGTAAGGGTGCTCTGTGGGGTGGGGGGGGGGGGGGGCAGTGATCCAAAAAATGCTGAGTCGGCATATTTGCAAAAAGAATCTTAATTTAGGACAGTATGGGGAATAAGCTTTAAAAATCTTCTTTCTTAGAACGACTAGTCAGAATCTGCTAATATTCGATGTACAGCATTGTTATGAGGGTCCGTTTCCAGCATGTTCAAGTCAGGTCCCTCAGCCAATATTTGGGCTTCCTATGGGGGCCCAATTTAAACTTAGTGCAATATTGGGAATAATCTTTAAAAATCTTCTTCGTCAGATCCACCAGTCAGAATCTTTTGATATTTAGTATCCAACATCTCTTGGGAGGGGGAGGGGGTGGGGGTGGACATATTCAAATTTGTTCAATTCGAGTCTCTGGGTTAATATTTGGGCTCTCTATTGGAGCCTGATGTTTCATGTAGTGCAATATGATGAAATTTCTTTAAAAATCTTCTTCTTCAGATCCATCAGTTAGAATCCTTTCATATTTGGTATGTGACATCTCTTGGGGTGTTAGATTCATGTTTGTTCAAATGGTGTCCCTGGCTTAATATTTGGACTCCTTATGGAAGCCCAAATTTGAACTCAGTGCAATATGAAAAATATTCTTTAAAAATCTTCTTCATCAGATCCACCAATGAAGATATTTTATTATCTATTGACTAAAGTGAATTTTTTGATTTGATTGGTTGATAGATACGTGGTATGAGACCATATTCATTGAAACCCACGATACGTCCGCCCAGCCACTGACAAATTTCCCATACCCAGTGGATGCCTCGTTCTGAAATCTTCAAATTGTCTATACATAATAATTTTTTTATACTTAGTCATATTTTCACAAAAACTCTTTTGCACAAAAATTCCACAGAAACCTGTATGGCTCAACAATGGAAGATAAAAGATCTCATGCTGTGTGTGTTCACACATGAAATAGATTGTACTTCTAAAGCGGAAAGTCAATAGATAAATTCGTTACCCCGTGTCTGATCACGTGGTACGGGTTTTTACCTACCCGAAGCCAGCCGTATCCCATGAGGCCGAAGAGATACGGCTGGCTTCGGGTAAGTAAATACCCGTACCACGTGATCAGACACTGGGTAACTAATAATATTTGGTATGCAACATCTCGAAGGGGGTGTGGGGGGGATTCAGGTTTGTTTTAATTGGGTTTCTGAGTTATTATGTGTGCTTTTATATTGGAACCCAAAGTCCCTGGCCTAATATCTGGGCTTTCTATTGGAACCCGAATTGCAAAATGAGGGAATATCTTCAAAATCTTCTTGGGGTCCACCAGACAGAATCCTTTCATATTTGGTATACAAAATCTCTTGGTGGTCAGATTCAAGTTTGTTCAAATTGGGTCCATGGGTTAATATTTAAGCTCTCTGTTATAGTCCAAAGTTTAACTTCGTGCAACACGAGGAAATTTCTTATCCACCGCCGAGAATCCTTTCATATTTGTTATGAGACATCTCTAGTGGTATCAGATTCAAGTTTGTTCAAACCGAGTCCCAGGATTAATATTTGGGCTCTCTTTTGGAACTCAAAGATTAACATAGTGCATTATGAGGTATATTCGTTAAAAATCTTCATCAGATCCACCAGTGAAATTTTATGATATTTCGTATGCAAAAGTGGTCGGATCAAAGTTCAAATTGGGTCCCAGAGTTAATATTTGGACTTCTATTGAAGTCCAAAGTTTAACTCAGTGCAATATGAGGAAAGTTCTTTAAAAATCATCTTCTTCAGATCCACAAGGCAGAATCCTTTCCTATTTAGCATAATGGATCTCTAGGGAGGTCAGATTCAAGTTTGTTCAATTTGAGTCCGTGTGTTAATATTTGAACTCCCTATGGGAGCCCGAATTTTAATTTAGTGTAATACGAGGGAATTTCTTTAAAAGTCTTCTTCTTCAGATTCACCAGTCAGAATCCTTTCATATTTGGAAAACAACATCTCTATGTGAGTCAGATTTAGGTTTGTTCTCTATTGGAGCCGAAAGTTTAACTTTTAATTTTATTCTTCAGGTCCACTCGTCATAATCCTTTCATATTTGTTATGTGATATATCTAGTGGTGTCAGATTCAAGTTTATTCAAATCGACTGCCTGACTTAATATTTGGCTTCTCTATGGGAGCCCAAAGATTGACTTAGCGCATTATGAGGAATATTCTTTGAAGGTCTTCTTCATCAGACCCACCAGTGAAAATATTTTGATATTTGGTATACAACATCTCTAAGGGGAGTGTGTGTGTGGGGGGTGTGGGTAGGGGGGTGGGGCAAATACAAATTTGTTCAAATTGGATCCCTGAGTTAATATTTAGGCTCTATATTGGAGCGCAAAGTTTAACTTAGTGCAGTATGAGGAAATTTCTTTAAAAATGTTCTTCAGATCCACCACTCAGAGTCCTTTCATATTTGGTATACAACATCTGTAGGGAGGTCGGATTCAAATTTGTTCAAACCGTATCCCGGGGTTAATATATGGGCTCTCTATTGGAGCCCAAAGTTTAACAATATGAGGATTTTTTAAAACGTTCTTCTTCTTTATCCAATACCCTTGCTTAATACTTGGGCTCTCTGTGGATCCCAAAGTTTAACTTAGTGCATTAGGTGGAATGTATTCTTTAAAAATCTTCTCCATCAGAACCACCAGAGAAACTATATTGGTATTGGGTATACGGCATCTCTAGGGCGAGGGTGGGGTCGGATTCGGGTATTTGGGCTCTATAATGGAGCCCAAAGTTTAACAAAGTGCAATATGAGGAAATTTCTTTTAAAATCTTCAGATTCACCAGACAGAATACTTTCATATTTCGTATACAACATCTCCTGAGGAGGTGGGAGCAGAATCATGTTCGTTCAAATTGGGTCCCTGGGTTAATATTTAGGCTCTCTATTGGAGCCCAGAGTTTAACTAAGTTCAATATGGGGAGATTTCTTTTTTTTAAATCTTCTTCAGATCCACCAGTCAGAATTCTTTCATATTTGGTGTATAACATCTCTAAGGGAATGAGATTCACGTTCGTTGAATTCGAGTCCCTGGCTTAATATTTGGGCTCTCTATGGAGGGGGGGGGCAGGTTAGGTTGTAGTTTGTTCAAATCCATTCCTTACTGTTTTTCTATAAAATTTACCTTTCAAACTGCAGTGACATAGCAACCCTTGGACGTTTGGCAGTGCCTGTCTACAGTTGATAGAGTTGGAAACAATCAGGAAGACCTATGATAATACGCATTAGACACGGACACCAGAGTTATGAATAATTTCATGACGTCATTCCTCTGTAGTGTGTTTTTTTTATAAACAATAGTTTATTCGTCATGAAAGGGTTTGGTAAACAGGCGTGTGCCTACAAATATACCTCACAGATAAATAAAATATATATTCTTATTTTATCAACAATGGTGCGTAGACAAGTGCAGAGTTGTGAAGTTTGTTCTGGACACAGTCCTTTATCAAAACTAACTTGTGGCACGAGGCTTGATAGGACACGTCAGTCGGATATTGGGATGTAACGACTGATTGAGGTAAATTATTCTACCACTCGGGTATTCATTGGAATCCCATCGTTTGTTCAATATAGTTATGGACAGCTCCAAATAGGCGAATATTTTCTGAGTCTGCTTTTGTTTCACTGCACAAGAAAGAAAGTAGTGCTCAGAGTCCTCATATTCGTGTTTACGGGAACATTTCGGGTCATCGCGCAGAAATCGTCCATACATGTGACCATTCAAGTTGCTTTATGGTAATCTTAATTTGCAGTGCAATATCTGGCCTCTTCTCCCGCCCACACAATAATACCCTGGAATGACTGAGTCGTCCTTCTAAGAATGTTTTTTCTGTACCTGTAGAGATTCACAGCTTTTATTCGTATCCATATCATTCCAGAGTTTTACAGCAGACGGCAAAAAAGAATCAGAATAAAATCTAGTCCGACATTGTATTTCAGGTAGATTATTTCATGAACGAAGTGGATAATTTGTATATTCCGACACTTGAAGCGAAATCATTGTAGATTACTTGATGAACGAAGTGGATAATTTGTATATTCCGACACTTGGAGCGAAATCATTGCTGTGATATAATGAGGCGCATTACCAGTCATAATTTTAAACATAGTAACAGTTTTGTGTCTTTTTCGGTGATCTTATAATGTAATAAAACCAGTTTCACGATAGATACGCCCTTGACTTGTGTCTCTAGGAGTACCTTATATTGTTTGAGGGGCATCAAGTTGTAAGGTTTCGAGTTATTTAGTTGACATTTTGGACAATTATCCCAGATGATATCGACGTAATCAAAAATGGGAGTATGAAATGAATATATAGTGTATCCAAAGCTGACCTGGACAATTTATATTTTACACTACGGGGGCAGTTGGACTGACTTTATCAATATACGATCTGCATGATTATTCCACGATCCCGAGTTTTGAAACTAGATGTTTGTGTGCGTTAACTTCTGTTATAAGAAAATCCTTTAAATAGAGTGGCGGTTTCGAATTGGGGTTATTTTTCTTGTGAAGTATATGGTTACTGTTTTTCTGTGATTAAAATTCACTTGCCAAGTATCTGCCCTTAAACCAATACGTACCATGTCTTCAGTAGTAGGAGAGCGATGGATCGTCCCCGGTTGGCCGGACCTACTCCCAGACCTAGGAAGTGACGTCATGTTACGTGATCCAGTGGCGCCATATTTGGTTGTCATGGTAACCCGCGTGAAGAGCCATCTTCTGACGTCATCTCCATAGTGATGTGTGGTGTTAGTGCCCATGCGCAGCGCGTGTTGTTAGGGCGATAGTGTTTCCGTTGTCCATTTTGTATACTGGAGGTCGCCATCTTGTTTCTATGGTAGCACGTGGTTGCTATGTGACCCAAAGGCCTATAACAAAAACATGGGTATGCTCGGAGAGTGTGTTCGATTGAATCGGAGTATCACGAATTACCACAAACAACCCGGTAATCCCTCCAAATCACCGAAATTTACTTTATTTACTACAAATTCCCCATTTTATCGGCTTATCGGTTTAGTACGTAGTGCTATACTACCGAGGAGCACAGGGGTGAGTTCGATTGAATATGAGTATTTTTTTCTGGCTTGTATTTTCCCCAAAAGCCCGTTTAATTCGTAGAATTACCACAAATAACCCGACAAGTTGTACTATTTCGAATTCTTTCACAATTCTCTGCTTCTATCTATATATGCAATAGTTTTTTCGTTTACCTGACCATGTTCCTTTGTCCTGGAGTATACTCCAGTAGCGTAGAAGAGCCTATCAACTGGATCACCTTTGTTTATTGTTACTAGATTTCGCTTTTCTGGTCTGTTCTTGTTAGTTCTGACCCTATTGCGAGTACTCTTGTTGTTTCATTGATCTAGATCACCCAAGCAGTTCACTTTACTGGCGCTAATTACATGTAACCAATCAGATTGCTAATTTCCCATAATCTCTATGCGGAGTTATCTCCCTTGTGTATATCAAAAGCCTATAGCATTCCCAACCCCAATAAGCTATCGAGCAGTTACTGATAAGTCATTGCTCGAACGACTCGAAGCCCATCGAACAAATGAGCTTTAGAGCAATTGCTTGATCGAGTGACTCGACATATTGCCTATGGAGCAAATGGCCTTTTGAGTAATTACTCGTTCGAGTGACTCACACATACTGCCCTTAGCCTCATTTCGGTATTTGAGGACACCTATGGCCTGGTATAGTATTAATATTTGAGGATACTTTTTATAGGATACTTATCTAATGATATTATTACTTATTTGGCCCACCCTTCTAGGCCACCCTAGGACATACCTATCCCAAATTCTCCCAATAGGCTATTGAACAGTTAGTGATAAGTCATTGCTCGAACGACTCGAAGACCATTGAGTAAATGAGCTTTAGAGTAATTGCTCGATCGAGTGACTCGACATATTTCTCGATCGACTCGAAGTCTACCGAGCAAATGAGCTATCGACAATTGCTCGATAGTGTGACTCTACATACTGCTCGTCGACTTATTTCGGTATTTGAGGATACCTATGGCCTGGTATTGTATTGGTATTTGAGGATATTTTTTATAGGGTACTTATCTAAGGATACTATTACTTATTTGGCCACCCTTCTAGGCCACCCCAGGACATACCTATCCCAAATTCTCCCAATAAGCTATTGAACAGTTACTGATAAGTCATTGCTCAAACGACTCGAAGCCCATCGAGCAAATGAGCTTTAGAGTAATTGCTCGATCGAGTGACTCGGCATATTGATCGAACGACTCGAAGTCTACCGAGCAAATGAGCTATCGAGCAATTCATCGATCAAGTGACTCGAGATACTGTTCGTCGACTCATTTCGGTATTTGAGGATGCCTATGGCCTGGTATTGTATTAATATTTGAGGATACTTTTTAGAGAATACTTATCTTATTACTTGTTTGGCCCAACGTTCTAGGCCACACCAGGACATGCCTACCCCAAATCCTCCAAATAAGTTATTGAACAGTTATGATTAAAATCTGTAGTTGGATCATTTTAACTCGTGGGTTGGGAGTGGTGTTCTAATGGAATTTTCCAGTTGTTGGAAATTATGGGGTGGTAGTCAGAATTTGCCTACCACTGAAACTGGAAATTTAGAGGTGGGCAGTCCTTGTCTGAAACCGCTAAGCAAAGTCCCTGCCCCCTCCCATTTAGGATCATTCTTGTTGGTAAATTTTTGAAAGCCTGGATTCACAAAAAATACAATACAATGCATTGTGTTGAAGTGAAGTGTTTTACCAGAAGTTTTGAGACAGCATCAGATTGATCAATACCTTAAAGCTGTTCTTCTAGCTCCTAACTCTTTTAACTACTTTATTTCTTCGGACACCCGAAGGATATAGTTGCGAATAACAAATCGGAACAGTAGTCCGGTAAATACAGACAGTGGAAGAGATAACACTGGAGTGTTCACCCTATGGAGTTGTTATAAGTGATTGTTGCCGACTTGCTTCAGCGTCTGTTCCATTTCATCTCGTTCACATCGAATTTGGGAGATTGACGACAGTTCGTTCTGAAGCGTTTCTTGGGCCGCGGTCACACCATCTCATACGATTTTCTAGTCCGTTTATAGTACACGTATTTCTCTGGGATTCGCATCGTTGCGTGATCACACTATATGTACGTTTCCCTGGCGTAAGGAGCACGTATAAATTGAAATATCATGAAAATGGAGCCATGTCCAGATTTTTTTATATTGTACAGGGGACATTTTGGTACGATTTTATAAAATAATCTTAATTTTCAAAAAACAAAATTGAATAAAAAATCAAAATATTGACGCAGACGTTAAACCACTGTTCGTTCACTACTGTACTCGGGAAAGTATAAGACACGAGTAACAAAGATGCACACCTACCTTCTAAACAGTGTTTCCAGGAATCAGAAAAATGACGTACTACATGTATAATTATGTGGTTTATGATACTTTGCTTTGACCTGGACCTTCAAAATAATGAAAGAAATCGTATACGATTGGATTCGGTTCATCAAAAAATGGAACATGTTCCATTTTATTCGGACGGACAGGAGCGACGTATACGTAAATTTTATCGTACACGGAGGTGTGACCATCCCAATGGGAAGCTATAGTTTTCATTTCAATCCGATGAGATATACGACTGTCCTATTGTTGTATCAAAAATTGGATGCTTGGCGGACGATGGTATGACCACGGCCTTACTGAAGTTTCAGTGCAGCTGCTTTCCGACGCCACTTTTCGACATACCGAGATTTAGGCGTTGTTGCATAGTTTTACGGTTCATCGCAGCAGAATAAATTGTATGTCCATGATAAATATGTTGATATAACCTGGGTTTGTTGTTTTTTTCATTTTTCTCTGAGGGACCAAATTTAAGATTTGATACATTTTACCAGATGTGTTGATTAACAGCACGAACATGATTGGCAGTGTGGACTTCGAGCGTTGATATATAAACTCTCGGCAGTTATAAATAGCTGTTAACCCAGGGGAGGGGTCTTGAAAAATTTCCTATACACGAGGCCGGGGTGGGTGGGTGGTCTGCCTGAGAAAAAAGTGACTTTTGTCCTTGCAATGAAATAATGCTTATTTTGTATTTTAAATCTGATATAAAACAATATTTGACACTTATACTATATGCAGAGGGGCAGCCAGAGCAATAACCTCATAAATGGAAATCAAGGGGAGGGTGGGGTGGCCTAATAACTACCCTATATGTGTTGAAACACAAATATTGTTCAATAATGGCAATTTTCATGAATAAGAACACGAGTCGGCTTGACCAGGATTTTTGTCAGTTTCAACTAAATGTTTTATCATAATGATAAGTTAGACAACGAGAAGCTCACCCTAGCATACATACTGGATTGCTACATTGAACACAGCAACAACTGTCAATGAAATAATCAGCTCACCCACATTGACATATCAATATTTTGAAGAAACAAATTTCAACAAATTTGCTCCATCCAAACATTGAGATGGTTATGTGAACATCTGGACTATCACGTATGTGCTTAAACAGCCTGACTGCCAGTGTAGTGACACAGGAGTCACAATAGACATAGTAGTTTTGCTGTATTTGTCAGAAAGTGAACTTTAACCACATTGGTAATGGGTCTCAATAAAATAAATTAATGTTTTTAAAATGATTTATTTTGTAAACAACATGTAATAATAAAACAAAACCATACTAAAATCAGACACTCAGTCTTATCTGTAACAGTAACGCAAAACCCTATAAATTACTCTAGTTGACACCTACAGCTGATCCTACAAACCGTTTTATAATTGTAATTCCGGAAATGTAATTTTTAAACTCAATAGTAAATGGTCAAACTGGTTTGCTGGTACACTAAATGACACGTGTATATGATAAATTGCTGTTCCATTTAGGGTACCAACAAATAGTTTGACCATTTACTGTCATGTAACAGAATTACAAATCTGGAAATTACAATTGTGAAAAGGTTTATGGGATTGACACTAGATGTCAACTAAAGTAAAATAATCTTTGGATGTAGCAGATATGCACATTTAAGAAAAAATAAAATAAATAAGCTGCTACCAGCAGGATCACACTGGATCACCAAAAACACTTGGTGAAATGACTAGAAACTATAGCACCCTACATACAGTGGCACCTCTCTTGAGAGACCATCTTTCTTTTAAGACCATTTGCTTGTCGAAAAAAACTGGTCTTTCAAGGGAGGTTCCACTGTAACCCAAAACCTCCATATGACAAGTAGTCGCAAAGATTGAGCCATTTATAGGAATGAAAGGAACTTCCTTCTGTGAGTGTATTTGAAAAGGATATTTGCGATAGAAGGCCTTCACGTCGTGTATTCGCAATCCTTCACAGTATTTTATTTGACCTTCAGATAGTACCAGTTGCTTCGATTCAGCTATCACGTCTAAAGAAGAATCAGGTAGATCACATACATATTCACAAGTAGATACTTGTGATGATTCAGTGGATGATTCTGAAAATTGAGATGAACATGGTCGATCTGACACAGACGGTGTCATTTCACACTGTTCTGTTAAACATTCTGTAGTATGTTCACTTTCAGTCTGAGAATGTTCTACCCGAGGTTGCTTAGTTGAAGACTCCTTGAAGAATTGAGTAAGCAGAGTATTTTGGGGTGGTCGCCTTTTTCGACAATATGTTTCATGCCTCTGTAGGTTCACATAATTACAATTTTCAAAAATTTTGGAACGATGTTTGCATTTGAGAGTTAACGTTGATTTTGTCTTCTTCGGCACATCAGTTTGGTCAGACATTATTGATTATAGTTACTCCTTAGAAAATAAGAAAAATCTATTAGAAACTCAAGACTGAATGACATTTCATACAAAGACAAACATCTCAGAGTATTAAAGTTTAACCCTTTACCAGCTTTTACTCAAACTATCAATCATAAGCGGCCAAAGCTATATACAAAGAAAATCCAGATTTTTTTTATATTTCCTTTTATGTGCAGTTTTGTGTCTCAAAAACATAGCTTATCAGTCCTATTGAAACTAGCTTGTCAAGCTTGTTACAATGAGGGATCATAAGCTATCTTTTTAAGACAAAAAGTGAAAAAAATCCTTGGTATTTGAAAGTATCATTTTATTCCTGTCTTGGTTAAAGGGTTAAAGCTAATTTAAACAAGCAGCTACAGGGAATGTATCAGGTTAATTAAATGGAAGTATAATTACATGTGAAACCTAGGAAAAAGTTGTGTAAAACGCGGGTTTTTGGTGATACTAGGGGGTGGGTCCCCTCTCAGAAAAGGAAAAAAAGTTTTCCTCCTCAAAATGGGGTGGTGGGTGGTGTTGGGGCGGAAAAAAGTTTTTTCAGCCTCGTGTATGGGACTTTTTTCCAGACCCCCCCTGGTTAACCCTTTACCTAACATGAAAAGCAGACGACACTTGCAAAACAAATTCTTGAATAACTATTTTTTTTCATTTTTTGTCTCAAAAACATAGGTTATGACCCCTCATTGGAACGAGCTCGACGAGCTCGTTCCAATGAGGGGTCATAACCTATGTTTTTGAGACAAAAAATGAAAAAATAATTAAAATTAATAGGCGATTTTTGAGAATAGCGCTGGCCGGTTTTGGCCGTTACGTTGGGTAAAGGGTTAAACCGATATCGTTGAGTCCAATAATTTTACCAAGACTATTGTTCTAAAAAAATCTTTGAGTTAACACAGAGTAATGCAATGAAAAACGAGACACAGTGTAATATAATGCCGACCTAAATAAAAAAATATCTACACGGACACGATTCAACGCCGTGGCGATAGTGGAATCCAGAGTGCATCACTTCCATTTGTTTTCGACACGACAGAAACATGAAAAATGCAAAGTTCACGTTGGAAGTGCTGTAGGTTCGGCTTGAAGTTAGTACCGACGGTTAACGACCCTGGATGAGTGTAGAGAAATTTTAAATTTCGTCGCACTATGTCGTCGAAAAGTTTGAGATCCTAGCTTCGGGCCTGATTGATATGCGGCATATTATGAGAGCAATCGATTGACTATGCTCCTGCTGTTAATAATGTGTTTATTGATAATGTCGCGATTAATGTACCCTTTGCTGTCGTCTGTTTGTCAGGTTTGCAGTAAAGGCAATTTATTTCACTCTACACTCGGTTTGATCAGATTAGTCGAGTGTCTTACGTCAACTCCCTCCCGTGAAAAACATTCTAGCAGGCGCATTTTTCCAACTAGGTCGTCCAGAGGCGGCGGAACTAGGGTGATACAGAGGGACACGTGCCCCTCCACTTCTTTCCAAAGACGTGTTACGTTGCTACACATGAGTTAAAATGGGCGCATGCAAAAGTGTCAATATGCAGGCATTCTTGTAATATATTATTTGCAAATCCAACCAACATTTGGCCAAAGGATCCTACCTTCGGTTACTTCGGGCCGTTTCTGCTATTGCAACCATCTTCCAAACCGAAGGCTAGTCTTCAGGTTGGAAGATGATTGAGATATAAGAAATGGACCGGACAGGGACCACACCGCGGCATCCTCATCTAACGAGAAACTATAGTGTGGCATGGTACATTTCCCGATATACGATTGTAACTTTTCTTCCACTGGACCGAACCATGGTAGTTTTGAAAATTTGTGCTCCTCCACTTTTATCGAGCTTTCGACGTATCTGAGGTTGCCACACTGGACGCATACACGTTATATTTGGTCCAGCAATCATTCCACACCCTTTCATACCATACTTTAAAGTAAGACTTCGTCTCCTTCGAAGGAAATAATCTTCTGCGATGACAAGTAGAAGTTTTATAGGAAGACTTCCGTAAACTTATAACTTTTTTTATTCAAACAATGAAATTGTTCTATTTTTCTAAATTTCTTAAATGAATTGCGGTATAAACAATATTTCGTTTCTGCATTTTTTCCGATATTTATACTATTATATTTTGATATACGTAGGGACGTAGCTCCATAAGGGGCTACGGGGTTATTTTCAGCGAGGCCTCTGATCTGTCGTGCCATCCAAAATTTCTTTGATGCCTCCGTTATATTCGGAACGTCAGAATTAAAAGAAGTAAGATATACACAGAACGACACACGCGTGCGAATGGGTTAATTGATTTGGCACGAGTGCCAGCGCCGAAGGGTAAAACAAGAGGCCAGTGTCATATCTATTAACTCATTCACACGCGTGTGCCCTTCTGTGTTTATTAAACGCCTTCACGTCTATAAAAGCAAAATATTAGAAGGACACTCAGCAATTCATTTGACAGCTCTTCCCCGATTAGCGATGTGTTCTATGTGCCAGTAGGCACATGGGGTACATTGGAACTCAGGGGATGAACGACCAAGATACAGAACACCTTTTATCGCTAACCAAATGTGCGAGAGGTACTATTTTGAACTATCGCTAACGATTCAAATTGTAATTGTGGGGCACGATTTGTAGAAAATTCCATTGGAATTTCGCTTCTATTTAAAAATAATCCGTCAACGATTTCCGTTCGGCACTTGTGAGAGGAACGGATTTTCATTTTTCGCATGGTTTGGTGTGTCTGTAGATGGGGATTTCATATAACAGGCGTGTAATAAATTACAATATTTCACCTAATATTACCATTTTTTACTGTGTCGCTCATACCAGCCTTCTGGATCAAATCCGATAGAATCGTTTCATTCAGGCTGTTAACTAGTTCAAGCAAGTCTGGAAAAGCAAACGCCGAAGATGAGAACAGAACCAGTGCCACTAGGAAGATCATTTTGACAGAACACACTGGAAAAGAAATACAGTTCACAAAAACAATTTGTGCCTGTAACTTATCTTATCGTCTCGTGAAAGTTCGTGCCAAGATATATGAATAGAAGTTTAGGGGAAAGGCACAATCGAGAATAGCACCCAACCTCAAAAATAAGTTTGAGAATGGTCATCTGGTTATCGCATATGCGGGATCTACAGCTAGTATCAAACTCAATGAACTTTCGATACACAATACTTTCCCTAGTGGAAGTTGGGGAAGGGAGTACAAACAACATCCCGTTGGATTTGGCTAAATTGCACTCATTGATATCTATCTAGCTGGTTGACCGGGACGCCCATTGATCACATATCTCGTATGTCGCCATCATTAGGAGGTGAACAATTGATGCAATTATATTGACGATGTACCCAATTTTCGCGACAATGCAAATTCAATATTTACAACATTTCATTATCATTACACAATTTCCGTTATTATGAAGTAAAAAACAAGTGTCAGTATTGAGAAGATGATACAGTGTTCCTTGATTTCAAGTCAGGCTTCCTTTTGATGTTTGATGAATGATGACATAAAATCTGTTTCACTGGGACTGTAAAAGCTTTGACTTTATGAAACATCACCGATTGGATCAGTTAGACGTATTGATTGATTTCAGGCCTTCTTGTGCTACCAGATTGAGTCGCGACGTGTTCCACAGATGCTTCAGCAATACAGTTGAATAAAGATCACTAGTTGTAGTTTGAATTAGTTTTTAATATACGTTATTCGCATCTTTATCTCTGAGAAAAAAAACTACTTTTGGGAGTAATATTAATTTTGATTTGTAGGACGATATGCACGTTTATACGCACATTCGCGTTCTTAGCACGAGAGGCGTTTGCGACTGTCTGAGCACAACAATAATAATGCTGGGCGTGTTTTCGGTTTTCCGGTACGGGTCCGGTTTTTCCTATAAATCTGAAAACCGAACCGTAAATCCCAGTAAAAAACGGCCGAACGACTTTACTGTATTTGTGCATAAACTGATCAAACTCTCTTGCTGGGAGATAACTGGGCTAGCGACCTATATGAACACTTGTAACTTGTTCTATCTGGCAAAGGGGCGAATACATCGTTTCTCATTGTCAAATTTTCTCCCTTGTTGACTCGTCCGCCGGACCAGTCACTAAGGGAGAAGATCACATCCATCTTTCCACTTCAGGTGACTGGTTCAAGTGGAAGGTAATCTTTCCTCATCGAGTATCAGAACCCATCAGCTAATTGCTTCACAGATAATCGGCCAAAGTGTGAGAAAAGTAACCAGATTATACAGAATTTTGGACATCAAAGGAACAAAAGTCAAGGCTTGAGTCTGATAGATATTTCCACCAGTCAGTAGACACAAGATCATATTTTTCGAATTGATGCGCTTCCCAGACATCTTTCAAACTAAAAAGCGTACATAGATGACCAACAGTCGAGGGAAACACTATTTTTAAACATTTTTTGCATAATTGCACTGGAGAAACCAGTACATTCTGTAATTGACGAAGGAGTAAAATTTAGATGGCAAACTGGCACCTTTCAACAATCACTAATATAAAATATATTGAACTTTCAGATGCCATGCGCTTCCATAATGTAACATTTTATTTAATCTTAGGAATTGTGAAACTTTCTCCCATCTCCGTAATGCTAATTTTCAATCCCCAAAACGACATTTTCAGGAGAGATAACCAGACCGTTTTTCCACTGATCTGAAGGTAGACGCTGGCCATGGTGACAACGAGAACACAGCAATGTTAAGATGAACATGATTCTTTTACTATGGGCTTTTTCTGACTTACTAATTGATCGCCTTGAATCCCTAAAAATTATCATAGGGAAATCAGGCTGAACCCTACATATACAGTGTTTTGAGTAATGTCGAACAAACTATTGCGAATTTTGTCAAAGTTAAGGAGAATGAAGTGTTATTTGCTGTATACTATCAACACATAGAAAAACCGAATCGAAACTGATTTTTTTCCTGACACCGAAATCGAAACCGAATCTGAAAAATGAAAACCTCCCAGCTCTAAACAATAACCCATTTAAATGTCAGCAAAATGTGTTCCAACTCCAATTGTTTGCAGCAAAGATTCAGCCTCACGTATTTTTATTTTTTTTTTCATTTTGCACTGTAAGAATACATTCATATGCCTCCAAGAAGCGGTAATAAAAACTCCGGTATACTAAATTTATTTCTATGCGCATGATACATGCGAATATTCCTTATTTAACAATAAATCTGTTAAATTCCATAGAGTAATTATAATGTTCTAGCTCAAAACTAAATCTTTCTAAATGAAATATATTTTGTCTTGACAGCAAATCCGCGTACAACTAATAACTGAACGGACATTGCACTCGGTGTTCTTAGTGTATCGGCCTCCGATAAGTGTTCGTCATTGCAAATCTTGGTGTGAAACAATTCACAGTCAGTAGCCCAAAAAATTACTCGCCAGCTAAACTAATAAAAAATCGAATGTAAAAAACTCCGTTTTTGGCAACAGAAGAACGCGATGAACTCGGTGTGTGTGTGTGTGGGTGTGGGTGGGGGGGGGGGCACGGTGGTGCTGTGTACTGAGGCGTACTGCACCTCAGTGATGCACTTGTCTTCAACCAATGCTACCCCTGCCTGTGTGGAGTTAGTACGTTGGGAGTTTGACAGTTGCTCGACGCTGCTCGTTGGTTCTCTCCGGGTACTCCGGCTTCCTCCACCCGTAAAACTGTCCGACACGATGTGACCTGACTGTAGAAAGTGTTGTTAAACCCTAATAAATAAATAACAAATAAATAATATATATAAATAAATAAACGTCAGTATAACTGAACAGTCTATCGCATTAAACTCTCTCGATATATCTTCACAAATAATCGATCTGTTTCACCAATCAATATCCTGCTGTGATGAACTTACAAAATGTTAACCCCACAATGACTGTGCAATAAGTCGGAAATAGAGCGGGTCCGACAGTCTCTTTATCTGACTTCAGTTTTTAAACATAATTCCTGACTGGGTTACTTGTTCGAAGTTAACAATCACTCACGTTCAAAAGGCAGATGAACAGAATAGTTAACACAAACGCAATCCAGGTGAAATTCTCTGTCCCTTTTTAACCCTATAATAGTTGAGAACCTCACATGTCAAAAAATAAATAAGAGAACATTGCTAATGAACGGTGGCTGGGAAAGGACATCATATGATTTTATTTTTCTTGTATTATCTCGATCGATCGACTTAGTATCTCGATCGATCGACTCAGTATCTCGATCGATCGACTTGGTATTTCGCTCGATCGACTTAGTATCTTATCTATATTCGGTAAGTTAATACTACTAAGGGTTAAGATGGGGCCTACATGGGTATCTACCGCCCATACTGCACTACCGTTCTAAACTACCAGAATTACCCACACCCCACAATACTGCCTGGACTGGCATTATGTACTACCTACACCAGCCATTGGATAATATGAAACATTAGGTAGATTAGTGGTACCAACAGGAGACCTACGGGGATATATAACGCCCTTATTATACGACCACACTAGACGACCATCCATTACCACCACTTCACCCTACAACATTGCTAGACCTAGCATTATGCACTACCTATAACAGTCATAGATTAAAACAAAGCAATGGTTTGATCAAAAGTACCAAGAGTTAGTCGACTGCGTTTAGATTATTGCTATTGGTAGCACGTAATATGGATTACTGTGGGACTGACATTAGCCTTTGTGAAGGTTTGGGATTTAAGGCCTGATGGGGTGGGGGGGGGGGGGGCTGTTTCGGGGGCTACTGGGAATTGTGGAGACTGAGCATAGAGCAATCGGTTCCCTATTTTATGAGCAATCAGAGGATTCTCTGTTGCTGTTCGTAAGTTTCTATGTTGAAATCGCGTCCTTTCACCCAGCAGATACGGTCGCAGAGCAGATTACTAATCATCCGAGTAAGATGGAGGGGGTATGTATCAACCCCTTTGAATTTATCAAGTAGCAGGGTTATCGACTGAGGCTCAGTTCATCTGTGTGTGTGTGGGGGGGGGGGGGGGGCGTAAATTATGTTTTAAGCAGGAAAATAGGCTGCACAGACGAAAAGGGGTCTGGTAAAATGTCTATCTTATGGACAATCAGGAGGATTCTTGACCAGTTTGTAGGCATAATTTTAGGAATTTGAGGTGATAGGTTGGAAGCGAAATATATTGGGAATGTAAGCAATGTAAGTTGGGTTAAAATATGCACAATTTAGACGTCAGTCGGTATGGAACACAACAGAAAATTTTAATGAATGGAAAATGCTCTGTTGCAACGCACTTTGTCATAAAAGTTGCAAAATGTAATGATTATTATAAAGTGCAACAACATGGACCGGAGAAACGGTGCAAAATGTAATAATTATTACAAAATGCAATTATATGGACGGGTAAAACGTTGCAAAATGTAATAAACATTTTTTCAAACAGGCATTCAGAAACTAATTCATGTTATTATATAAATATTAAAATAAATCTGTGTCTCTGCGATTCTATGACTGTCTTTGTGTACATTATGTGCATTCTACTCGTATTTGAGCGAGTTTTGTAGAAGTTTTATTACACAATGCGACTACATGGACTGAAAAAACGTTGCAAAATGTAATAATTATTACAAAATGCAACTAGATCGACTGGAAAAAGTTGCAAAATGTATTAAAATATTTTCAAGTAGAGTAATCAAACTTATTCATTGTATTATGCAATTATTAATAGAAAATTGTATCTGTATTTCTTAACCAAATGCGGTCAATGTGTGTTTTTTGTGAGAATTTCTTTACGTTTTGTTTTTTGTTTTGTCTCATGGACCCATCTCTCCCGAATAAATAAATAAATAAATAAATAGATAAATAAATAAATAAATAATTAAATAAATAAATCGAGGCCTCTATTCACACCCTCCCATCCTCATACGAGGAGATGATTACTATGATCACTACTGGCGATCTCTAGGGATGCCTAGTGATTGCCTATGGCAATCTGTAGTGGTCGTTGGGAGTGAGATGAGGATCAAAGGGTTATGAGGATAATCCTCACTGAGGCCTTTTCTCTCACCTCTCACATCCTCGTACGGGGAGATGATCACTGGTGATCGCGAGTGGTACGTTATGTACCCAACCTATCCTCACCCACTCCCGGACCTTCGCTCCCCCGGATCCCGGAACCCTCGATGTCCTGTCGTTGACAGAACAACTCTAGGTTAAATGGCCAGCTCTTGTCGCATTGCTGTGTACAGTGCGCATCGCAAACTTCGTGTGGATGCTTAATGCAGCGTGTATCAGAATGGGAAAAACAGGCATCAAGATTGAGAAACTGCTCGAGGAGCGATGACATCGGAGACGTCATGGTGAGCGCGCTATCGTTGTCCACTGAGCTGAGTGACTAGACGTTGTTTGGGCCCAGCGAGAGGGCTGTGTCGCTAAGTAGCCACGGTCCTAGATTAGTACGCCTGTTGTTGGGATGAGCTGGCAGCGTTTGCTGGCGCAGTCGGCCCAGCCCAGGGATTCAAAACGCGCAATATCAACGGAATTAACGGACATAAGCCTAATGGGTGATTATCCTGATGACAATGTCTATTCCCTCTACGAGTCGCGAGTAGACGACGCCTGTGGTTCGCCTCGGTAACTCCAAAAGGCGGATGGATGCTGTAGCCTTATTCCTCTTTCTTTCCTCGTCAAATGTGCGGGTGGCTTTTTGAGTTTTGGTGGCTTCTCGGTTTTCGTGTTTCCTCCTATCCTGACCTTGCGTTTTTGCATGAAAAACTTTATATAAGTAATTTAGGATGTAAGTGGGGCTCGCGACCATATAAAAGGTCTTGTGCGCCTTCAGTGCGCGTAACGACCACCCCTTCGCACACCCACTCACACCTTCTTTCCCAAGAAGCACATAAGCTGGCGATTACCAGGAACATTTTAACGACTTTATTCATACACGCACTAATTTGTGTGTTGTGGCTAGTATATATCGTGAGTCGTAAGTAATCAGGCCATGGCATCTCAGCTGAAGGCACTTATACCCACAATTTTGTCATCGCTGTCTGATAATTGTCACCCCCCCCCCCCCTCCAAAAAAAAGAGAAAAAAACACACACGTTGGTCACTCAAACAGTTCGGCTGCTTCACTCGAAATTTCTTTATTTATTTCAGCGAGTTGAAGGGGAGCGCGGTGACACTTTGGCTACATTTTCGAACTTGAGACCGAGGGGTCGAAGGTTTGAGACGGGTCCCTGTCACTCACGTTGTGTCCTTGAGCAAGACACTTAATCCCGTTTGCTTATGTGGGAACACGGTGGCAGTGTGTGCCAAGACGTATGACACGCCGATGGTACACACGCCTTCAACCAATGCTAACTCGCCGCTGTTCGATGGTTCTATCCCGGTACTCCAGCTCCTCCATTCGTTAAACTACCCGACTCGATATGACCTTGGCTGTTGAAAGTGTCGTAAAACCCCAATAAGTAAATAAATAACAGTGACTTAAAGTCTAGTAAAAGCAATACAGATATAGCAAACCACTACGTCCACCAGACGTTGTACAAGTTGGTCCGCGATTTATACACCTTATATCCTCAAGAGTGACACTTCTATAAATCGCAGACCTACTATATCCAGTTGTGATTTGCTATTATAGTTAATCGGTTGTGATCTGGTCAACTCTACCCGTTAACCGGTTAAAAATGTCAAATCGCCTCAACACTAGTCGGGAGGGTGGGGTGGGGGGGGGGGTTGAATATCGCATCAACAAAGTATTACAGACTAGCCCACCTCTGCAGTGCTGTCTTACTGTGAATGTATTCACATGTAGAACTATAAATATGGCCAACGTGTATTTTCGCAATGGACGAGAATAATCAGTCAATTAAGAACCTCGGTGTCTTTCTAGCAACTTTATACTTCTAGTAACCAAAAAAACAAAGATTTGCAAAATCAATGGAAACGGTAATGGTGTGTTTAAAAAAACTGCCGATTGACACATGGCGCGGGTACATGAAAGTGAAAGAATAAGATGAAAACTTTTCAGATAATTCCATTGGAAAAAAAAGTTTATTACATAATGCAACTCTTGTCGAGTCAATTTCTTTGCATTTTGTAATAATTATTACATTTTGCAACGTTTTTTCAGTCCATGTAGTTGCATTTTGTAACATTTATTACATATTGCAACGTTTTTCCTGTCCATGGAGTTGCATTTTGTAATAAAAGTTTGAAAATCTACAAAATCCGCTCGAATGCGCATAGAAGTGCATATAATATTCCCTAAGACAGACGGAGAATCATAGAGACACAAATTTATTTTAATATTTGTATAACAACATGAATTAGTTTCTGACTGCCCGCTTGAAAAAATAGTTTATTACATTTTGCAACGTTTTTCCCGTCCATGTAATTGCATTTTGTTACTAGAGAAACAGAATTTACTGCATCCAGTTAATTCGAGTCTGTGTGAAAAGGGTTAAAGTATCAGGAAAAAACTATATAGAAAGAGAATTTATGGAGACTTATTTTTCGGGTGTAAAATATTTTTTAAACAAATCAGAAATGGAATTTTGTTAACAGTATTTACAGATATTCAAACAGCAATCAGAACATTTTTTCTGAGAAACCGGAAAAGGCACATGTGCACAGCATTTAAAGGGCTCGATCAAGAAATCAGAAATCGACATTAATGGCTCTGCCACTTATTTGAATGATGACATATGTGTATACTCTTCAGAGTTGTTATAAAATGCAATTCCTAATAATTCTGAAAAATACGCACTTAATGACCTCTGTGGACCACATTGAGGTGGACCATATTTTAAGCCCAAGCAAGATCAACTAATTCGATATAGGTCCCAGGTCTATAGGTCATATAAAGCCTGAAGTATGAACATAAACCACTTTAAAAATATCGGCTCCACCAACTCCGGGTCGTCCATATCTGTAGATAACGGCGAATATTCATATTAGCTAGAAAATGTTGAGGTACATGGTACCTCTGGAAAATATATTGCAAGTGAAAGAATTCAGTAATGTTGGAATATAAACGTAAAAGGGCCTTAAAGGCCCCCAAGGGCCTATCTGAGGGATTATTGGCATTGGCAAAATGCCGAGGTCCCAACGTTGGCCATATGTGTTTAGAGCAACGTTGTGAGAATGGAAAGGGTTAGCTTTACTCTCGTACTGCATAAAATAATTTTTTGCGACTCATATTACGATCGTGAGAGGGCTAAAATTCTCAATTTAAATACTCCATGCTAACCCATTAAACACGAGCCCTTTCCAATGAGGGGTCATAAGTTATGTTTTTCAAGCAAAAATGAAATAATAATGAAAATTGAAAGGGAATTTCTGTGAATAACGCTGGCCGGTTTTCCTCGTTACATTGGGTAAAGGCTTAAGTATGCCTTATTGAGAGGGTTAAAAGCAAGCCATTAAAAAGTACACAGCGTCACCGTGCCCTTCTCGGACAATCGGGATTACGTGCCTTGCCAATGACAGAACACAGATACACATGGCGATGTCAGTACCATGAACCTCTCTCTTTTAAGTCCAACTTCGTAATCTCATCGCCATGACATGCCAGTCTGATCCATTCAACCCTTTACCTAACAAGAAAAGCAGACGACACTTGCAAACAAAATTCTTCAATAACTCATTTTTTTATTTTTTGTCTCAGAAACATAGGTTATGACCCCTCATTGGAATGAGCTCAATGAGCTCGTTCCAAAGAGGGGTTATAACCTATGTTTTTGAGACAAAACATGAAAAAATAATGAAAATTAATTGGCGATTTTTGTGAATAGCGCTTTCCGTTTTTGGTCGTTACGGGTTAAAAGGTCATAAAATGCATCTAGGGCGGGAGGGGGGGAGGTGCAAGACGGCAAGACATGACGTCCTATTTTTTATTCCGCTCCTTTTTACACCCAACCACCCACCCACCCTCTACGTGCAAATTTTCTACTACCGTTCTCAGACACCCACTCCCCACTCTCCCATTAAAATCCAAAATAAACTTACCCCAATTGCCCTCGTGGGGAGCACGATGACGCTGTGTGCTGAGACGTACTGCACGCCGAGGTGCACATGTCTTCAGCCAATCTAACCCTGTCTGTGCTGTGTAGTACGCAGTACCGCTGTGCAGTGCGGTGTGTAGTACAGTCGTGGGTTATGATGTTGAAGAGCTGACAGTTGCTTGTCGTTGCTCGGTGGTTCTCTCCGGGTACTCTGGCTTCCCCCGCCCGTAAACCTGTCACCGACACGATATGACCCTGGTTGTTAAAGTGTCGTTAAACACCAATAAATAAATAAATAAATAAATCAGTTCATAGATAAATAACTTGGGTTGAATTTAGGTCAGAGAGAATTTTCCCAAACTATTTTCTGCACATTTTCTACATTTCGAACAAGACACCCACCCCTACTAACGTGTGACATTTTCCCAGATTAAGCCCAATATTCTCACATATACAGCCTCCTGATGTTGTATTTATGTTAAGAGTGTGATGTATAACATCATCTTTAAGGTTTGAAACACAAATTATGGTATATATTAGCTGATATATTGATATATATTTTAAAAATTCAAAAAATTGCACAAGTTGGAAATGCACATTTTTGGCGCACTCAAGAGACCCACCCACCCCCACGTCACGTCTTGCAAATGGTGTTGATGCCCCCCCCCCCCCCGCCCCCACTCCCCTGTTTAGGGCCCTAAAAAAGACGTGCGCGAAATAAGAAGATGGTTGAATCTCAAGTATGGCGGTTGTGAACAGAGGGGCAATGTGACAGAAAACGAACAAAACGTTCTGCTGTCATCAGTTAAATGAAAGCATTTGGTCTCACATTGAAGTATTACGAGGGTTAAAAAGAGACCATTTAAATATTCCATTTTATTAAATTATAATTGTAATAGGTGTTTCGAGGAAGCCTCTCACCATCATTGCCTCTTGAAATCCGTCGATCTTGAGCTCTGATTGAGAATAAATAATGTAACAGAGCGCAGTAGTTTCTAAATGGTTGGCAATGACCAGTAGAGGTTAATCAGAACCGATTCTCAAGTGATGTATAGGGGTTAAATTAATCCTGTGTACATTGATGTCAAAAAGGCAATGTTTTCAGCAGAAAATATTTTCCCGTAATGCAGTGTGATATTTAACCAACTATACCCTGTTTGATGGAGCTCAGTGAACTCTGTCAAACAAGTTATAATTGGTTAAATTCATAGTTACACAAGAGAAAACCAGAGTGATTGGAGACAATTCTGTTATACTACCAGAATGCTAGGGGTTAAAGGACAATACTCAGATTTGAAGTTGGACTTGGCCACTAAGGGTTAAAAGATATTTTCAGCTAATAATAATAATAATAATAATATACACATTTATATAGCGCCAAAATTATAGTTCAGAAAATATAGAACCATATTCTAAGGCGCTGTACATGTTACTGAGCTCGAGCAAATATACAAACGGAATATATACAGTAGTATCTTACAGTCCACAACATCACTTATTGGCTTTTTGAAACAGGTATGTTGTGGGATCTTTCTTGAAAAGGTTGACAATTGACAGTCTTTTTAGATGCTCTGGTAAATTATTCCACAAGTGAGGGCCAGCAAATGAGAATGATCTATCTCCAAATGTCTTACACCTATGGTTTGGAACATGTATTAGCATTTTACCTTCGGACCTCAAGTTGTATTGACACGCAATCTTGGTATTAAGGAGTTCTAGGTAGGCTGGTAACATGTTGTTTTGTGCCTTAAAAACTATTAATGACGTTTTAAAATTATCCTGCACTTGACTGGCAGCCAGTGTATATCCCTCAGAGCAGGAGTGATGTGTTGAGATCGTGATCCCATACATACCACTCGGGCTGATGCATTTAGTACCATCTGCAGGCGAGAGTACTGATATTGTGGAAGGTTGAACAGTAAGGCATTACAATAATCCAAATGGGGAATTACAAAGGCATCAACTAGGGTTTTTTGTGGAGTCTTTGGTGAGGAACTGCATTATCTGTTTAACTTTGTATAGACCCCTGAAAGCCTTATTGCACATATTTGTGACATGTCTATCCATAGACATAGTAGAGTCGAAGAACTCACAAAGATTACCTACACTGTTACTTGCACTGATGGGGGAATCTCCTACCTTCACCAATTTGATATAAACTTTAGTGAGTTGCTGACGTAAACCAATTATTAGGAATTCAGTCTTATCATCATTTATCATTAATTTGTTTGAAACCAACCATGTGCGAATGTCCGAAATACACGATTCAATAGTTTCTAGAGCTTTAGTTTTATCCTTGATTGATGGTCGAAAAGAGAAATAGACCTGTGTGTCATCAGCATAACCATGGACTTCAGGCAGATGAGATTCAATGATGGTGAACATGTTTGAAATATAGAAAACAAACAGAACACGGCCAATACAACTGCCCTGTGGGACTCCACATTCAAGATGGAAGTCTTTTGACAGATTACCGTTTATTGATACACGCTGCTGTCTAGTCTTGAGGTGTGATGACAGACAGCTAGCAGCTACAACATTAAGTCAAAATTCAGAATTCTTTGTCTCTAGCAGAGTTTTATGACAAACAGTGCCAAAAGCAGCACTCAGGTCTAAAAGAACAAGCAATATCACCCTTCCAGACTTCATATTAAGGAGGATGTCATTCTGAACCTTGAGTAATGGCGTTTCAGTCGAGTGAACTTTTCTGAATCCAGACGTGTTGGTCGGTAATGGAGCATGCATATCACTATGTAACATTAGCTGGTCAATGGCGGCTTTTTCATACAGCTTCGAGAGGAACGGTAAGTTACTCACTCGTCGGAAGTTTTTAAACACAAGTTCTGCACCTTGTTTCTTTAGAAGAGGATTAACAATTGCTATTTCCTCTAGCAGAGACATGTTCATCATTTTTGTGATAACATGAGCCAGAGAGTCTACACATGATTTGACAATAGATGTTGGCATTGGTCGAGTTGACAATAGGCATTTGAGGATTCTTTTGTTAATTTGATTACCTCGTGGATTTCTAAAGGTCAAAAAGTTGAAAGCTCTTATTCTGGTGGTCTCTCTTTGACGTCAATTTTGTCTACATTTATATTCTGAATTTTTTCCTGAAATATTTTTTTTTTTCTTTTGATGAAGGATTCGCTACATTGATCAGCTAGGTTTGATGGATCATCGTGTGATGGAAATGACACACTTTGTTTTTCTGTACACAGACTTTTAACAACTTTACACAGTTTTTTTTGCTGTCACCATTACAACCTTCAACACATGTTGTGTAGTAAGATTTTCTGGCATTTTTTAGTTTGTCGGAGAACTGATTACGAATAGTCTTATACGCTGCTTCCTCGTTGTAAGATTTAGATCTTTCCCGCTCCTGCGTTCGACGATTAGCTTTCAGAGCTCTCAGTTCATTGGTAAACCAGGGTATACTTGGGCGAATAATTAATGTTTTTTTTTGTTTTCAGAGAGGCACACTCATCCAGTAGACAAGACAATGTGTTGTTGTATGATTTTGCCAGATCATCCAGGTTAGCGCACTGAGAATTACACAAATCTGATTTTTCGATGTCACATTTAAGGTTGTTGGTGTTAATTTGATTGAAGTTTTACTTCTTTACGTGTCAGTGATCGTCTTTGAACACCTAGAGTGCACTCAACAAATGAATGGTCACATAATCTGAATGGGATTAATGGCTCAGAAAGCTGAAAGCCATTAGTACATCTTATGATGATAAGGTCAAGAGTGAGTCCAGAGATATGAGTAGGCCCAGAAACATGTTGCTGTAAACAAAAAATTTCTAAGAGGTTCATAAACTTGTTAGCATCACTATCATTGTTGCCATCCATATGTATATTAAAATCACCGATGATAAAGAGTTTTTTTCAGAACGCATAACAATGGATTCAAGGTGCACAGAAAAGTCTTCAAAGAAACCACTGGTCGCGATAGGATGATGTTTGGAGTAAGGTGGTCGATATACACCCACAGATCGGATGTTGGTGTCAGCCCAGCATATAGTCCATTTGGCATATTCAAAGGAGGATTTATCTCCTTGGGTTGAGATTTTAATTTGTATATTCCCATGGTGCATGAGATCAATTCCACCTCCAGTCATAGCATTAATCCTAGGGGCACTCTTGAAAATATATCCTTCACTGGAAAGTCCAGCAACAATTGTACCGTCCTGCTCAGTTACATGTAGCCACGTCTCAGTAACCAAACAGAAATCCATTTTGTTATTGACGATGTGTTCTACAAAATCAAGAACCTTATTCTTCGCAGATCTGGCATTTACAGTTGAAAAGTTTACACTTGAGGTAATCTGGGAATGAATGGTAGTATCTGTGCTGATTACATGAATGTCGTTGGTATTCACCCCCGCACTAATAGCCTTTGGTCGTATTACTTGTTTGTGTTGAATTTTAATCCCTGTAGTTGGTATAGTTCATCTCAGCTGTTGTTGGTAAAACAAAATTCAGGTTTTAGTATTCTTTGTTTTTTTTTCAAGGCTTTAAAAACATATGCTTTAAACCTGTGCTTGATATGATCCATTGTGTTGTTGACTGAACGGAGCTCATCTGAGGTGTAATTAAACAAACACATTTTAAATGTCAGTAACTGAAACTCATGAATCTAATGGCATCAGGTGTGAGGTAGCTGTCTCTCATTAGCAGTGAATAAAGTGGCAAATAGGTTTCACAATCCATTCTGGTTCAGAACAATAGGTGACATAATCCGGATTAGCTTTGCACACGAGGAAAGAATTCAAACTGGAGAAATATTCAGTATATTTCAGATTTTGTTTTTGTTAAAAAACACAAACATGTTGAAAGATGTTTTCTTCAAAGTCACATCAAAACAATGCACAACTTATAAGGAATATGTACGGCAATTTTCAGCAGATAAATCCAAAAATGTCGAGTAGAAAACACGGAAACAGCAGGAGCTCAAAAAAGTATGACCACACTTGGTGGCAATATCTTAGACCAACAAACACTAGTCAAAATTTCATGGATGATTTGGTGTAACTGGTCTAAAACATGTTATTCATATTTTGCATTTTAATGTAAAAATCAAACCATTACTCTGCATTCCAGATGAGAGAAACATTTTAGTACAGACCAAAGTACAACTTAAAGGAGCTATAGCTCTTCAAGCGAGCTATAGCTCTTCTAGGTCAGTAGACCAAAATTATTAACTTATTATAATAAAACAAGGTTATAAGTTCTTTAGCCCAATTAGCATAACAGAGGTAATTAGTTTAGCTATTCAAGAGGGTTCAGTGGGAGTTGTAGTCCGTACTAGCTGTACTTTAGAGTAGTGAATGTAGTCATCTTGGCAAAGCTATGAAATGAAGTTTCTCAGCTGACAGTACCTGCTTGTGTGCACCAGGGGGGGATGAAACTGCACCAATCCGGGACATTCTAATAATGGCACTTTGGCACCAAAGTTTTCTGCACTCTCAATGACACTGGGCCGAGCATAAAGAAAGACGATAGAACTCCTCTAATAAATGAGTTTTAAACAGTCATAGCACTAACACAGTTAACAACACAGTCGACCATGTCAGTATTGCATCTTTTACCGGCATCCTGGCAGTTTTGTGATAGGTTTCAACAATTATTCAGTGCAGTTTTATGGAAAAGGTTAACTTTATTCTCACTGAAATAAAATATTTGCAACCCACACTGAAGCTTTGAAAGGGTTAAAAGTATTGAACTGAATAATTTATAATTTATTTTCTTGCAAAGTGTTTCTCTCAATTTAGTTACAGCACCTTACATCTGATTATAATAACAAGATTACTTTTCATTTTTGACAGCTGACTCCACTGATGTTTACATTGTTTCCAGTGTGAATAACATAACACAGTATTGCTTGATGATAATTTACTGTATGAGGAAATTAGAGGTTGTGAAAACCCCGTGGCCCATACTCAATGGCTCTAGCGACCTGAAAGCCATAGGTGGCCGAAACGTTGTGACTGTCTACCAGTTCCACACAGACTAATAATTAGTACATTTTGCAACGCTTTTCACGTCATGTAGTAGCACTTTGTAATAATTATTACATTTTGCAACTTTTCTTACAAAGTGGGTTGCAACAATGCTTCCGTACGAGTGATCCGCAGCGACGTTGGGTGATTGGGATTAGATTTAATTTATTCCAATACACGTGTTACTCAAAGAAAGAACTGATTGTTTCGGTTGCAGCAAACATGTTATTATCGTACAAGTAACAACATACATGTGTGCACGCGTTTAGTTTAGTTTATCCTTCCTGTGAGAAAATCATTCTTTCGTTACTTTATTTTGACTGCGACTGTTCGGCTTACGTCTAACAAAAAATAACGAAACGAAATTTATTTTATTTTTTTCTTCAAATCCAATGCATGTCTGTTTTTGGGGGGAATACGGGGGTGTATAGGGTCTGCCACTTGCTTTCGAAAACACAGGGTTAGCTCACGTTAGACCAAGGCATCATCCTATTTCGCTAACACTCCCCCCACACCCACGTCTCCTCGATCACGTAGCACATTTTTAATGGCGTTCAGGAGTAAACTCGGACTTCGAAAAAGAACTGACGGCTGTTTTTTTTTCCTCTATTGATGTGTGCCTGGTATCCTCAAAACGTGCAATTCCCTGCCTTATCAGTCTTTGTTACGCGGTGTGTCATTTACCACTGAATAAAGGTTTCAGCCCGGTCAGTGATTCACCACCCTACCAATTATCACTAAATTATCAATAAATAAAGGCTTATATTTAATAGTCTAGGTTTCTGACGCCCTCATTGTATGGATCTTAGTTTGTAGTATTTGTTCAAACGAAAGAAAAGACAGCGAAATGAGTTTTTGGATTATTTAATTGCCACAATGTTGTTAAATACAACAATTTATAACTTTACTTGAAGTTAGAAGACAGCCTACAGAATCATCATAGACCGATCGTAACAAGGATGTTGCTCATCGCGTCATATTCAATTGAAAGACATTTCGTCCCTATTCAGTTCAACCCAGACAACAGTCGTGCCAGCCTGAAGAACATCCATGTCGCTAACCCGTGCCGATGCGTGTGACTGCAGTTGACATGTTGGAGACTTGGAGTTCACATTACGGGAAAAGAAGATTATTACTAAACCACCGATGAGGGGGGTTTTCCACCCAACAATTATTTACAAGTTTAACTGATAAGCTGAATACGTCCAGTGTGAAATGCACCCCACAACCAGTGGCGTAGAAATCACGTAAGTGGATTGGAAATCCTCCGCCCCAAACAAAACGGAAAATTCCCAAACCCGCTTGTGACTCGCAGCCTCCATCACATCTCCGTGACGCTTGGGTGCCCCAACCCAGCGCCCTTTGATACTTTCCCTGCGAAATTGAGACTTTCAGTGCCATCCCCTCCCCAACCCTTACTGCCTCTTGGGTATTTTGTTAGTGTTGTTTCCGCAGTATCACCGAAAGCGAGTAATTATCTGGGTAGAATTTATATTGGATGGGTGTTTCCAGATTCACCCAATATCCATGTACTGTTGGTGGGTTTGTGCCAGGCTTCCGAAGAATCTCAAGCAAAGTATGGATTCAAAGTATAGATTACCCCGCATATAAAATAATGTTTGATTCTATTTATTGGGAAGGGTCGACCTGGACGGAAGCCAAACTTCACGACAAAAATTGTCTGCCTCATCTACGTGCTGTTTGAAATTAGTGAAAAACTTGGCCCACGTGAAAAACACACACGCTTCCTGATTTGTTCTGTCAAACGTCATTGTTGAATAAATAATTGAAACACGCTTTCATTGTTTCCTGACATCAGAATACATTTTCTTTTATCCATTTGTTGCATTAGTTCACCGATTGCCTTGTACTATCCTATGACTGGTACAGGTAGTATATAATGCTGGGCCAGGTGGTATTGTGGGTAGGGGTAATGCCTGGTAGTTTAAAACGGCAGTATAGTATGGGCGATATAACCCCTATGGGTTCCATCTTAACCCTTGGCACCATTGATCAACCAATTGTCTTGTATTATTCTATGACTGGTATAGGCAGAACACAATACAAGGTCAAGCAGTGTTGTGGGATGGGTGGTGGTATTGCACGGTTGTCTAGTGCGGTAGTATAGTAAGGGTCTTTTGTTAGCCCTTGGTACTACTAATCCACCTAATGCTTCATATTATCCCATGACTGGTGTAGGTAGTACTTTATGCTAGTCCAGGCAGTATTGTGGGGGTGGGGGTAATGCCTGGTAGTTTAGAACGGTAGTACAGTATGGGCGGTATATACCTTGTAGGCCCCATCTTAACCCTTTGTAGTATTAACTTACCGAATATAGAGAAGATAATAAGTCGATCGATCGAGATAGATAGATATTCTTTATTTCAGTATACATAAAAAAGCGATTACAAATATATTTTTTAAGATTGTTGGTATGCATACTGAGGGAGGTGACATAGCCAGATTGGCTGTCTACCTGTCACCCCCCCCCCCCCCTTAAAATTGCAAACAGACTGTGATCAAAATTGTTACAGAAGTTTTACATGTAGCAGATCATGTACTATATATAAACGGGGAATGGAACTCGAGTAATGTCATGGCATTGGGCCATACTAATGTCCCAGAAAAATACTGTCCCACACCTTTTCCGGCTGGAGACCGGTGATTTCAATTTGAAGGATGGTAACCAGCTTGTCGTGTCCACTACACTATTTCAGCTAGCACCGTGTTCCGGTGAGAACTACTTGCAGTACAAGCATTGCTAGCACAGTTGGTTGGTATGTTTTAGCACTGAGTCTACGTCGGTTAGCACATTCGGGGAGTACATTTTGAAGAGTGCTCGACAAATGCGCTGACCGATGAGTCTCGCATCATAGAAAAAGGTTGTGAGGGTTTACCGACACATATCTGGGTTGTGCGCTCGTAAGATTAATCAACTGTTCTGAAAGATGTCTAAAAGATTATTAATAATTGTCTATTGTTTGCTGTTTACGGATTCTTTCTTGAGTGTTGAGGAGATTCTTTGAAATAATTTTGGAACGGGCACGAATAACAAGCTTGGGTAGGACGAGGGTTCCTGATTATTATGCAGAGTAAGTCAATTAGTCGTAAAAGTACAGGGGCATGTCAGACCCACTGTGATTAAGTATCCTAGAAAATTTACAAATTTAAAGTGTGCAGTCTGGACAATAGGGATTGCTACAGTGAACATCGATTGAGTATGATGAAAGGAATTTTGAAGTAAGTGTTCTCTTGAATGTGTCTCTATTATTGATAAGACGAATTGAGTTATCTAGAGCGTTCCATATCTTTGGAAACGCGAACAAAGGAAGTTTGTCTAGGGATTTGGTTCGCGTTTTCTCTATGTGTAGGAGACCAGACTGCCTGGTAGTCATCCCAAACGGATTGTCTACGATTCTGAAGATATCGTTAAAGGATGGTGGTAGTCGACCATTTTTCCAGTCAAAGACGAACATGGACGCTTGTAGTTTAAACAGATCATCAACCTTAAGTATTTTATCTTTCTTGAATAAAGGGTCGGTATGGGCATTATATCTTTTGTTGTTGATTATTCGTAATGACCGTTTTTGCATAATTACCAGTTTTTTTATTTCCTTGGAGTTGCCCCAAGTCTGTATTCCGTATAACAGATGGCTATGTATTAAGGCGTAGTAAAGTGTTTTCATGGCTCCATGTGTGAGAATATTCTTAACTTTATTGAGACTGTAATTGGCGTGCGCTATTTTGGAACATGATTGGGATATGTGAGCCTTGTAGGACAAATGTTCATCAATACTTATACCCAGAAATTTCGTTGATATTGTGGTTTCAGTGGCTCCCACTTTGTTTATTGATTGATTATTTATTTTTAGCTCTTGGCAAAAATTATTGTTATTTTTTTGATTTGGGTTCAGCACAATATATGTGGTTTTTTAGGCATTCAGTAATAACTGATTCGCCGAACACCATTCGAAAACTTTTTGAAGTTCCTCGTTAAAATATCTGGTTAGGGAGTTGTTGTCGGAGCCTGAGCCGTGCCCTGTTGTATCATCTGCAAATGATAGAAGATTCAATGAGGTGGAATTACTAATGTCATTAATGTACAACAGAAAGAGAACGGGCCCTAAGATCGAACCCTGCGGGACTCCACATGTCAGTGTTGCAAGGTCCGACTTATGACCTTCGTACGTTACATACTGGGACCTATTTGACAAATAGCTTCTAAACCAGTTGTTAACAAGACCTCTGATTCCATACTTTTCCAATTTGTGTAATAATATTTCGTGATTTATGGAATCAAAGGCCTTGGATAAATCCAAGAACACTGCTAACGTAAATCTTTCCCTTGTTTATTATTTTGTATTGCAGTGCTTTTCAGGAGCTGAAGAATGGGATGTATTGTAGCATGTTGTTTTCTGAATCCATATTGATTAGGAGAAAGAATATCAAATCTATCTAAGAAACTTGTGAGTCTGGTCTCCATTAGCTTTTCCGTTACTTTTGAAAATACCGGGAGTATACTGATAGGTCTATAGTTAGTAAAACTGCTTTGGTCGCCTGCTTTAAAAATCGGTACAACTTTTGCAACTTTCATCTTGTCTGGCACTATGCCCTTAATGAAAGAGTTATTAATGATATGTGCAACAGGATCGACAACTTCGTTTACCGTATGTTTAAGAAGACGTGTTGAGATATCATCGCAGTCATTTGACGTTTTGGGCTTCATTTTGTTTACCACGTGTGCGACCTCTGGGGGAGTAGTGGGTGTTAAGTAAAAGGTATTTGGAACATTACTGTTCATATAATCTAAGTAGGATTTGTTTGTTTTTTTAATCTGCTCGGATGTTGTTTTTCCAATGTTGACAAAGAAATTATTAAATTGGTTTGCTATGTTATGGGCTTCGTTTATTTCTATGTTATCCTGAATGAAAAATGAAGGCAGTTTCACTTCACGTTTGTCTTTGTTGATTGCTTCGTTTAAAATCTGCCATGTTCTTCGCATATTGTTTTTGTTTTCGATCAGGATATCTCTGTAATAAATCGCTTTGCGTTGTTTTTTAACCTTATTAAAGATTCTACAATAGTTTTTATAATTTTGTTTATTCTGTTCGTTGGGCAATTTGAGCTTTTTAATATAGAATTTTAGTTTGTTGTTGGAAGATATAAGTCCCCTGGTCATCCATGGTTGTTTTTTAATAAATTTCCTATTCTGGCGAATGTTTTTGATTGGAAATGCTTTTTCGTAGGCTTCCATATAAATGTTTAAAAATATTTCATATGAAGAATTTGGACAATGGGACTGCATCACTGGGGAAAAATCACTTTGTGAGAGGAGTATTTTAAACTCGGCAATACTTTCTGCATTTATAATTCTCTTCGAGACGAATCTTGGTATGTCATTTACCCTGAGTGCTGTTTCAATATAGAAAACGCCAAAGTGGTCTGAAACATCCGTGATAATTATTCCGGATAAGGTATTGCTTGAGAGATTGTTGGAGAATATATGGTCTATCAGACTGGCAGAGTGACTAGTTACTCTTGTTGGTTTTGTAATGTAGGGTAAGAACCCTTGGCTGAACATGAGATCAATATATTCCTCAGTCTTGGAGTGTGTGGCTTCTTTTAAAAGATCAAGGTTAAGATCGCCCGTGATGTAAACCTTTTTACTTTCAACATTAAGAACATCCGTTATTTCGTTTAATTTTGATAAGAAAAGATTAATATCGGCTTTTGGTGGTGTGTTTGGTCTATATATGACACCTACAATTTTGGAATTGTGTTTTTCTATAATCTCGATAAAGAGAGATTCGAAAACGTGGGGAATAAAAACCGAAAGATCACTTCGCACTTTGTATTTTATATTTTCAAGATACTATGTCAATCGATCAAGAAACTAAGTCGATCGATCGAGATACTGGTCGATCGATCGAGATACGAAGTCGTTCGATCGAGATAATACAAGAAAATTAAAATCATATGATCTCCTTTAACAGCCACCGTACGATGCGGTCTAAATTTTGCAGTATTTTATTTAAGAAATCTCAATTTCCTAAATAAAATACTGCAAAATTTTCATTATTTTTCACATTTTTGTCTCAAAAACATAGCTTATGACTTGTTGAGCTCGTTTCAATGAGGGGTCATAAACTATATTTTTTACACCAAAAATGAAACAAAAATAGTTATTGGAGAATTTTATTTGCAAGTGTCGTCTGCATTCCGTGTTAGGTAAAGGATTGTGTTGTGAAAGAGACGGCTTTGTGATAACCACCTTGCAACAAATCTTGTGCCTGCAGTTTCTTGAACAAGGTCGAAAATTATTTGGTAGTCAAATTTATTTATTTATTCAATTTGTGTTTAAGGTCAAATATTTCTGCACAATGGCTAATCGAGACCACAACATGGATATATAGTCAAGTCCAGCCAATCGTTTAGACACATGTTGCCCCTTTTCGAGGACTTCAACTCCAGTCATTGGTTACCGTGCCCTTATTTTACCAGAAAACTGAGATTGTTTACCCCAGTAAACAAGTACTGCTTCATTTCCAGGGGTTCCCACCGTGATCCGATAGTCATACTTTCGTGTATTTGAATAATCACATTTAACCCTTTACACAACGAAACGGCAAAACCGGCCAGCGTTATTCGCAAAAATGACCATTCAAATTTCATTATTTTTCATTTTTTGCGTCAAAGACATAGCTTATGAAACCTCATTGGAACGAGCTCAACTTTCAGACAAACAGTAGTGAAGAAAATACGTCAGCCAATTCCTCAGACAAATATTCAAAAGGTTGTCACATTGTGGAAAGATATCAGCAATACTCGATCGAGCTTTATTTCCAAGTTTCCAAATAAACGTTACCCGATACAATCCAGGCATTGAAAAATGCGTTAGGAAAACCACGCGTGGAATCCGGTCTACATCCAAGAACGGTATGGAAGAATGCATCTGTTTGGTGGTTACGCATCCGATTGATGTTATGACGTGATTTTCTTCTTTTTATTGGGGTTTAACGATTTTTTCGACAGCCAGGGCCACTTTGTGTCGGGGAGTTTTGTGGGCGGGGGAAGACGGAGTTCCTGGAGAGAGCCATCGAGCAGTAGAGAGCAAATGTTACTCTTAAACTCCCCTATGTACAAGCAGGGTTAGCATTGGCTGAAGACAAGTGCACCATCGACGGTTAGTACGCCTTAGTACACGGCGCTACCGTGCCCCTACATAGCCAAGTTGGTAGGGTATACTGGGCGGTCCTGGACCACTTGATTTCTGGACCAGCACGATTTTTGGACCATGGTCCAGAAAAGTGGCCCAGAAAATTTTTCCAAGTTTGAAAAAACTTAACTTTTTTTGAAAAACTTATATTTTCCGTCAATTTGTCGATTTTTTCCACAAATAATTCAACTTTTCCCGGAAAAATGTTTAAAATTTGACCATTTCTGGATCACTCGAGGGAATTTGACAAACTCAAGAAACCCCGTTTCCTTTACAATTTTAACATCGATATTTCCATCTTTTGACACTGGTGACACTGATCTTTTTCGCAGGTGAATTTTTCGTCAAACTGGAATATCCGAACCTCTACCGATCGAGATTTAACGCGGAGATTTTCCGTTGCGAAATATTTCGAAAGGCAGGATCGTTGTCCGTGGGAACTCGCGCTAAAAATCTCGGGTTTTTTAGAAACCATGTTTCCTCCGTGTTTCCTTCACGATTTTAACGTGGATATTTCCATCTTTCGATAGTGATGACACTGATCTTTTTCGCATGTGAATTTGTTGGTCGATCAGGAATATAAGTGTTTCCTTCACGATTTTAACGTCGATATTTCCATCTGTTGACAGTGGTGACACTGATCTTTTTCATAGGTGAATTTTTGGGTCGACCTAGAATACTCGTGTTTCCTTCACGATTTTAACGTCGATGTTTCCATCTTTTGACAGTGATGACACTGATCTTTTTCATAGGTGAATTTTTTGGTCGACCAAGAATACCTGGACCAATTGTCACGCTCGAGGAATAGAAAATGAAAAAATATATATATAAAACAACATTCAATAAAAATATATAAGAATGCAAAAAAAAATAACTGTTTTTTATTAAAAAAAGAAAAAAAATAATAATAATAAATAAATAAAAACAATATTTCTACACATCGGAGATTCAAAGCGAAGGGATGAGCAGATTCACGAATAAATACAAAATAAAGAGAATATTCAGGTGCAGGACTGGGCCAGGCGATTGGGAGAGAAGGGAATAAATGAGCGGCGACCAAGTAGTTCAGACCCGTCACCGATGTTCAGGAACGAGCTAGGAAAGAGATCGTCGAGGAATTGAGACCCATAAAAGAAGGTTCTCTGAGGATGGGTTCGCACCCCAGTAGTTCTACGTCGAGAATTTCGTCCGGTTACACTCCGGAGAGAATTGAGACCGATTCGAGTAGCGTCGGTAGTTTTACGCCGAAAAGTTTGTCCGAATACACTCCGGCGAGAATCGAGACTGGTGCGAGTAACGTCGATAGTAGCGACGTTTCAAGCATTTCTAGCACCAGATTTGACGATGATAGTGGAATCGTGAAAGATCCGATGTACGGATTTCGTGACTATCGCGATAAAATTTTCGCGGGTGACACGGAGTATCACTTGAAGGTCGCTATTTGATCGTCGGTCCGAACAGGTACGAAATGACCGATGGATTGTATACTCTGCTCTCTCACCAGAGACCCGACGATTACACCGAGGAGGATTACAAAAATTACGGACACATTTTGGTTCAGACTCACGTCATGAAGAAAAATAACGATCCCAAAGAGATGAGACCTAAGGATGGGAAGGCGAACGAGTATTTCGTGAAATCGACGACTGGAAAGGGAATGACCGAAACGATATTTCTTGATCTGTTGATGGCAAGTAGAGAGGCTGGTAACACCGAAGTGGGTAACGAGATAGTGAGCGTGTGTGACGAATTGTTGGGGCAGAAGGTCTTGACTAAGAAGGATTATCAAAAGGTGAGGAATCATTTGAAATATTAAAATAGTAAGAGAAAAGAAAAAAAACAAAAATATTAAGTAAATAAAAAAAAAAATATATATATTTTTAAAAAAAAAAATAATTAAAAAAAATGTTTGTGATAAATAACAGGGGATACGCTAGATCTTATGTCTACGGCGGATCGGGCATCATGGATTCAATGATGCGATTTTTAACTCGTAAATTCACAGGCGATGCCGCAAAACAGATTGTATCAAGCGCTCCTAAAATCGGAAAGAAAACGATGATCGATGCGGCTAAGAAAGCTGTGACTGAAGCGAGCGGTAGAATAGCTTCGGAAGCCGGTAAGAGAGGTGCCGATGCTTTGATTAATAAACTGATAACTCCTCAGTCTGCCAAATGATCGAGAATCAAACCAAAAAGTTGGAGAGATTTCTATGATGATGTCGTACCGATACAAGACTTAGCTAAAATGACGAAAGGATCGGGATTGAAAGTGATTTATAAATAATGAAAAAACATTTTTTATGTATACATATATAAATATAGAAATTAAAATAGAAAAAAACAACATAATTCAAAACATAGTAAAAAACAAACTCGAGAAAAAAATGAATATCACAGACATGTCTTGGAATGACGTGACGACTAAGAGGTCGAAAGACGAGTTCTTTCACAAGAGGGACGTCACTGCAACATGGATTGTTTCTATTTGTCTCAGAATTATTTTCGACTGCCCAGACCGACGATAAGGGAGAATGCTAATTTTCTGTGTCTCTTTCGTCAGGATCGCAAGATTCTCAATCACATCTATGGAGATTAAGTGGCCAACGACATGAGCAGGGAAGAATTCGGGAGGGTTTGTAAAAAGGTGTGGGACAAAGGACTTCACAATTTTGTAGTGATCGATTTGACTAGCGAATTTAACAACGGAAAATATCGAAGCGGATTCGACGATTTGTTTATATTCCCGATAATAATAGAGAACAAATAATAATAAAAAAAATATCGATAAAATTTAAAAATATATAATAATGACAAAAAATGTCAGAACATCACCTATTAGAACAGATAGTCGAGAATACGGTTGCGAAACAATCATTTCAACTCGTAGTGAGTCACGACTCGATTCACGACTAAATTCGAAAACAGATAGGAGATGGCATTGGATAATCTCGAGACTTACTATTCGTTTCCCAACGTCACCGAAAAGAATAATGCATTCAAGTATTCCAACGGAGTTGATTGGTTCGAGATACGAATTCCCAAAAGAAGTTATAACATAGACAATCTGAACCATCAGATCCAGACAAGACTGAAGACTGACGGTCATGGAAGCAAGATGATAAGAATTGCTCCCAATACGAGTACTCTACAGACGATATTAGTCTTGGGAGATAATTTTCGAGTGGATTTTAGGGCGGAAGATTCGATCGGTAAGATGTTGGGATTCGATCGAAAGATGTATTGAGGTAATTCCACGTCAGAAAATATGGTCGACATTCTCGCAGTCAATAGCATTTTAGTGAATGTCAATTTTATCTCGGGAAGTTGCGATCTACTCGTATTTTCCGGACGTTTTGCTAGGTTACAAGATCGTGGAGTGACCTCGAAATCTTGTATATCTACCCGTGATCCTGGACATGGTGTATAGCATGAAACCACGTTGACGGATCAGAATGGCGATCTGTTAGATCTTCGTGGAGAGAGAGTGACTATACAATTTCACATCAGAGAGAAATGAAAAAAAAAATTAAGTAAAAGAAAAAAAAATAATAAATATAATTTGAAAAAACGAACAAAAAATTTTTTTTGTTTTTTTTCATTTAACAAAAAAAAATTTTTTTTGTTTTTTTTTGATTTTTTGATATATTTAAATAAGAAATAAAAATACAAAAAAGAAACAAACTTCTAATATTTATAATAATTAAAAAAAAACAAATTATAATATTCCTAATTAAAAATATTTATAATCCACTGAAAAAAAAACAACAACAAACATGATTAGTAGTCGATATATCATTAAAAACGTGGACATATCCGACGGACAGAAAGCTAAACTTTGCATAGTGTTGAGTCATTGACGCAAGGCCGTTAGATTTAACTTCAGTCACTAAGATCTGGTGAGTGACAGTACCGATCGGATCGCCTGGATTAAAACTCAAATCAAAAGGATGGAGAAAGCGATTCGTAATCGAATGGGAATGACGGTGAGATTGAATCCCACTCAATTGAAATACAATCTGAGAATGAAAGGCAGTTTCTTACAGCTATTGGCGGGACATTACCCATTCTCACAAAGACGGTGTTACCAGCTATGGGTGTGGGAACTCTCTCGAGACTCGCTGGTTAGGCAGTCGACAATTAATGGTTAGAGGATTGTTTCTGAAGAAGACAGAAAATGGACTATTTTTGAAGAAGGGAGGAGCCGTGTGTCATGCAAATGTCGAAGGTAACGCATTGTATCTAGGACTCATGAGAGAAGACCGCGATGCTTTCCACTGAGACGGTCTCTATCTGAAGACTGGAGAGAATGTGGATCCGATTGGTAAAGGTTTATTGTTTGGTCAGAATTCACCATTTCAGAATATACCCATCTTGTGTATGTTATTATAAAAAAATAACGATTAAACAAAATAACAAATAAAAAAATGAAACAAAAGGAGAGAAAACGATATTTCCCGTATCATTCTAACGACAACAATAAAAACAATAATGGAGAAGCATAAACTCCAACTTTCGAAAAAAAATCTCCTCTCTCTCCTATAATAATATGCACGATCGCAATAGACGAGAAGTATTCGTTCATCCGTTTGAAGATGAGATGAATGGATATCTTGTTATTAAAAAAAACGTAATAGATATAAAAGAGAAAAAAATATAAAAAAATAATACTAAAAACAAAATATTAGAAAAAAAATAATTAATAAGAATAGAATTTTTTTATTTATGTAATAATTATGAGTAAAACAGATGATTCCATGAAATCGAGAGCTTGGTTTCTCCGACGGGCACTGTGCATAGCTTACATGATCTGCGTGAATGGACAACTTCCTCGCGTCGTGCATGAAAGGTGCCTCGGCTGTCTAGAGGAGAAAAAATTTAATCGCATTGATCATTCGTGACACATGATGGAATGGGAAGACATCCTCTCCATGCATTTCATGACTGCATTGGAATACGACCGACGCGACGACGTGATCGAATGTTGGAAGCAATTCGTGGGTAGTGTTAGGGAATCCAAGCCCACTAAATTGGAAAAATTCAAGATAGTGCATGGAGGTCTCACCAATGAAGAGAGAGGACGCGTTTTGGAATATTTGTTGGGAAATGTTTTTTTTTTAATGCTGGATTCCTTGTTTTAAGGGAAGAAAACATTAAAAACAATTTTCTGGATTCCTTGTTTTAAGGGAAGAAAATATTAAAAAACAATTTTTTTCGTTAAATAATAAGGGGTGAAAATAAACAAAAATACATAAAAATAATAATAGATATAAATAAATAAATAAAATAAAATGAAAATGGAACTTCGAAGTAAGAACATCTATCCATTGTTAGAGAAGGTGGAGCCCATGGCACCTCTTCTACCACCAGGAAGTAGAGACAACGAGGCACAGAGGTATCGAATCAAACAGATTAATAACATTCAATCGTATCTGACACGAGACAGAGATTCTCATCGTTCCCTCAATAAGAAATATTCGAGATTAGAGAAATTTGTGAGTGGTGTGGATTTAACTCTCATCACGGTCTCTATCAGTTTTAACATTGCCGGAATCAGTCTATTGTCGGCCGCCGTCGTTGCTCTTCCGGTCATGTTGGCTGCAGAAGGATTGGCTTTGAGTGCCAGATTCGTCAGTACAATCGGAAAATTTCTCACTAAGAAATTATCCGTGAAAGCCAGGAAGCATGAAAACATCAGCATTTTAGCCGATGCAAAGATCAACCCATTGTCAGATAAGATCTCTATGGCATTGAAAGATGGTAGAATTTCGGACGGTGAATTTGCCAACATATTGAACGAAAAACAAAAATATGAAGTCATGAAATCGAAGATAAGAGTCAAGAGTTGTCAGATCATCAAGGAAGAATTGAAGGATTCTCTTGTGGAAAAACGTAGGGAAGAAGCGAGATAATCGTTTCATAAATTAATGAATCCCAAAAAGATTCCAGAAGCAATTGATTGAAAAAAAATGTATATATAAAAGAAGAAAAAAATTATTTATAAGTTAAAAAAATAAATAATTAAAATATATAGAAAAAAAAAATTGTATTGCATCAAATGCAAGAGAGTTACTGATATGGCTGACATTAAAAAAGTACTGACGAAAAAAAAAAAGTCCCATGCTTCGCAGAACGTATAAAATGTGCGGTTCGACCAGGATGAAATTCCTCAAATGCGGGGCCGGTCTGACGAATAAATTGATTAATAATCTACCTGTCAAAATGCATCTACCAGGACATCAATTCACGGGACCTGACACGAAATTAAATAAGAGATTGAATCGAGATCTCACACCTAAATCTTGGAGCAAACCCAATAATAGGGTGGATTCGGCTGCTTACGCTCATGATCTGTGTTACGCTAAACATCTCGACGTTGAGAATCGTAGTCGAATCTGTGATAAAAACATGTTGATGACGTTGAAAAATATACCACGTCCCACTAGGAGAGACAGACTCGTACGTTCGTTGGTCGTTAAAGTGATCGGTACCAAACGTCGATACGGATGGGGGTCATAAAAAGAAAAATGTCCAGAACAAATTATTAACGAATGCATTGGCAAACAAACTACACACGCTCGTCACACGTAAAGTTTGAAGGAGAAGGGTTTTTATGAAGGGTCTGGATCAGATTTGGTCGGCTGATCTGGTCGATATGAAATCGCATTCGAAACGGAATAAGGGCATTAAATACATACTGACGGTCATCGACATGTTTTCGAAATATGGATGGATGAGACCTCTGAAGAATAAATCCGGAGCTTGCATGTTCGAAGCCCTGAAGAGTATAATTGCGTCGTCTTCTCGAAATCCGGATAAATTGTGGGTGGACAAAGGGAAGGAATTTTACATTAGTCACGTTCATCCCGTTGGTCGAGCGCTATTCCAGCGAAAATGAAGAGAAAGGCAACGTGATCGAACGTTGGAATAGAACCATGAAGGAAAAAATGTACAAGTATTTCACGGCTAATAAGACCAAGAAAGATATCGACGTTCTAGACGAATTGGTCAAAGAATACAACATGCGACACAGATTGAACAAGATGACTCCCGTGGAAGCTAGCAATTCTCGAAACGAAAAACGCGTCTTTGCTAATCTTTATCCCGAAAGGATCAAGGTCAAAAAGAAGTCCAAATCACCGATATTTGCAGTCGGCGATCGAGTGAGAATCACTTCTTATAAGTCACTCTTCGCAAAAGGTTATACTCTTCAGTGGACTGTGGAAATCTTTAAGATCGTTAGAATATTTTACACGTATCCGGTGACTTACAAAATAGAACCGTTAGAGGATGACGAAGATGACAGCAGAGAAATCTTTGAAACATTTTACGAACAAGAATTTGAGAAGACGACATTTTGAAGAAACAACCCTTCACTTTTATTTTTTTTTTTGCATTTATAGTAAAAGGAAAAAAAAAATAATAAAATTAATAATTGAAAGAAAAACAATTAATAATAAAAAAAACTAGATATCACGGAGATGGAATCCATCTCTGCGGGCCCTGCAGCAACTATTCGATGTTAGGTATAAACTGATGTGTACCGTAATACTAAAATATTTCAAACAATAGGTAAAATCTGATTAAAATCCCTTCCCTGTTTCAATAAATATAATCATGTCAGGAAATGACATGACTATTTCTTTAAATTTTGTTGTTTTATATAAAATATATGAGGAGAAAGTTCAAGATCAAAGCATGGCAACCTTGGTACGCGACACGTCGCCATGAGATAATCTACCTACATACCAAATATCAAAACCCTATCCATTAAGGGAAAAAAGTTACAGCACGGACACGAACTTGTCAGAAAAAAAAAATTCTGAATAATTTGAGCTTGAGGTCAAAGTTCAAGGTCAAAGCATGGCGACCTTGGTACGCGACACGTCGCCTTGAGATAATCTACTTACATACCAAATATCAAAACCCTATGTATTAAGGGAAAAAAGTTACAGCACTGACACGAACTTGTCAGAAAAAATAAAAAATTCTGAATAATTTGACCTAGAGGTCAAAGTTCAAGGTCAAAGCATGGCGACCTTGGTACTCGACACGACGCCTTGAGATAATCTACCAACATGCAAAATATCAAAACCCTATCTATTAAGGAAAAATGTTACAGCCTGGACACGAACTTGTCAGAAAGAACCCCGAATTTAGAATAATTTGACCTTGAGGTGAAAGTTCAAGGTCAAAGCATGGTAACCTTGGTACGCGACACGTCGCCTTGAGATAATCTACCTACATACCAAATATCAAAACCCTACCTATTAAGGGAAAAAAGTTACAGCCCGGACACGAACTTGTCAAAATTCTGAATAATTTGACCTTGAGGTCAAACTTCTAGGTCAAAGCATGGCAACCTTGGTGCACGACACGTCGTCTTGAGATAATGTACCCACATACCAAATATCAAAACCCTATCTATTGATAGAAAAAGACTATAGCCCAGACAACTTTTGTTACGGACGTACGGACGCACGCTCGGACGGACACACGGACAGAGCGATCACTATAGGGCGTCCGCCTGATGGCGGGGCCCTAATAAATTAACACACAGACAACAAAAAACAAAACATGACGAATATATTAGAAATAACCGAAGGTACATTGAGAGGCGAAAGTATTGAAGAATACGAAGTTCACGAGAACGAACCAGTGACTGGAACCAGTCTAACCAATGCCGGTGAAATAAGAATCAACATCGAAACTCAAGATCTGTTTGTTGATCCCAGCGAAAGTTACATATTGATACAAGGGCATCTCACCAATGAAGATGATGACGTGGTCACTCTAGCCAATAATGCTATGATGCATCTGTTCAGTAATATAAAATACATGCTCTTGGGACAAGAGATAGAATCCGTGTTTCTCCCAGAGAAGCCACCGCGATGTACAGACTCTTGAGGTATCCAGACGACTTTTCGAAATCTAAAGGATTCAATCAATTGTTTGTGAAATACACCGTTACCGGCATGAGTGCAGCCAATTCCGGTGCCACCCTGAGATTCAACTACGTCATCGAGGTCCAAAGGAACGCTTTCGTTCGGGATACCTCTGAGACACATATTCGGATTTTGCAGAAGATTACGAGAAGATTCTCTATGGACTCAAACACAATCTGACATTGATTCAAAAAGGAAACGACGAAGCCATGATGAGACCCGTCACGACCGATGCGGGTAAGATACATCTGAACAAGATATCTTGGTTCGTTCTGCATGTATTGCCTTCAGTCGCGGAGAAAGTTCGTCTCTACAAGATTATAGAATTGAAGAGTAAATTACCGATGGGATTTCGAATGAGACAGTGCGACATGGATAGTATTCCACCTAGCAATCACTTCGATTGGAGATTGACTGTGCAATCTGCTTCAGAAAGACCGCGATTCATCGTAGTGGCATTTCAAACCTATAGGGATGGGTCTCAAAAGAAAAATCCTTTCCTATTCGATCATTGTAACTAAAGAAACATGCAGGTATTTCTAAATGCCACGAGATATGCGGACATCGATTACAATGCCTCTTTCGATAAGAACGATTTCTGCAGACTACATGTTGTTTTGTGCCTTAAAAACTATTAATGACGTTTTAAAATTATCCTGTACTTGACTGGCAGCCAGTGTATATCCCTCAGAGCAGGTGTGATGTGTTGAGATCGTGATACCATACATACCACTCGGGCTGATGCATTTAGTACCATCTGCAGGCGATAGTACTGATATTGTGGAAGGTTGAACAGTAAGGCATTACAATAATCCAAATGGGGAATTACAAAGGCATCAACTAGGGTTTTTGAGGAGTCTTTGGTGAGGAACTGCATTATCTGTTTAACTTTGTATAGACCCCTGAAAGCCTTATTGCACATATTTGTGACATGTCTATCCATAGACATAGTAGAGTCGAAGAGCGCACAAAGATTACCTACACTGTTACTTGCACTGATGGGGGAATCTCCTACCTTCACTAATTTGATATAAACTTTAGTGAGTTGCTGACGTAAACCAATTATTAGGAATTCATTCTTATCATCATTCATCATTAATTTGTTTGAAACCAACCATGTGCGAATGTCCGAAATACATGATTCAATAGTTTCTAGAGCTTTAGTTTTATCCTTGATTGATGGTCGAAAAGAGAAATAGACCTGTGTGTCATCAGCATAACCATGGACTCCAGGCAGATGAGATTCAATGATGGTGAACATGTTTGAAATATAGAAAAGAAACAGAACACGGCCAATACAACTGCCCTGTGGGACTCCACATTCAAGATGGAAGTCATTTGACAGATTACCGTTTATTAATACACGCTGCTGTCTAGTCTTGAGGTGTGATGGCAGCCAGCTAGCAGCTACAACATTAAGTCCAAATTCAGAATTCTTTGTCTCTAGCAGAGTTTTACGACAAACAGTGCCAAAAGCAGCACTCAGGTCTAAAAGAACAAGCAATATCACCCTTCCAGACTTCATATTAAGGAGGATGTCATTCTGAACCTTGAGTAATGGCGTTTCAGTCGAGTGAACTTTTCTGAATCCAGACGTGTTGGCCGGTAATGGAGCATGCATATCACTATGTAACATTAGCTGGTCAATGGCGGCTTTTTCATACAGCTTCGAGACGAACGGTAAGTTACTCACTCGTCGGAAGTTTTTAAACACAAGTTCCGCACCTTGTTTCTTTAGAAGAGGATTAACAATTGCTATTTTCTCTAGCAGAGACATGTTCATCATTTTTGTGATTACAAGAGCCAGAGAGTCTACACATGATTTGACAATAGATGTTGGCATTGGTCGAGTTGACAATAGGCATTTGAGGATTTTTTTGTTAATTTGATTACCTCGTGGATTTCTAAAGGTCAAAAAGTTGAAAGCTCTTATTCTGATGGTCTCTCTTTGACGTCAGTTTTGTCTACATTTATATTCTGAATTTTTTCCTGATTTTTTTTTTTTTTTTGATGAAGAATTCGCTAAATTGATCAGCTAGGTTTGATGGATCATCGTGTGATGGAAGTGACACACTTTGTTTTTCTGTACACAGACTTTTAACAACTTTACACAGTTTTTTTTTGCTGTCACCATTACAAGCTTCAACACATGTTGTGTAGTAAGATTTTCTGGCATTTTTTAGTTTGTCGGGGAACTGATTACGAATAGTCTTATACGCTGCTTCCTCGTTGTAAGATTTAGATCTTTCCCGCTCCTGCATTCGACGATTAGCTTTCAGAGCTCTCAGTTCATTGGTAAACCAGGGTATACTTGGGCGAATAATTAATGTTTTTTTTGTTTTCAGAGGGGCACACTCATCCAGTAGACAAGACAATGTGTTGTTGTATGATTTTGCCAGATCATCCAGGTTAGCGCACTGAGAATTACACAAATCTGATTTTTCGATGTCACATTTAAGGTTGTTGGTGTTAATTTGATTGAAGTTTTACTTCTTTACGTGTCAGTGATCGTCTTTGAACACCTAGAGTGCACTCAACAAATGAATGGTCACATAATCTGAATGGGATTAATGGCTCAGAAAGCTGAAAGCCATTAGTACATCTTATGATGATAAGGTCAAGAGTGAGTCCAGAGTTATGAGTAGGCCCAGAAACATGTTGCTGCAAACTAAAAATTTCTAAGAGGTTCATAAACTTGTTAGCATCGCTGTCATTGTTGCCATCCATATGTATATTAAAATCACCGATGATAAAGAGTTTTTTCAGAACGCATAAAAATGGATTCAAGGTACACAGAAAAGTCTTCAAAGAAACCACTGGTCGCGATAGGATGATGTTTGGAGTATGGTGGTCGATATACACCCACAGATCGGATGTTGGTGTCAGCCAAGCATATAGTCCATTTGGCATATTCAAAGGAGGATTTATCTCCTTGGGTTGAGATTTTAATTTGTATATTCCCTTGGTACATGAGACCACCTCCACCTCCAGTCATAGCATTAATCCTAGGGGCACTCTTGAAAATATATCCTTCACTGGAAAGTCCAGCAACAATTGTACCGTCCTGATCAGTTACATGTAGCCACGTCTCAGTAACTAAACAGAAATCCATTTTGTTATTGACGATGTGTTCTACAAAATCAAGAACCTTATTCTTCGCAGATCTGGCATTTACAGTTGAAAAGTTTACACTTGAGGTAATCTGGGAATGAATGGTAGTATCTGTGCTGATTACATGAATGTAGTTGGTATTCACCCCTGCGCTAATAGGCTTTGTTCTTATTACTTGTTTGTGTTGAATTTTAATCCCTGTAGTTGGTATAGTTTATCTCAGCTGTTGTTGGTAAAACAAAATTCAGGTTTTAGTATTCTTTGTTTTTTTTCAAGGCTTTAAAAACATATGCTTTAAGCCTGTGCTTGATATGATCCATTGTGTTGTTGACTGAACGGAGCTCATCTGAGGTGTAATTAAACAAACACATTTTAAATGTCAGTAACTGAAACTCATGAATCTAATGGCATCAGGTGTGTGGTAGCTGTCTCTCATTAGCAGTGAATAAAGTGGCAAATAGGTTTCACAATCCAATCTGGTTCAGAACAATAGGTGACATAATCCGGATTAGCATTGCACATGAGGAAAGAATTCAAACTGGAGAAATATTCAGTATATTTCAGATTTTTTTTTGTTAAAAAACACAAACATGTTGAAAGATGTTTTCTTCAAAGTCACATCAAAACAATGCACAACTTATAAGGAATATGTACGGCAATTTTCAGCAGATAAACCCAAAAATGTCGAGTAGAAAACACGGAAACAGCAGGAGCTCAAAAAAGTATGACCACACTTGGTGGCAATATCGTAGACCAACAAACACTAGTCAAAATTTCATGGATGATTTGGTGTAACTGGTCTAAAACATGTTATTCATATTTTGCATTTTAATGTAAAAATCAAACTATTACTCTACATTCCAGATGAGAGAAACATTTTAGTACAGACCAAAGAACAACTTAAAGGAGCTATAGCTCTTCAAGCGAGCTATAGCTCTTCTAGGTCAGTAGACCAAAATTATTAACTTATTATAATAAAACAAGGTTATAAGTTCTTTAGCCCAATTAGCATAACAGAGGTAATTAGTTTAGCTATTCAAGAGGGTTCAGTGGGAGTTGTAGTCCGTACTAGCTGTACTTTAGAGTAGTGAATGTAGTCAGCTTGGCAAAGCTATGAAATGAAGTTTCTCAGCTGACAGTACCTGCATTTGTGCACCAGGGGGATGAAACTGCACCAATCCGGGACATTCTAATAATGGCACTTTGGCACCAAAGTTTTTTGTACTCTCAATGACACTGGGCCGAGCATAAAGAAAGACGATAGAACTCCTCTAATAAATGAGTTTTAAACAGTCATAGCACTAACACAGTTAACAACACAGTCGACCATGTCAGTATTGCATCTTTTACCGGCATCCTGACAGTTTTGTGATAGGTTTCAACAATTATTCAGTGCAGTTTTATGGAAAAGGTTAACTTTATTCTCACTGAAATAAAATATTTGCAACCCACACTGAAGCTTTGAGAGGGTTAAAAGTATTGAACTGAATAATTCATAATTTATTTCCTTGCAAAGTGTTTCTCTCAATTTAGTTACAGCAACTTACATCTGATTATAATAACAAAATTACATTTCATTTTTGACAGCTGACTCCACTGATGTTTACATTGTTTCCAGTGTGAATAACATAACACAGTATTGCTTGATGATAATTTACTGTATGAGGAAATTAGAGGTTGTGAAAAACCCGTGGCCGACAGCGCCATACTCAATGGCTCTAGCGACCTGAAAACCATAGGTGGCCGAAACGTTGTGACTGTCTACCAGTTTCACACAGACTAATAATTAGTACATTTTGCAACGCTTTTCACGTCATGTAGTAGCACTTTGTAATAATTATTACATTTTGCAACTTTTCTTACAAAGTGGGTTGCAACAATGCTTCCGTACGAGTGATCCGCAGCGACGTTGGGTGATTGGGATTAGATTTAATTTATTCCAATACATGTGTTACTCAAAGAAAGAACTGATTGTTTCGGTTGCAGCAAACATGTTATTATCGTACAAGTAACAACATACATGTGTGCACGCGTTTAGTTTAGTTTATCCTTCCTGTGAGAAAATCATTCTCTCGTTACTTTATTTTGACTGCGACTGTTCGGCTTACGTCTAACAAAAAATAACGAAACCAATCTTATTTTATTTTTTTCTTCAAATCCAATGCATGTCTGTTTTTGAGGGGAATACGGGGGTGCATAGGGTCTGCCAGTTGCTTTCGAAAACACAGGGTTAGCTCACGTTAGACCAAGGCATCATCCTATTTCGCTAACACCCCCCCCCCCCCCCCACGTCTCCTCGATCACGTAGCACATTTTCAATGGCGTTCAGGAGTAACTCGGACTTCGAAAAAGAACAGACGGCTGTTTTTTTTTTTTTCCTCTATTGATGTGTTCCTGCTATCCTCAAAACGTGCAATTCCCTGCCTTATCAGTCTTTGTTACGCGGTGTGTCATTTACCACTGAATAAAGGTTTCAGCCCGGTCAGTGACTCACCACCCTACCAATTATAACTAAATTATCAATAAATAAAGGCTTATATTTAATAGTCTAGGTTTCCGACGCCCTCATTGTATGCATCTTAGTTTGTAGTATTTGTTCAAACGAAAGAAAAGACAGCGAAATGAGTTTTAGGATTATTTAATTGCCACAATGTTGTTAAATACAACAATTTATAACTTCACTTGAAGTTAGAAGACAGCCTACAGAATCAACATAGACCGATCGTAACAAGGATGTTGCTCATCGCGTCATATTCAATTGAAAGACATTTCGTCCCTATTCAGTTCAACCCAGACAACAGTCGTGCCAGCCTGAAGAACATCCATGTCGCTAACCCGTGCCGATGCGTGTGACTGCAATTGACATGTTGGAGACTTGGAGTTCATATTACGGGAAAAGAAGATTATTACTAAACCACCGATGAGGGGGGTTTTCCACCCAACAATTACTTACAAGTTTAACTGATAAGCTGAATGCGTCCAGTGTGAAATGCACCCCACTACCAGTGGCGTAGAAATCACGTAAGTGGATTGGAAATCCTCCGCCCCAAACAAAACGGAAAATTCCCAAACCCGCTTGTGACTCGCAGCCTCCATCACATCTCCGTGACGCTTGGGTGCCCCAACCCAGCGCCCTTTGATACTTTCCCTGCGAAATTGAGACTTTCAGTGCCATCCCCTCCCCAACCCTTACTGCCTCTTGGGTATTTTGTTAGTGTTGTTTCCGCAGTATCACCGAAAGCGAGTAATTATCTGGGTAGAATTTATATTGGGTGGGTGTTTCCAAATTCACCCAATATCCATGTACTGTTGGTGGGTTTGTGCCAGGCTTCCGAAGAATCTCAAGCAAAGTATGGATTCAAAGTATAGATTACCCCGCATATAAAATAATGTTTGATTCTATTTATTGGAAAGGGTCGACCTGGACGGAAGCCAAACTTCACGACAAAAATTGTCTGCCTCATCAACGTGCTATTTGAAATTAGTGAAAAACTTGTCCAACGTGAAAAACACACACGCTTCCTGATTTGTTCTGTCAAACGTCATTGTTGAATAAATAATTGAAACACGCTTTCATTGTTTTCTGACATCAGAATACATTTTCTTTTATCCATTTGTTGCATTAGTCCACCGATTGCCTTGTACTATCCTATGACTGGTACAGGTAGTATATAATGCTGGGCCAGGCGGTATTGTGGGTAGGGGTAATGCCTGGTAGTTTAAAACGGCAGTATAGTATGGGCGGTATAACCCCTATGAGTTCCATCTTAACCCTTGGTACTATTGATCAACCGATTGTCTTGTATTATTCTATGACTGGTATAGGCAGAACACAATACAAGGTCAAGCAGTGTTGTGGGGTGGGGTGGTGGTATTGCACGGTTGTCTAGTTCGGTAGTATAGTAAGGGTCTTTTGTTAGCCCTTGGTACTACTAATCCACCTAATGCTTCATATTATCCCATGACTGGTGTAGGTAGTACTTAATGCTAGTCCAGGCAGTATTGTGGGGATGGGGGTAATGCCTGGTAGTTTAGAACGGTAGTACAGTATGGGCGGTATATACCTTGTAGGCCCCATCTTAACCCTTGGCAGTATTAACTTACCGAATATAGAGAAGATAATAAGTCGATCGATCGAGATACTATGTCAATCGATCAAGAAACTAAGTCGATCGATCGAGATACTGGTCGATCGATCGAGATACGAAGTCGATCGATCGAGATAATATAAGAAAATTAAAATCATATGATGTCCTTTAATAGCCACCGTACGATGCGGTCTAAATTTTGCAGTATTTTATTTAGGAAATCTCAATTTCCTAAATAAAATACTGCAAAATTTTCATTATTTTTTCACATTTTTGTCTCAAAAACATAGCTTATGACTTGTTGAGCTCGTTTCAATGAGGGGTCATAAACTATATTTTTTACACCAAAAATGAAACAAAAATAGTTATCGGAGAATTTTATTTGCAAGTGTCGTCTGCATTCCGTGTTAGGTAAAGGATTGTGGTGTGAAAGAGACGGCTTTGTGATAACAACCTTGCAATAAATCTTGTGCCTGCAGTTTCTTGAACAAGGTGTCGAAAATTATTTGGTAGTCAAATTTATTTATTTATTTAATTTGTGTTTAAGGTCAACTATTTCTGCACAATGGCTAATCGAGACCACAACATGGATATATAGTCAAGATCCCAGCCAATCGTTTAGACACATGTTGCCCCTTTTCGAGGACTTCAACTCCAGTCATTGGTTACCGTGCCCTTATTTTACCAGAAAACTGAGATTGTTTACCCCAGTAAACAAGTACTGCTTCATTTCCAGGGGTTCCCACCGTGATCCGGTAGTCATACTTTCGTGTATTTGAATAATCACATTTAACCCTTTACACAACGAAACGGAAAAACCGGCCAGCGTTATTCGCAAAAATGACCATTCAAATTTCATTATTTTTCATTTTTTGCGTCAAAGACATAGCTTATGAAACCTCATTGGAACGAGCTCAACTTTCAGACAAACAGTAGTGAAGAAAATACGTCAGCCAATTCCTCAGACAAATATTCAAAAGGTTGTTACATTGTGGAAAGATATCAGCAATACTCGATCGAGCTTTATTTCCAAGTTTCCAAATAAACGTTACCCGATACAATCCAGGCATTGAAAAATGCGTTAGGAAAACCACGCGTGGAATCCGGTCTACATCCAAGAACGGCATGGAAGAATGCATCTGTTTGGTGGTTACGCATCCGATTGATGTTATGACGTGATTGTCTTCTTTTTATTGGGGTTTAACGATTTTTTCGACAGCCAGGGCCACTTCGTGTCGGGGAGTTTTGTGGGCTGTGGGCGGGGGAAGACGGAGTTCCTGGAGAGAGCCATCGAGCAGTAGAGAGCAAATGTTACTCTTAAACTCCCCTATGTACAAGAAGGGTTAGCATTGGCTGAAGACAAGTGCACCATCGACGGTTAGTACGCCTTAGTGCACGGCGCTACCGTGCCCCTACATAGCCAAGTGGGTAGGGTATACTGGGCGGTTCTGGACCACTTGATTTCTGGACCAGCACGATTTTTGGACCATGGTCCAGAAAAGTGGACCAGAAAATTTTTCCAAGTTTGAAAAAACTTAACTTTTTTTGAAAAACTTATATTTTCCGTCAATTTGTCGATTTTTTCCACAAATAATTCAACTTTTCCCGGAAAAATGTTTAAAATTTCACCATTTCTGGATCACTCGAGGGAATTTGACAAACTCAAGAAACCCCGTTTCCTTTACAATTTTAACATCGATATTTCCATCTTTTGACACTGGTGACACTGATCTTTTTCGCGGTTGAATTTTTCGTCAAACTGGAATATCCGAACCACTACCGATCGAGATTTAACGCGGAGATTTTCCGTTGCGAAATATTTCGAAAGGCAGGATCGTTGTCCGTGGGAACTCGCGCTAAAAATCTAGGGTTTTTTAGAAACCATGTTTCCTCCGTGTTTCCTTCACGATTTTAACGTCGATATTTCCATCTGTTGACAGTGGTGACACTGATCTTTTTCATAGGTGAATTTTTGGGTCGACCTAGAATACTCGTGTTTCCTTCACGATTTTAACGTCGATGTTTCCATCTTTTGACAGTGATGACACTGATCTTTTTCATAGGTGAATTTTTTGGTCGACCAAGAATACCTGGACCAATTGTCACCCTCGAGGAATAGAAAATGAAAATATATATATATAAAACAACATTCAATAAAAATATATAAGAATGCAAAAGAAAATAACAGTTTTTTATTAAAAAAAGAAAAAAATAATAATAATAATAATAAATAAATAAAAACAATATTTCTACACATCGGAGATTCAAAGCGAAGGGATGAGCAGGTTCACGAATTAATACAAAATAAAGAGAATATTCAGGCGCAGGACTGGGCCAGGCGATTGGGAGAGAAGGGATTGAAATGAGCGGCGACCAAGTAGTTCAGACCCGTCACCGAGGTTCAGGAACGAGCTAGGAAAGAGATCGTCGAGGACTTGAGACCCATAAAAGAAGGTTCTCTGAGGATGGGTTCGCACCCCAGTAGTTCTACGTCGAGAATTTCGTCCGGTTACACTCCGGAGAGAATTGAGACCGATTCGAGTAGCGTCGGTAGTTTTACGCCGAAAAGTTTGTCCGAATACACTCCGGAGAGAATCGAGACTGGTGTGAGTAACGTCGATAGTAGCGACGTTTCAAGCATTTCTAGCACCAGATTTGACGATGATAGTGGAATCGTGAAAGATCCGATGTACGGATTTCGTGACTATCGCGATAAAATTTTCGCGGGTGACACGGAGTATCACTTGAAGGTCGCTATTTGATCGTCGGTCCGAACAGGTACGAAATGACCGATGGATTGTATACTCTGCTCTCTCACCAGAGACCCGACGATTACACCGAGGAGGATTACAAAAATTACGGACACATTTTGGTTCAGACTCACGTCATGAAGAAAAATAACGATCCCAAAGAGATGAGACCAAAGGATGGGAAGGCGAACGAGTATTTCGTGAAATCGACGACTGGAAAGGGAATGACCGAAACGATATTTCTTGATCTGTTGATGGCAAGCAGAGAGGCTGGTAACACCGAAGTGGGTAACGAGATAGTGAGCGTGTGTGACGAATTGTTGGGGCAGAAGGTCTTGACTAAGAAGGATTATCAAAAGGTGAGGAATCATTTGAAATATTAAAATAGTAAGAGAAAAGAAAAAAAAAATATTAAGTAAATAAAAAAATATATATATATTTTTAAAAAAAAAATAATTAAAAAAAATGTTTGTGATAAATAACAGGGGATACGCTAGATCTTATGTCAACGGCAGATCGGGCATCATGGATTCAATGATGCGATTTTTAACTCGTAAATTCACAGGCGATGCCGCAAAACAGATTGTATCAAGCGCTCTTAAAATCGGAAAGAAAACGATGATCGATGCGGCTAAGAAAGCTGTGACTGAAGCGAGCGGTAGAATAGCTTCGGAAGCCGATAAGAGAGGTGCCGATGCTTTGATTAATAAACTGATAACTCCTCAGTCTGCCAAATGATCGAGAATCAAACCAAAAAGTTGGAGAGATTTCTATGATGATGTCATACCGATACAAGACTTAGCTAAAATGACGAAAGGATCGGGATTGAAAGTGATTTATAAATAATGAAAAAACATTTTTTATGTATATATATATAAATATAGAAATTAAAATAGAAAAAAACAACATAATTCAAAACATAGTAAAAACAAACTGGAGATAAAAATGAATATCAAAGACATGTCTTGGAATGACATGACGACTAAGAGGTCGAAAGACGAGTTCTTTCACAAGAGCATAAGAGGCCTGATAGTGGGAAAATCGAATTGCAGAAAGACCAATCTCTTGATGAATCTGATGTTGCGACCTGGTTGGTTGGATTACGACAGATTATTCATTTTCGGCAAGAGTCTCTTTCAACCGGAATATAGATTGCTTTGAAAGTGCATGATACGTAAATTACCCAGGGATGTTATGTCGAGAATCTCGACAATCGAGACGAATTCGAAGGATATAAGACTTTGAATATATTTGAAGGAGCGGCAAGAGAACAGACCAAGATAAACGTCGAGTGTTCGAACGTGGAATGTCAGTTTTACGAGAATGCCGAGACGTTCGCGATCCTAGACAGTTGAAGTCGGAGAATAAGATTGGCATGATCTTCGACAATCTACTGTTGGAGAGACAGAATCGATGCGAATCGTATTACGTTCGGGGACGTCACTGCAACATGGATTGTTTCTATTTGTCTCGGAATTATTTTCGACTGCCCAGACAGACGATAAGGGAGAATGCTAATTTTCTGTGTCTCTTTCGTCAGGATCGCAAGATTCTCAATCACATCTATGGAGATTAAGTGGCCAACGACATGAGCAGGGAAGAATTCAGGAGATTTTGTAAAAAGGTGTGGGACAAAGGACTTCACAATTTTGTGGTGATCGATTTGACTAGCGAATTTAACAACGGAAAATATCGAAGCGGATTCGACGATTTTTTTATATTCCCGATAATAATAGAGAACAAAAAATAATAAAAAAATATCGATAAAATATAAAAATATATAATAATGACAAAAAATGTCAGAACATCACCTATTAGAACAGATAGTCGAGAATACGGCTGCGAAACAATCATTTCAACTCGTAGTGAGTCACGACTCGATTCACGACTAAATTCGAAAACAGATAGGAGATGGCATTGGTTAATCTCGAGACTTACTATTCGTTTCCCAACGTCACCGAAAAGAATAATGCATTCAAGTATTCCAACGGAGTTGATTGGTTCGAGATGCGAATTCCCAAAGGAAGTTATAACATAGACAATCTGAACCATCACATCCAGACAAGACTGAAGACTGACGATCATGGAAGCAAGATGATAAGAATTGCTCCCAATACGAGTACTCTACAGACGATATTAGCCTTGGGAGATAATTTTCGAGTGGATTTTAGGGCGGAAGATTCGATCGGTAAGATGTTGGGATTCGATCGAAAGATGTATTGAGGTAATGCCACGTCAGAAAATATGGTCGACATTCTCGCAGTCAATAGCATTTTAGTGAATGTCAATGTTATCTCGGGAAGTTGCGATCTACTCGTATTTTCCGGACGTTTTGCTGGGTTACAAGCTCGTTGAGTGACCTCGAAATCTTGTATATCTACCCGTGATCCTGGACATGGTGTATAGCATGAAACCACGTTGACGGATCAGAATGGCGATCTGTTAGATCTTCGTGGAGAGAGAGCGACTATACAATTTCACATCAGAGAGAAATGAAAAAGAAAATAAAGTAAAAAAAAGAAAAATAATAAATATAATTTGAAAAAACAAACAAAAGATTTTTTTTGTATTTTTTTCATTTAACAGAAAAAAATTTTTTTTTGTTTTTTTTTATTTTTTGATATATTTAAATAAGAAATAAAAAATACAAAAAACAAACAAACTTATAATATTTATAATAATTAAAAAAACAACTTATAATATTCCTAATTAAAAATATTTATAATCCATTGAAAAAAAAACAACAACAAATATGATTAGTAGTCGATATATCATTAAAAACGTGGACATATCCGACGGACAGAAAGCTAATCTTTGCAGAGTGTTGAGTCATCGACGCAAGGCCGTTAAGATTTAACTTCAGTCACTAAGATCTGGTGAGTGACAGTACCGATCGGATCGCCTGGATTAAAACTCAAATCAAAAGGATGGAGAAAGCGATTCGTAATCGAATGGGAATGACGGTGAGATTGAGTCCCATTCAATTGAAATACAATCTGAGAATGAAAGGCAGTTTCTTACAGCTATTGGTGGGACTTGCCGCTAAAGCATTACCCATCCTCACAAAGACGGTGTTACCAGCTCTGGGTGTGGGAACTCTCTCGAGACTCGCTGGTTAGGCAGTCGACAAATTAATGGGTAGAGGATTGTTTCTGAAGAAGACAGAAAATGGACTATTTTTGAAGAAGGGAGGAGCCGTGTGTCATGCAAATGTCGAAGGTAAAGCATTGTATCTAGGACTCATGAGAGAAGACCGCGATGCTTTCCACTGAGACGGTCTCTATCTGAAGACTGGAGAGAATGTGGATCCGATTGGTAAAGGTTTATTGTTTGGTCAGAATTCACCATTTCAGAATATACCCATCTTGGGTATGTTATTATAAAAAAATAACGATTAAACAAAATAACAAATACAAAAATGAAACAAAAGGAGAGAAAACGATATTTCCCATATCATTCTAACGACAACAATAAAAACAATAATGGAGAAGCATCAACTCCAACTTTCGAAAAAAAATTCTCATCTCTCTCCTATAATAATATGCACGATCGTAATGGACGAGAAGTATTCGTTCATTCGTTTGATGATGAGATGAATGGATATCTTGTTATTAAAAAAAACGTAATAGATATAAAAGAGAAAAAAAAATATAAAAAAATAATACTAAAAACAAAATATCAGAAAAAAAATAATTAATAAGAATAGAATTTTTTTATTTATGTAATAATTATGAGTAAAACAGATGATTCCATGAAATCGAGAGCTTGGTTTCTCCGACGGGCACTGTTCATAGTTTACATGATCTGCGTGAATGGACAACTTCCTCGCGTCGTGCATGAAAGGTGCCTCGGCTGTCTAGAGGAGAAAAAATTTAATCGCATTGATCATTCGTGACACTTGATGGAATGGGAAGACATCGTCTCCATGCATTTCATGACTGCATTGGAATACGTCCGACGCGACGACGTGATCGAATGTTGGAAGCAATTCGTGGGTAGTGTTAGGGAACCCAAGCCCACTAAATTGGAAAAATTCAAGATAGTGCATCGAGGTCTCACCAATGAAGAGGGAGGACGCCTTTTGGAATATTTGTTGGAAAATGGGGGTTTTTAATGCTGGATTCCTTGTTTTAAGGGAAGAAAACATTAAAAACAATTTTCTGGATTCCTTGTTTTAAGGGAAAAAAATATTAAAAAACAATTTTTTTCGTTAAATAATAAGGGGTGAAAATAAACAAAAATACATAAAAATAATAATAGATATAAATAAATAAATAAAATAAAATGAAAATGGAACTTCGAAGTAAGAACATCTATCCATTGTTAGAGAAGGTGGAGCCCATGGCACCTCTTCTACCACCAGGAAGTAGAGACAACGAGGCACAGAGGTATCGAATCAAACAGATTAATAACATTCAATCGTATCTGACACGAGACAGAGATTCTCAATAAGAAATATTCGAGATTAGAGAAATTTGTGAGTGGTGTGGATTTAACTCTCATCACGGTCTCTATCAGTTTCAACATTGCCGGAATCAGTCTATTGTCGGCCGCCGTCGTTGCTCTTCCGGTCATGTTGGCTGTAGAAGGATTGGCTTTGAGTGCCAGATTCGTCAGTACAATCGGAAAATTTCTCACTAAGAAATTATCCGTGAAAGCCAGGAAGCATGAAAACATCAGCATTTTAGCCGATGCAAAGATCAACCCATTGTCAGATAAGATCTCTATGGCATTGAAAGATGGTAGAATTTCGGACGGTGAATTTGCCAACATATTGAACGAAAAACAGAAATATGAAGTCATGAAATCGAAGATAAGAGTCAAGAGTTGTCAGATCATCAAGGAAGAATTGAAGGATTCTCTTGTGGACAAACGTAGGGAAGAAGCGAGATAATCGTTTCATAAATTAATGAATCCCAAAAAGATTCCAGAAGCAATTGATTGAAAAAAATGTATATATAAACGAAGAAAAAAATTATTTATAAGTTAAAAAAATAAATAATTAAAATATATACAAAAAAAAATTGTATTGCATCAAATGCAAGAGAGTTACTGAGATGGTTGACATTAAAAAAGTACTGACGAAAAATAAAAGTCCCATGCTTCGCAGAACGTATAAAATTTGCGGTTCAACCAGGACGCAATTCCTCAAATGCGGTGCCGGTCTGACGAATAAATTGATTAATAATCTACCTGTCAAAATGCATCTACCAGGACATCAATTCACGGGACCTGACACGAAATTAAATAAGAGATTGAATCGAGATCTCACACCTAAATCTTGGAGCAAACCCAATAATAGGGTGGATTCGGCTGCTTACGCTCATGATCTGTGTTACGCTAAACATATTGACGTTGAGAATCGTAGTCGAATCTGCGATAAAAACATGTTGATGACGTTGAAACATATACCACATCCCACTAGGAGAGACAGACTCGTACGTTCGTTGGTCGGTAAAGTGATCGGTACCAAACGTCGATACGGATGGGGGTCATAAAAAGAAAAATGTCCAGAACAAATTATTAACGAATGCATTGGCAAACAAACTACACAAGCTCGTCACACGTAAATTTTGAAGGAGAAGGGTTTTCATGAAGGGTCTGGATCAGATTTGGTCGGCCGATCTGGTCGATATGAAATCGCATTCGAAACGGAATAAGGGCATTAAATACATACTGACGGTCATCGACATGTTTTCGAAATGTGGATGGATGAGACCACTGAAGAATAAATCGGGAGCTTGCATGTTCGAAGCTCTGAAGAGTATAATTGCGTCGTCTTCTCGAAATCCGTATAAATTGTGGGTGGACAAAGGGAAGGAATTTTACAATAGTCACATTCATCCATTGGTCGAGCGCTATTCCAGCGAAAATGAAGAGAAAGGCAACGTGATCCAACGTTGGAATAGAACCATGATGGAAAAAATGTACAAGTATTTCACGGCCAATAAGACCAAGAAAGATATCGACGTTCTAGACGAATTGGTCAAAGAATACAACATGCGACACAGATTGAACAAGATGACTCCCGTGAAAGCTAGCAATCCTCGAAACGAAAAACGCGTCTTCGCTAATCTTTATCCCGAAAGGATCAAGGTCAAAAAGAAGTCCAAATCACCGATATTTGCAGTCGGCGATCGAGTGAGAATCACTTCTTATAAGTCACTCTTCGCAAAAGGTTATACTCTTCAGTGGACTGTGGAAATCTTTAAGATCGTTAGAATATTTTACACGTATCCGGTGACTTACAAAGTAGAAACGTTAGAGGATGACGAAGATGACAGCAGAGAAATCGTTGAAACATTTTACGAACAAGAATTGGAGAAGACGACATTTTGAAGAACCAACCTTTCACTTTTATTTTTTTTTTTTGCATATATAGTAAAAGGAAAAAAAACAAATAAAATTAATAATTAAAAGAAAAACAATTAATAATAAAAAAACTAGATATCACGGAGATGGAATCCATCTCTGCGGGCCCCGCAGCAACTAACCGATGTTAGGTATAAACTGATGTGTACCGTAATACTAAAATATTTCAAACAATAGGTAAAATCTGATTAAAATCCCTTCCCTGTTTCAATAAATATAATCATGTCAGGAAATGACGACTATTTCTTTAAATTTTGTTGTTTTATATAAAATATATGAGGTGAAAGTTCAAGATCAAAGCATGGCAACCTTGGTACGCGACACGTGGCCTTGAGATAATCTACCTACATACCAAATATCAAAACCCTATCCATTAAGGGAAAAAAGTTACAGCACGGACACGAACTTGTCAGAAAAAAAAAATTCTGAATAATTTGAGCTTGAGGTCAAAGTTCAAGGTCAAAGCATGGCGACCTTGGTACGCGACACGTCGCCTTGAGATAATCTACTTACATACCAAATATCAAAACCCTATGTATTAAGGGAAAAAAGTTACAGCACGGACACGAACTTGTCAGAAAAAATAAAAAATTCTGAATAATTTGAACTTGAGGTCAAAGTTCAAGGTCAAAGCATGGCGACCTTGGTACCCGACACGACGCCTTGAGATAACCAACATGACAAATATCAAAACCCTATCTATTAAGGAAAAATGTTACAGCCTGGACACGAACTTGTCAGAAAGAACCCCGAATTTAGAATAATTTGACCTTGTGGTGAAAGTTCAAGGTCAAAGCATGGCAACCTTGGTACGCAACACGTCGCCTTGAGATAATCTACCTACATACCAAATATCAAAACCCTACCTATTACGGGAAAAAAGTTACAGCTCGGACACGAACTTGTCAAAATTCTGAATAATTTGACCTTGAGGTCAAACTTCTAGGTCAAAGCATGGCAACCTTCGTACACGACACGTCGTCTTGAGATAATGTACCCACATACCAAATATCAAAACCCTATCTATTGATAGAAAAAGATTATAGCCCAAACAACTTTTGTTACGGATGTACGGACGCACGCTCGGATGGACGCACGGACAGAGCGATCACTATAGGGCGTCCGCCTGATGGCGGGGCCCTAATAAATTAACACACAGACAACAAAAAACAAAACATGACGAATATATTAGAAATAACCGAAGGTATATTGAGAGGCGAAAGTATTGAAGAATACGAAGTTCACGAGAACGAACCAGTGACTGGAACCAGTCTAACCAATGCCGGTGAAATAAGAATCAACGTCGAAACTCAAGATCTGTTTGTTGATCCCAGCGAAAGTTACATATTGATACAAGGGCATCTCACCAAGGAAGATGATGATGTAGTCACTCTAGCCAATAATGCTATGATGCATCTGTTCAGTAATATAAAATACATGCTCTTGGGACAAGAGATAGAATCCGTGTTTCTCCTAGAGAAGCCACCACGATGTACAGACTCTTGACGTATCCAGACGACTTTTCGAAACCTAAAGGATTCAATCAATTGTTGGCGAAATACACCGTTACCAGCATGAGTGCAGCCAATTCTGGTGCCACCCTGAGATTCAACTACGTCATCGAGGCCCAAAGGAACGCCTTCGTTCGGGATACCTCTGAGACACATATTCGGATTTGCTGAAGATTACGAGCAGATTCTCTATGGACTCAAACACAATCTGACATTGATTCAAAAAGGAAACGACGAAGCCATGATGAGACCCGTCACGACCGATGCGGGTAAGATACATCTGAACAAGATATCTTGGTTCGTTCTGCATGTATTGCCTTCAGTCGCGGAGAAAGTTCGTCTCTACAAGATTATAGAATCGAAGAGTAAATTACCGATGGGATTTCGAATGAGACAGTGCGACACGGATAGTATTCCACCTAGCAATCACTTCGTTTGGAGATTGACTGTGCAATCTGCTTCAGAAAGAACGCGATTCATCGTAGTGGCATTTCAAACATGTAGGGATGGGTCTCAAAAGAAAAATCCTTTCCTATTCGATCATTGTAACAAAAGAAACATGCAGGTATTTCTAAATGCCACGAGATATGCGGACATCGATTACAATGCCTCTTTCGATAAGAACGATTTCTGCAGACTATACGGCGACGCCACAGATTTCAGAAAGAAATATCATCGACTGGACGAATTGATGGGTAATCCTAACATCACCCCCACCGAATACAAATCGATGTATCCCCTCCCTGTTCATATTCGACGTTAGTAAATGGAGCGAGTGACTCAAGAGTAGCGTCTTCAGATCAAGATGCAATTCGATAAGAATGTGCCAAGTAGAACCAAGGCTTTTGCCCTAGTCCTGTCCGATGGAGAGTTATTTATTTATTTATTGATGTTTAAGGTCACATTTATGCACAATGGCTAATCATGACCGTGACAGTTTTACGGGAGGAGGAAGCCGGAGTACCCGGAGAGAACCACCGAGCAACGACGAGCAGCTGCCAGCTCCCCAACATCGTAACCCCGCACTGCAGCACAGACAGGGTTAGATTGGTTGAAGACATGTGTACCATCGACGTGCAGTATGCCTTAGTACACGGCGTCATCGTGCCCTCACGCGGGCAATGGAGATGAAGTGTCTTGCCCAAGGACACAACGCGGTTGCCGCAGGTAGGATTCGAACCGAGGACCTCTCGGCTTGCAGCCTGCACCTCTACCTACTGAGCCACCGCGCTCCCCGATAGGGAGTTAGAATTCGAATAGGATGGACAAAAAATGTCCATCGTTCGATAAAATAATGATTAAAAAAAATTAAAAAATATCAAAAAAAGAAGTAATAAATAAAATAGTAAATGTATGTGTAAGAAAAAGAAAGAAATTATTATGAAAAGTTCAATAAAATCCTTAAAATCTCACAATAATTTGTTTACAAATTCTTCATACGATACAAAAATGAAACATTTGAAAGACTGCATTCAAATCGAACGTGAAGAACATGGAACTGATATAGGATGGAATAGTCAAGATTTTTATAATTATCATTTGAGGGAAAAGGAAGAATTCGGTCTCATAAAATCATCCAAAGAAGAAATAAACACTCAATCTGGCACTTGCACTCATTCAGTATTGTAATGAAAATATAATATACCCCAGACAATTGAAAACCATCTGGGCCGAGGAAAGCGGTGCGTTAGATGCGGAAAAAGCCGAATGGTCCTTTTGAAACAGAGGTAACGGACCGTTGCGCGGTCTGATAGGATATCCCATGCCTGTGGGAGGCGATATCATTCGAATGAATCTGACTTCTACGGACTAGAGCAATAGGTGATCGTCAATCTCGTGGTAAATGGTGTGGAATGCAACAATAGGAACAGAGTCGCAAAAATTAAGGAGCAACATTCGTACACTAGCGTCTTCTGTACGCCTCTTAAGGTGCAGATGGGGGATAAGATCAGTTTCAAGACGAAAACCAATAATCTCGAAGCCGCCACTTCATTGGTCTATCTGTTGATCGAACTCAGTCCTCTGAACAAACAGTGAGTACAAAAAAATTGAAAATAATAACTTCTTTAAGATGTAGGGGAGACAACTCCAAAAAAATATAATTGGATTTTAAGAGATTGAATATTAAATTTTTCAAAATCCAATTATATTTTTTCTGAGGGTATTTTATTCAATAAACATTTAATTTTCCACCCATCTGTAACAGCAATTTATACATTTAGCAAATACCATAGTAGGTTCGTCACCAGATCTAGTTTGTTGAGATTGAATCAATGTCTGATGATTTTTACATTTGTTACAGATTAAAATCGTATCTTTAATTATTTCTTCTTTGGATGATTTTATGAGACCGAATTCTTCCTTTTCCCTCAAATGATAATTATAAAAATCTTGACTATTCCATCCTATTTCAGTTCCATGTTCTTCACGTTCGAATTGAAGGCACTCTTTCAAATGTTTCATTTTTATATCGTATGAAGAATTTGTAAACAAATTATTGTGAGATTTTAAGGATTTTATTGAACTTTTCATAATAATTTCTTTCTTTTTTTTACACATACATTTACTATTTTATTTATTACTTCTTTTTTTGATATTTTTTAATTTTTTTTAATCATTATTTTATCGAACGATGGACATTTTTTGTCCATCCTATTCGAATTCTAACTCCCTTTCGGGGAGCGCGGTGGCTCAGTAGGTAGAGGTGCAGGCTGCAAGCCTGAGGTCCTCGGTTCGAATCCCACCTGTGGCAACCGCGTTGTGTCCTTGGGCAAGACACTTCATCTCCATTGCCCGCGTGGGGGCACGATGACGCCGTGTACTAAGGCATACTGCACGTCGATGGTACACATGTCTTCAACCAATCTAACCCTGTATGTGCTGCAGTGCGGGGTTACGATGTTGGGGAGCTGGCAGCTGCTCGTCGTTGCTCGGGGGTTCTCTCCGGGTACTCCGGCTTCCTCCTCCCGTAAAACTGTCACGGTCATGATTAGCCATTGTGCATAAATATGTGACCTTAAACATCAATAAATAAATAAATAACCCTCTATCGGACAGGACTATGGCAAAAGGCACATTCTTATCGAATTGCATCTTGATCTGAAGACGCTACTCTTGAGTCACTCGCTCCATTTACTAACGTCAAATATGAACAGGGAGGGGATACATCGATTTGTATTCGGTGGGGGTGATGTTAGGATTACCCATCATTCGTCCAGTCGATGATATTTCTTTCTGAAATCTGTGGCGTCGCCGTATAGTCTGCAGAAATCGTTCTTATCGAAAGAGGCATTGTAATCGATGTCCGCATATCTCGTGGCATTTAGAAATACCTGCATGTTTCTTTTGTTACAATGATCGAATACGAAAGGATTTTTCTTTTGAGACCCATCCCTATATGTTTGAAATGCCACTACGATGAATCGGGGTCTTTCTGAAGCAGATTGCACAGTCAATCTCCAATCGAAGTGATTGCTAGGTGGAATACTATCCGTGTCGCACTGTCTCATTCGAAATCCCATCGGTAATTTACTCTTCGATTCTATAATCTTGTAGAGACGAACTTTCTCCGCGACTGAAGGCAATACATGCAGAACGAACCAAGATATCTTGTTCAGATGTATCTTACCCGCATCGGTCGTGACGGGTCTCATCATGGCTTCGTCGTTTCCTTTTTGAATCAATGTCAGATTGTGTTTGAGTCCATAGAGAATCTGCTCGTAATCTTCAGCAAATCCGAATATGTGTCTCAGAGGTATCCCGAACGAAAGCGTTCCTTTGGGCCTCGATGACGTAGTTGAATCTCAGGGTGGCACCAGAATTGGCTGCACTCATGCTGGTAACGGTGTATTTCGCCAACAATTGATTGAATCCTTTAGATTTCGAAAAGTCGTCTGGATACGTCAAGAGTCTGTACATCGCGGTGGCTTCTCTGGGAGAAACACGGGTTCTATCTCTTGTCCCAAGAGCATGTATTTTATATTACTGAACAGATGCATCATAGCATTATTGGCTAGAGTGACTACGTCATCATCTTCCTTGGTGAGATGCCCTTGTATCAATATGTAACTTTCGCTGGGATCAACAAACAGATCTTGAGTTTCGACGTTGATTCTTATTTCACCGGCATTGGTTAGACTGGTTCCAGTCACTGGTTCGTTCTCGTGAACTTCGTATTCTTCAATACTTTCGCCTCTCAATATACCTTCGGTTATTTCTAATATATTCGTCATGTTTTGTTTTTTGTTGTCTCTGTGTTAATTTATTAGGGCCCCGCCATCAGGCGGACGCCGTATAGTGATCGCTCTGTCCGTGCGTCCGTCCGAGCGTGCGTCCGTACGTCCGTAACAAAAGTTGTCTGGGCTATAATCTTTTTCTGTCATTAGATAGGGTTTTGATATTTGGTATGTGGGTACATTATCTCAAGACGACGTGTCGTGTACCAAAGTTGCCATGCTTTGACCTAGAAGTTTGACCTCAACGTCAAATTATTCAGAATTTTGACAAGTTCGTGTCCGGGCTGTAACTTTTTTTCCTTAATAGATAGGGTTTTGATATTTGGTATGTAGGTAGATTATCTCAAGGCGACGTGTCGCGTACCAAGGTTGCCATGCTTTGATCTTGAACTTTCTCCTCAAGGTCAAATTATTCTAAATTCGGGGTTCTTTCTGACAAATTCGTGTCCAGGCTGTAACATTTTCCTTAATAGATAAGTTTTTGATATTTGTCATGTTGGTTATCTCAAGGCGTCGTGTCGAGTACCAAGGTCGCCATGCTTTGACCTTGAACTTTGACCTCAAGGTCAAATTATTCAGAATTTTTTATTTTTTCTGACAAGTTCGTGTCCGTGCTGTAACTTTTTTCCCTTAATACATAGGGTTTTGATATTTGGTATGTAAGTAGATTATCTCAAGGCGACGTGTCGCGTACCAAGGTCGCCATGCTTTGACCTTGAACTTTGACCTCAAGCTCAAATTATTCAGAATTTTTTTTTTCTGACAAGTTCGTGTCCGTGCTGTAACTTTTTTCCCTTAATGGATAGGGTTTTGATATTTGGTATGTAGGTAGATTACCTCAAGGCGACCTGTCGCGTACCAATGTTGCCATGCTTTGATCTTGAACTTTCACCTCATATATTTTATATAAAACAACAAAATTTAAAGAAATAGTCATGTCATTTCCTGACATGATTATAGTTATTGAAACAGGGAAGGGATTTTAATCAGATTTTACCTATTGTTTGAAATATTTTAGTATTACGGTACACATCAGTTTATACCTAACATCGGTTAGTTGCTGCGGGGCCCGCAGAGATGGATTCCATCTCCGTGATATCTAGTTTTTTTTATTATTAATTGTTTTTCTTTTAATTATTAATTTTATTTGTTTTTTTTCCTTTTACTATATACGCAAAAAAAAATAATAAAAGTGAAAGGTTGGTTCTTCAAAATGTCGTCTTCTCCAATTCTTGTTCGTAAAATGTTTCAACGATTTCACTGCTGTCATCTTCGTCATCCTCTAACGTTTCTATTTTGTAAGTCACCGGATACGTGGAAAATATTCTAACGATCTTAAAGATTTCCACAGTCCACTGAAGAGTATAACCTTTTGCGAAGAGTGACTTATAAGAAGTGATTCTCACTCGATCGCCGACTGCAAATATCGGTGATTTGGACTTCTTTTTGACCTTGATCCTTTCGGGATAAAGATTAGCGAAGACGCGTTTTTCGTTTCGAGGATTGCTAGCTTCTACGGGAGTCATCTTGTTCAATCTGTGTCGCATGTTGTATTCTTTGACCAATTCGTCTAGAACGTCGATATCTTTCTTGGTCTTATTGGCCGTGAAATACTTGTACATTTTTTCCTTCATGGTTCTATTCCAACGTTGGATCACGTTGCCTTTCTCTTCATTTTCGCTGGAATAGCGCTCGACCAATGGATGAACGTGACTAATGTAAAATTCCTTCCCTTTGTCCACCCACAATTTATACGGATTTCGAGAAGACGACGCAATTGTACTCTTCAGAGCTTCGAACATGCAAGCTCCCGATTTATTCTTCAGAGGTCTCATCCATCCATATTTCGAAAACATGTCGATGACCGTCAGTATGTATTTAATGCCCTTATTCCGTTTCGAATGCGATTTCATATCGACCAGATCGGCCGACCAAATCTGATCCAGACCCTTCATGAAAACCCTTCTCCTTCAAAATTTACGTGTGACGAGCTTGTGTAGTTTGTTTGCCAATGCATTCGTTAATAATTTGTTCTGGACATTTTTCTTTTTATGACCCCCATCCGTATCGACGTTTGGTACCGATCACTTTACCGACCAACGAACGTACGAGTCTGTCTCTCCTAGTGGGATGTGGTATATGTTTCAACGTCATCAACATGTTTTTATCGCAGATTCGACTACGATTCTCAACGTCAAGATGTTTAGCGTAACACAGATCATGAGCGTAAGCAGCCGAATCCACCCTATTATTGGGTTTGCTCCAAGATTTAGGTGTGAGATCTCGATTCAATCTCTTATTTAATTTCGAGTCAGGTCCCGTGAATTGATGTCCTGGTAGATGCATTTTGACAGGTAGATTATTAATCAATTTATTCGTCAGACCGGCACCGCATTTGAGGAATTGCGTCCTGGTCGAACCGCACATTTTATACGTTCTGCGAAGCATGGGACTTTTATTTTTCGTCAGTACTTTTTTAATGTCAACCATATCAGTAACTCTCTTGCATTTGATGCAATACAATTTTTTTTTTGTATATATTTTAATTATTTATTTTTTTAACTGATAAATAATTATTTTCTTCTTTTTTATATGCATTTTTTTCAATCAATTGCTTCTGGAATCTTTTTGGGATTCATTAATTTATGAAACGATTATCTCGCTTCTTCCCTACGTTTGTCCACAAGAGAATCCTTCAATTCTTCCTTGATGATCTGACAACTCTTGACTCTTATCTTCGACTTCATGACTTCATATTTTTGTTTTTCATTCAATATGTTGGCAAATTCACCGTCCGAAATTCTACCATCTTTCAATGCCATATAGATCTTATCTGACAATGGGTTGATCTTTGCATCGGCTAAAATGCTGATGTTTTCATGCTTCCTGGCTTTCACGGATAATTTCTTAGTGAGAAATTTTCCGATTGTACTGACGAATCTGGCACTCAAAGCCAATCCTTCTACAGCCAACATGACCGGAAGAGCAACGACGGCGGCCGACAATAGACTGATTCCGGCAATGTTGAAACTGATAGAGACCGTGATGAGAGTTAAATCCACACCACTCACAAATTTCTCTAATCTCGAATATTTCTTATTGAGAATCTCTGTCTCGTGTCAGATACGATTGAATGTTATTAATCTGTTTGATTCGATACCTCTGTGCCTCGTTGTCTCTACTTCCTGGTGGTAGAAGAGGTGCCATGGGCTCCACCTTCTCTAACAATGGATAGATGTTCTTACTTCGAAGTTCCATTTTCATTTTATTTTATTTATTTATTTATATCTATTATTATTTTTATGTATTTTTGTTTATTTTCACCCCTTATTATTTAACGAAAAAAATTGTTTTTTAATATTTTCTTCCCTTAAAACAAGGAATCCAGAAAATTGTTTTTAATGTTTTCTTCCCTTAAAACAAGGAATCCAGCATTAAAAACCCCCATTTTCCAACAAATATTCCAAAAGGCGTCCTCCCTCTTCATTGGTGAGACCTCGATGCACTATCTTGAATTTTTCCAATTTAGTGGGCTTGGGTTCCCTAACACTACCCACGAATTGCTTCCAACATTCGATCACGTCGTCGCGTCGGACGTATTCCAATGCAGTCATGAAATGCATGGAGACGATGTCTTCCCATTCCATCAAGTGTCACGAATGATCAATGCGATTAAATTTTTTCTCCTCTAGACAGCCGAGGCACCTTTCATGCACGACGCGAGGAAGTTGTCCATTCACGCAGATCATGTAAGCTATGCACAGTGCCCGTCGGAGAAACCAAGATCTCGATTTCATGGAATCATCTGTTTTACTCATAATTATTACATAAATAAAAAAAATCTATTCTTATTAATTATTTTTTTTCTGATATTTTGTTTTTAGTACTATTTTTTTTATATTTTTTTTCTCTTTTATATCTATTACGTTTTTTTTATTAACAAGATATCCATTCATCTCATCATCAAACGAATGAACGAATACTTCTCGTCCATTACGATCGTGCATATTATTATAGGAGAGAGATGAGATTTTTTTTTTCGAAAGTTGGAGTTTATGCTTCTCCATTATTGTTTTTATTGTTGTCGTTAGAATGATATGGGAAATATCGTTTTCTCTCCTTTTGTTTCATTTTTGTATTTGTTATTTTGTTTAATCGTTATTTTCTTATAATAACATACCCAAGATGGGTATATTCTGAAATGGTGAATTCTGACCAAACAATAAACCTTTACCAATCGGATCCACATTCTCTCCAGTCTTCAGATAGAGACCGTCTCAGTGGAAAGCATCGCAGTCTTCTCTCATGAGTCCTAGATACAATGCTTTACCTTCGACATTTGCATGACACACGGCTCCTCCCTTCTTCAAAAATAGTCCATTTTCTGTCTTCTTCAGAAACAATCCTGTACCCATTAATTTGTCGACTGCCTAACCAGCGAGTCTCGAGAGAGTTCCCACACCCAGAGCTGGTAACGCCGTCTTTGTGAGGATGGGTAATGCTTTAGCGGCAAGTCCCACCAATAGCTGTAAGAAACTGCCTTTCATTCTCAGATTGTATTTCAATTGAGTGGGACTCAATCTCACCGTCATTCCCATTCGATTACGAATCGCTTTCTCCATCCTTTTGAGTTGAGTTTTAATCCAGGCGATCCGATCGGTACTGTCACTCACCAGATCTTAGTGACTGAAGTTAAATCTTAACGGCCTTGCGTCGATGACTCAACACTCTGCAAAGTTTAGCTTTCTGTCCGTCGGATATGTCCACGTTTTTAATGATATATCGACTACTAATCATATTTGTTGTTGTTTTTTTTCAATGGATTATAAATATTTTTAATTAGGAATATTATAAGTTGTTTTTTTAATTATTATAAATATTATAAGTTTTGTTTGTTTTTCTGTTAAATGAAAAAAATACAAAAAAAATCTTTTGTTTGTTTTTTCAAATTATATTTATTATTTTTCTTTTTTTTACTTTATTTTTTTTTTCATTTCTCTCTGAAGTGAAATTGTATAGTCGCTCTCTCTCCACGAAGATCTAACAGATCGCCATTCTGATCCGTCAACGTGGTTTCATGCTATACACCATGTCCAGGATCATGGGTAGATATACAAGATTTCGAGGTCACTCAACGATCTTGTAACCCAGCGAAACGTCCGGAAAATACGAGTAGATCGCAACTTCCAGAGATAACATTGACATTCACTAAAATGCTATTGACTGCGAGAATGTCGACCATATTTTCTGACGTGGCATTACCTCAATACATCTTTCGATCGAATCCCAACATCTTGCCGATCGAATCTTCCGCCCTAAAATCCACTCGAAAATTATCTCCCAAGGCTAATATCGTCTGTAGAGTACTCGTATTGGGAGCAATTCTTATCATCTTGCTTCCATGATCGTCAGTCTTCAGTCTTGTCTGGATGTGATGGTTCAGATTGTCTATGTTATAACTTCCTTTGGGAATTCGTATCTCGAACCAATCAACTCCGTTGGAATACTTGAATGCATTATTCTTTTCGGTGACGTTGGGAAACGAATAGTAAGTCTCGAGATTAACCAATGCCATCTCCTATCTGTTTTCGAATTTAGTCGTGAATCGAGTCGTGACTCACTACGAGCTGAAATGATTGTTTCGCAGCCGTATTCTCGACTATCTGTTCTAATAGGTGATGTTCTGACATTTTTTGTCATTATTATATATTTTTATATTTTATCGATATTTTTTTTATTATTTTTTGTTCTCTATTATTATCGGGAATATAAAAAAAATCGTCGAATCCGCTTCGATATTTTCCGTTGTTAAATTCGCTAGTCAAATCGATCACCACAAAATTGTGAAGTCCTTTGTCCCACACCTTTTTACAAAATCTCCTGAATTCTTCCCTGCTCATGTCGTTGGCCACTTAATCTCCATAGATGTGATTGAGAATCTTGCGATCCTGACGAATTAGCATTCTCCCTTATCGTCTGTCTGGGCAGTCGAAAATAATTCTGAGACAAATAGAAACAAAAGAAAAATCGATTTAATGACACCTAAACATGCAATGAACTGTTTACCTTAGCACGTGTCCAGGTCAGGGTCAGTCGATGGCATTCATATATATGTCCAGTACGTCAATATTATTTTTAAATATATTATTTTTAAATATATTATTTTTTTTTATCTAATAATATCTATCCTAAATTATGACTTTAAAAAATATGTACTAATCGACATTATTAATTAATTTATTAATATACTAATTATTATAATCAACCCTAATTACATTCATTAATTACATTAATTATGCAACAGTCATTAATTAAAATTAATTAAGCAACAGTTATTAAAGTGATGAAAAAAAAAATTCATTAAGTGACGTCATATTAATTACCTTACGTAACTTTTTAATTAAGATGATGTCATCGACCCAGCCCTCCGGAAACCACATTGCATACTACTAATGTCTTTGAATTTGAAGTGTTGGCCCAGATATCCGCGTACTATCTTGTTACTTCTGAGTAAAAGACAAATTCGGTCAAACAGTTCCTTGTTCTGATTATCAATAATTTATTAAACACCAAAATCTCAAGTCCCAAGAAACCTACTCATTTCTAACAACAAAGTTCAAATTTAATCTATCACAAATGTTTTACAAGTTCTGTAGTGACGGTAGTTTTCTCAGGGCAGGCAGATTATCTGCCCAGCCAATGATTTCGTATGTGTAGGCTTGTTAAAAACAACGTACCCTTTGTGACTCTAACCGTAGGTGTCTGTTCTGTGGTTCTGTTGACAGTTACGCACACAGTTAGACGTGACTGGCCTTGAGCAGAGCCTGAAGGATGCCCTCTGTTAGAAGAGAGCGTGATAGTGCAGTCAGAACCGGTAAAAACTGTCTAAATATCACTCGACTGTTCGAGTTCTGCAAATCAGGTATGATTTGACCGAACAACGGAATAATTTGATGGGTAGTAATAACATAGCGTGCAACTCTCACCAGATTGCCTACATTTCGTAGTACAACATAATTCAATACTTCCCTATTCTACACGAGTATATTGTGCCCGCCGTGCACTTTCAAGTACTCTTGTGTTATTTTATGAGAATTTACTATAGGCTTTAATAACACCTTAATACTTTACCTATCATAAAACCTTCCACTGTAGACTGAACCTTACAACTGAGGAGAGTTACTGACCATCTATTCACGCTGACCCAAATGATAAAATCTGCGAAAGGCAAAAAGAAAAAGATATCTAAGACCTTTATGGGTGTGCAAAAGGCATATGATAGGGTATGGAGGGAGGGTATGTGGCGATATTGTGAGGCTTTGGACTTGGTGAGTCTGTTGGAATTCTGAAAGCATTATATAAGGATGTACAAAGTGAACTAACCCTGGGCAACATAACAACAAAACGTGTGCCCGTGGAGATAGGCGTAAAACAGGGGTCTATCGATTCGCCAATTCTTTTGGATTGTACATCAAAGATTTGGGATACGAACTTCCTCGTAGAGACGAGGGGGTAACAGTTGAGGTTCCGAAAATCCCAGCGCTACTTTTGCAGATGATATGGTACTAGTGTCAGAAAGCGAAGGGTGTGTGTGGGTGGGGGGGGGGGGGGTGCTAGAGGAAATGATGGTAATTGTTTGGAGATATGGAAAGAATGGAGACTTGAACTAAATCAAAGCAAAAGCAATGTTATACCCGTGGGTGTAAAGGAGAACCTACTTGAAAGTGGAGAAAGGGGGGAGTTCTGTATACAGTAGCAGCAAACTTCATTAGTGTAGGAGGGACATGTGACTACGAGTATTTAGGGGGTAATATAAACATTACGGGAAGAAGCTTCAACAGAACCAGAAACGACACGAATAAGCTAACTGTGAAGGGGAGGCGAATCCTTTATCAAATGAAACTGATAGGGAGAATCAGCTTCAATCAGGTTTTCGTTGGGAACACAATTTGGGAAATGTAAAACATAAGGTACGGAACCGTCTAAACCAAATGCCTTTAAAGAGCTTGGGAACTCCGCAGAAAAAACAGGCCGATGGATAACGGGATCGATTAATGCCGCAGCACTAGAAGCAATAAGAGGCGAGCTTGGGTGGATGAGGATTAAGGCCAGGAAAGACTTAATGAAACTTTGCTGTCTTTATTTGGTAAATCTCTCCGGCGGCTATCGTATAAATTAATGTTCCATGATATTCGGAATTTAAACATAAAGACAAGGATGGATGGACCAAGTGATGGAGTTAATAGAGCACTATTCAATGAAGATCTCAGGTAAAAAAAAATAGAGAAGGAGCCATGGCGATTTGTAACCTGAATTGGGGTGTGCGTGGGGGGATCAAAGTAACGAGGTCATTGGGTGGCTGTGTGATGGAGAGAAGTCATGTTTTGAATATGACCTAGATGGCACCTTTGGTAGGTCACTGTTGTTGCGAATTTTCGGGGTTTATATTAAGGGTTAGGGTCAGTTCAGGGTCCCTTCGTCCGCGCAATTATTCGGGAGTTACGAGTTTTTTTGTGTCCGGAGATGCATTATGAGCTTACCGAAATATAATGCGATTTTTTGATATATTATGAGCTTAATTACTAAGGTATGAGACTTAGGAGGCAAATTGCGAATTTTCGGGTTTTTTATTAAGGTTTAGGGTCAGTTTAGGGTTGGGGTTAGGGTTAGGTCAGTTCAGGGTTAGGGTTGGGTGATGTAACACTTTCTGTGCCCATCTTTAAAAAAAAACGAGGTTTTAACCGTTGTTCGAACGAGTTAAAATGATCAATTCGACCGTCGGTCGGTCGGTCCGGGCCACCGCAGATGGCCTTGCGAGGTTTACAGACGTTACTCGTGATGTTGGGGGATAAAACCGTTAGTACACCAATCACTTGTGAGATTTCTTTCAACTTGTGAGGTGTGAAAAACCCACTTGTGAGTTGAGCAATTTTCCCCATACCTAACACTAACATCACCTCACAAGTACATCTGCCGTAGAACGTCCGTCCGTCCGTCCGTCCGCCCGTGTGTCTGTCTGTCCGGGCCAACTAAACCTGTTTAGCAGCTATTATTTTTAGGAGGTTAGTCGAAATTAGGGTAGGATTAGGGTTAGGAGAGGAGTGGGGTTAGGGTTAGCCCCAGGGCAGGGCTAAAGGTTGGAGGTGGTTAGGACCCAGGGGGTGGGGGTTGAGGTCAGGGGTAGGGTTTTAGTTTTTATAGCCCCCTAAACCAAAAAATAACCCCTAATCCTTTTGGTCTAGCTAGGGTGGGGTTAGGGTTAGGGGTGGGGTTGGGATTGGGGTAGCCCCAGAGTAGATCTTAAAGCTGGGGATGGTAAGGTCCCAGGGGGTGGGGGTGAGGGTCAGGGGTGGGGTTTTAGGGTTTAGGGTCAGGGTAGGGTAGGGTTTGGGTTAGCGTGTGGTTGTTGAGTGGATGGGGTGGAGTTAGGGTTAAATATAAGTTCTAGGGTGGAGGGGTGGGGTTCTGGCTAAAATAAGGTGATGGACATATAAAATGTTTTTTTTCGTAGCCCTTAAACCCAAATAGTTGGTACGTTCGTCCGTTCGTCCGTCCGCCCGCCCGCCCGCCCGCCCGCCCGCCCGCCCGCCCGTCTAATTCTACCTTTCTCTCTCTCTCTCTCTCTCTCTCTGACAAAACTTCGGAAATCTGAAAGCCTTTTTTATTATAGGTGCATTGGTTTATCGAAATAAAGCAGACAAATAATATACATAAAACTCCGTATGCACAGTCACGTTTGATCATCTCTGAACTCTGTTTTCAATAATCATCGTCATGCTCATGTCGAAATATTAATGTGGATACCCCAGTGAACGGTTAAACTCATTATCCTTCACGACAAGAAGACAACACTTGCAAAAAATGGGGAACCTACTTGAACGTGGAGAGAGGAGGAGTTCTATATAAAGTAGCAGCAAACGTCGTTAGTGTAGGAGAGACATGTGACTACGAGTATTTAGGGGTAATTTAAACATTACGGGAAGAAGCATCTACAGAAACGACACGAATAAACTGAATGTGAAGGGAAGGCGAATCCTTAATCAAATGAAACTGATAGAAAGAAACAGTTTCAATAAGGTTTTCGTTGGATACACAATTTGGGAAATGGTGGGTGTACCAAGTAAAACACACGGTACGGAAGCGAACCATCTAAACCAAATGGCTTTAAAGAGCTTGGGAACTCTGCAGAACGATACAGGCCGATGGATAACGGGATGGGATCGATTAATGCCGCAGCACTAGAAGCAATAATGGGTGAACATGAGTGGATGAGGATTAAGGTCAGGAAAGACTTAATGGAACTTTGCTATCTTTATTTGGTAAATCTCCCCGAAAGCCCATCGTATAAATTAATGTTCCATAATATTCAGAATTTAAAGATAGACAAGGTGGATGGACCAAGTGATGGAGTTAATAGAGCACTATGCAATGAAGATGGCACAAACCAGGACAAAAAAATAGTCAGAGAAAGAGACATGGCGGATTGTAACCTGAATTGGGAAGGGTGGGTGGGGGATCAAAGTAACGAGGTCTTTGGGTGACCTGTGTGATAAAGAGAAGCCAGGTTTTGAAAAGGACCTAGATGGCACCTTTGGTGGGTTACTGTTGTTCAAGATGAGGTTCCAGTCGCTGGGGATCAGAACCCAGAAAGACAATGAAAAGGAGTGCCAAATGTGAAATTTAGGCGTATTGGAGACCCTGGAACACTTTCTATTAGAATGTCCAAAAGACCAGTCTAACAGAATAAGATTTATCGGGATTTTGATAGGGAAGTAGGGTGGGAGAATGAATGACATGTGGTTAGTGGATGAGACAAAGGAGAGGTTTAGTATGCTTATCGGGGTGAATGGGAAGAATTGGGTACAGAGTGTCGTCAAGCAGTTCGTCTCTGTGTGTTGGAAGAAGAGAAGAGGTGTAGGGATGAGGAGAAGAGGTTAATCCAAGTTTTCTCATCTCTGTCTGCCTGTCCGTCCGCCCGCATGTCCGGGCCACCGCAGATGGCCCTGTGAGGTGACCGTCCGTGTACAGTCGTTACTTGTGAGGTTGGAGGATAAAGCCGGTAGTACACCAACCACTTGTGAGGTTTTTTTTCAACTTGTGAGGTGCAAAAACCTACTTGTGAGTTGCGCAGTTTTCCCCATACCTAACACTAAAATCACCTCACAAGTACATCTGCGGTAGAACGTCCGTCCGTCCGTCCGTCCGTCCGTCCGTCCGTCCGTCCGTCCGTCCGTCCGTCCGTCCGTCCGTCCGTCCGTCCGTCCGTCCGTCCGTCCGTCCGTCCGTCCGTCCGTCCGTCCGTCCGTCCGTCCTTCCTTCCGTCCGTCCGCCTGCGCTATAATACGGGAGTTACGAGTTTGTTTGTTTTTTGTCCGGACAGGCATTATGAGCTTATAGATATATTATGAGGTTATTTGATATATTATGAGCTTAATTACTAAGATATGAGATTTATGAGGCAAATTGCGAATTTTCGGGGTTTAGATTAAGGGTTGGGGTCAGTTCAGGGTGCGTCCGTCCGTCCGAGCAATTATACGGGGTTTACGAGTTTTTTTGTGTCCGGAGATGCATTATGAGCTTACCAAAATATTATAAGCTTTTTTGCTATATTATGAGCTTAATTACTAAGATATGAGACTTATGAGGCAAGTTTCGGATTTTCGGGGTTTATGTTAAGTGTTAGGGTAAGTTCAGGGTTGGGGTTAGGGTTAGTGTCAGTTCAAGGTTAGGGTTGGGGATATAACCCTTTCTATGCCCCTCGAAACTTTTCCAAAAAAACCCCGATGTTTTAACCGTTGTCCGAACGAGTTAAAATGATCAATCCGTCCGTCGTTCTGTCGGTCCGGGTCCCCGCAGATGGTCTTGCGAGGTGACCGTCCGTGTACAGTCGTTACTTGTGAGGTTGGGGGTTAAAACACCAACCACTTGTAGGTTTTTTTCAACTTGTGAGGTGCGAAAAACCCACTTGTGAGTTGCGCAATTTTATCCATACCTAACGCTAAAATCACCTCACAATTACATCTGCGGTAGAACGTCCGCCCGTCCGCCCTTGGGCCTGCATGCCTGCCTGCCTGCCTGCCTGCCTGCCTGCCTGCCTGCCTTCAGGTCTGTCTGTCTGTCTGGTCTCTCGCTCTCTCTCTCTCTCTCTCTCTCTCTCTCTCTCTCTCTCTCTCTGACAAAACTTCGGAAATCTGAAAGCCTTTTTATTACACTGCATTGGTTTAGCGAAATAAAGCAGACAAATAATGTACATAAAACTCCGTATGCACATCACGTTTGTCGAAATATTAATGTGGATAGCCCAGTGAACTGTTAAACTCATTACCCTTCACGACAAGAAGACAACACATGCAAACATGGTTATTCTTTATTAAATAGCTAATTTCTTTCATTATTTGCCTCAAAATAAGTTTTGGAGCCACAAATTCAAACATATAATCATATTTCAATGGTGAATTTTATGAATATCACAGGAAGGATATGGATGATACTGCAGATAGGGGGTTGATGTACTGATAAACATAATTGTTACTCAACATGTTCTAACTAAGATTATATAACTTATATGCCGTGTCTCCTCTTGCAGTAGGTGTGGAATTTTCATCTCCAGGTTGAACAGTGAATCCGTTTGCAGTGTTTGGCTATTCACGCCTAATTATACCTGTGACAGGTAACCACAACTAGAAACAGAATAATTATTTAATGTATAGTACATGTAGACTGGATCATATACACAACATCTGAGGAGTGGAGTCTTCGCCCAGAAAATAAGTTGAAAATTCACCAAACAAAAACGACCAGAATCACAAGGAAAGTTTCAGCTTTTGGACCACTGAGATCATGCTGTGAAACCTTGTTTGTGCTTCCTTGCTTTCAAAGAACATCATATAAAGGTTTGGTGGAGAGAAAGCTTTTGGAATATAATCCGCTTTCTATTTGCAATGTGTATCTATTCTCCCCAGTCGATGTTTTTCATTAACTTGTATTTTTAATAAGTGATAATTTCATAAGACTGACTGCTGCAATTCCCCACAGGAAAGTATTGTAATTATCTTATTATCATTATCACACATTCCCTCTGAGTATTCGACGGGTTTAAAACACACTGCCGACAACTCTGTTCGCTGTTATCTGAAAGACTTACCACCACAAATAATCAGTGTGCATTATTTTCAAGAATGGCCGAGCATCATTTAGGAGAATGGTCGGGCATTCTGCTGAATAACTTACAGTTATTAGTCTAATACAAACACGCGGCGTGATCTGACCAAGTTTTTACATTGCGTTTCTCCAGAAGCACCAAGCTTTTGATTAATAATAACACGTCGGCCGGCGACTGTTTTGTCGCGGTTCTCAGGTGAGAAGACCCGGTCTTGCCCAGTCCCCTCCCTCCAAGCTCCAACGACCGCGACCTCAACTTAAACTTCCTTGACATCCAAAAGTGCTATCAAGGTAATCTTCAAAACCTGGCTTCTCTTCATCGCGCAGTAAGTTATCTCGAACGATAAATTGTTCATCAGACTAGTCTCAGCTTCAATTTAATTCTCCCCAATGTGATAAAATTGTTTAAATTTTTAGTAGTTTTTTAGTTTAAACATTATTTATTTCCAAGTTGCATTATTATACAATAGAACATAAAATACATATTTGTGGATTCAACAGAAAGCTAAAAGCTTATGTTAAGCTGTTTTCACACCATTAACATATTTCACGTTATTGGCAAATGTAATGGCAATTTACAGTCAACTTGGTTACAAAAAACCTCCCCAAACACACAAATGAAAATAAAGGTGATCAAAACGAAGAAAATGAAGAAGGAATGAATGAAGTAGGAGCAGGGACGTGACGACTGGGGGGGGGGGGGGGGGCTGATGGGGGGGGGGGGTGGCTCCCTCCCCTCCCCCAATCCTGGCAAAACTTTCCAAAAGTTAGAAATTCGGTGGACAAGTCATGAGTGGTTGGAAACTCCATCCGTCAGGATTTGAGCGCTTCTTTCGTCATATTGATGTCTCCCTCACCTTCCAAAATTCAAATCCGGTTTCAAATCGGCAAAATTTCTAACTGTTATTATTTACAACTACAGTGCACGCAATATCGAGCTTCATAAATATGTATGATGTCAATCGGTACGAGATTTCTATAGTACGTTTACTTATCGTAAAACAAACCCTCGAAATGCACTTCAAGAAAATCACTTCATGTAAAATCATTATCCAGAGTCAACGCCATCACTCACAGTCACAAAATGATGGCACATCGAAAATTGATCATTCCTGCATAAGATTTTATTTAATGTTTGGACAGTGTGAATTGCTAAAAGTTTTAAGCTTGACCATTTGTTTTGCACACATTCAATTCCCAGGATAGAACCAAATAATAATAACCTGATAATTCTATCATAAATGTGTTGGCATTTCAGTAACTAGAATCAATTTTATGCCTCTTTTCAAAATCTTTCTCGGTTGTGAATTTTCAACTATGAGGAGGATTTCCCCCTCCCGGTCCCTCCTCCCAGTCTGAAACTCAGTACCCTACACCCCCACCCCCACTCGGAAACCTCTACCCACGTCCCTGAGTTGGCGCAACAGGGAGAGAGATATATAGTTTTAGAAATAGAACAAAAGATAGCTGTTGGGATGGAGAGTAAAAGAGAAACGGAGAAACTCGAGAGAGAGAGAGAGAGAGAGAGAGAGAGAGCGAGAGAAAGAGGGGGTGAGAGTGTGTGTCAGGGCAAAGCCAGCCTAAATATAGGTGCAAGGGGCCTCATATATAAAGATAGTGTAAGTTCAAAAGATATTCCGCATCAAGGCGAAAACCCTACGTGAATTTCACTTCTCTGTGAAGCTGGACATGGAAAAAACACACGTGGTGTATATCCAGCTTCAGCGCAGGGACCCAGGGGAGAAACGGTATGTTAGATAAGGTCTAATCTCATTTAATTTGTACAGTAGTCGCGAGTCTTACGAGACGTAATCGGTTGATGGCAGGATATCGCCACGGCCAATTGAGAAACGAGATTCTAAAAGATAGAAATGTCTGTCGTGTCGTCACCTGATCATTTGTTTTGCAATGAATGGCAGGAACGAATCGGTTCTCTTGACAAGTGAAATCACCGTTAAGTCACGCGCGAGATGACTTGTATTGATTCTGCCTCGATATACGTCATCTCCCACCGTTTTGGCAGATGGACCAGCGTCTGTCCACCTGACAGTTTTGGGTAAAGTGTATATATACCTTGAAGAGAAGAGCATTAGACACACACTTGGGGTCACACACACGTTGGTGAAGTCCAGGGCAGGCGGACTCTGTTTCCTGGCATAGGGGTACCTTCGATCACAGGACCCTGAAACGGCTGGAATCGCCAGACAGGGCATTCCACGATTGATTTAGCTTAAGGTTGATAGGCGGCTGCAGTGCCAAATTCGTTGAGAAGGAAAACCCAGGGGGAAACGTTAAAGTTTAGATTGTCGAGTAGCAGGTATCAGCCTGCAATAGTCAGAAGTGTAGGTTAATTGTATTGTGCGCATTAACCCTTTGAAGCGTCAGATTGATTGCGTTGTGAGTAGTTTGTTTTGCTGTCGAAGCATCGTAATACCAACTGGAGATCGGTGTGAGTGACAATTTCGCCCTAGCACAAAAAGGGGCATTTGTGAATCGTGAATTTAACCAGGAACAGTGAACATTTCAATAGGACTTTCACGGAGGACTTTCAAAAGGCACATAAGGTATGAGTAGACAATATCTGACCCAAATCAGAAGTACGGTGGCTTTATAGATGACGAACATTGCTGGTCGGAACCCTCCGACAGCCAGAGGTACAGTTACGCGCAGACGTTGACATTTGAGCCTAAGCGGGTGAAGCTCTTATGGCGAGCTCACGGTAATAACATTTCTGATTTGTGAAGCTCTTATGGCGAGCTCTCCGTAACATAATCTCAGATTTGTGAAGCTCTTATGGCGAGCTCACGGTAGTAACATTTCCAGTGTGTAGACTATAGTGCCAGTAGAGGGCTATAGAATGACTATATAATTGTTGAGAATTGTTTAACCCTAGCAACCCATCTTCTGTGAAAAGAATCGAATTGTTGATTGTTGAAATATTGAAAAGGCTTTATTTTTATGTGTAAATAAAAGAAACGTTGTTACTTTAAATCATTCTTTCCATTACACAGCCTGAATTGATTAGGAATCACACCTAACGGAAATCGAACCTATTTCAGGCCAATTTGGCAGAGAAGGAATCACGGCGTTGGTCTAACTCAGGTCCCAGCGCCGAGTTCGCGACACTTGGATTCCAACCCTCCACGTTGGTCTAATTTTCTCGCAATTTCATCAGCGGGACTAAATAACCCCACGTCAGCCCAGGCCTTTCGGGGTCTCAGGTGTCCTGACAGAGAGAGAGATTGCAAACGAGAATCAAACAGAAAAAAGAAGCATCAGAACTTTGTTAATTCAGTGAGTAAATCTCTTCAGATTAAATATGTCCGTTTGATTGATTCGGACTGCTCACACCTGCTATCCACACCGACCTGTCTAGAATTTGAGGCCTGAAAGTGATAGAGTATTGTGTGCTATGCAGAATTCCTGATCTTATTTGAAACGTTCTGTTTTCATAATTGATGACTGGGCAGTTTTAAATATATTTCTGTCAGTGAAGTCATCATAAAACTCCGATCCATACTGCAGAATATCACAATCTATGAAGCACGCTAGGGATCCAACAGTTTCAGTCCGTATTATGTTATACATTGGATATTCTAACAGGAAATGGTCAGTAGTTTCACTCTCTCCACATACACACAAAGGCGAAATAACCAAGTTGTTCATATAGAGGTGCTCGTTCAGATTACTACAATGAAGCCGGAGTCTACAATGAAAGATTTGAGCTTTTCGAGATTTAGATATTTTATAAAAGTTGTGAGAACGTCGATTATTTCGAGTGACATATCTTTTGAAGTTCATAATTGAGTGACTTTCCCTTATTGGTTGTGGAATATCTTTCCAGAGTTTTGATGTCACTGGAAAAAATTACATTTGATGGGATGTGGTACGACAAAAGGGCACTCGAATATTTTGATTAGATCGAAGACTGCTGACATGAACGGGGGAATTCGGCTGGAAATAAATTGAGGAGTTAAGTTGTGGTACATTTTAAAGAACTGGACTAGTTTATGTTTTTCGTCGTCGAGATTCTAATTTTCCCCAACCTGTTTCAATGTACAAGGATGGATTGCTGGCACTTTTTGTTGCGCCAGTAAGAATTCTTGCAGCAGCAATTTGTACTCCGGCTTCCTCCACCCGTAAAACTGTCACCGACATGATATGACCCTGGCTGTTAATGTGTCGTTAAATCCAAATAAAAAAAAATGATTTGTTCAGGTACCTTCTTGGTTAAAACCAATTCCTAAATGTTTATTCCTGGGAACTTCTTTTATTTGTTCGTTGGACATTATTGAAGGAGGATGAGGAACACGGCTTGTTTTACGCGAAATTAACAAACTTTCTGTTTTCGAAGGATTGAAATCAACAAGCAAATTCGAGCCCATTCTTCGATATTTGTAATATCCCTATTCAATATAATTGAAGTTTGGTAGGGCTCCTTTACAACCAAGTAAAATGTAGTATCATTAGCAAATAGCCTAATACTACTGGTCACATTTTCCTTAAGGTTGTTGATGTATACTAAAAACAAGCCAGGACCAAGAACAAAACCCTGTGGGACACCAGAATTGATACTTTTCCAAGTTGACGATACGGAGATGATTATAACCCTTTGCGTTCGATCAATTAGGTAGGATTCCAGAAATGTTAAAAGTCTGCCAGTAATTCCAATTGTTTCGATTTTATTCAAGTGGCCCTTGTGCCAAACTTTGTCAAAAGCCTTGCTAATATCACAGAATACATCGCGGATATTTTTGCCTTCGTCTAGAGCTGAGCTAAACGTATAATAAATATCAGTAAGCTGGAGAACAGTTGAGTCATGTGGCGTGATTTCAGACTGGTAGGGTCTTAATAAGTTGTTTGCGTCAAGGAAATCCCATATCTTGAATATGCATCTCTTAAAGACTTTGCCAAGACAGCTAAGTAGAGAAATGGGGCGATAATTAGATATTACGTTTGGAGGATCTTTCTTCAAAACTGGAAACACATTATCTCTTTTCCTCTGGCCCGGAAAATTAGACTGTTCCAGTAAATGGTTGAAGAGATCAGACAGGGGACCACACAATGATGACGAACATTCCTTAAGCAATCGGGTATGTATAGCATCCGGGCCACAAGACTTGTTGGCCTTCATTAATTTTAGAGAATCAGAGACATCCTTGGCGTTTAAGATAATATTATTAAAAGTTGGACGGGGTTCAAAACACCTATTGGGCATGGTAGCCTGGGAGTCATCAATAGTTGATATAGCACTGAAGTAGACATTAAATGCCTCAGATTGTTTAGTAGTTTTTAAACGAGAGTTTAATATAAAGTCATATAATACACTCGGCCCAGGATATTCGTCTAATTTATGGAATGTTCTGCCTAAACTTTTATTTTTAATAACTAATAGTCTCGTAAACCCGACTGCTGCTATTCTAAGACAAGTATTTTTTTTAAATTTGCTTGTTTTATCAGTATCATACCACTTTCTGGATATTCGTTACGTTGTAGGGTCATAGTTGAAAACTGAAAATAGAACAAAATGCAAGTTCTCGGTCCACCAGACGAAACCTGTTAGGAATTCAACGCTGTTATGACCTATTTGTTTATCCACTTTTCGTAGAGTTTAAGCGTTGTTTTAGAATCAATCGTCTGGAGTAATTCAATGGGTCAGAAAAGCGACCGTACGTTTGCTTTTCTGACCCACTTAACTTTCCCAGATGAATGAATCCGAACATAGGTGAATGGCTCTTTAGAGATAAGAGTGGTTCCAGACTGTAACAACGTCGAATTCCTTACATAGTCAGACTGATGAGTCGAGGGCTTGAGAAAATGCAAAGTTTATCAGTATCAGTTAACTTATCACCTCAACTGATTGTGTGGCTCATTCTATCTTCAAATGTCGACACTTGAGTTTTCTTTACACAAACATGGGTTGTACCTGATTTTAAGCGCGAAACTCTGAGTCAAAAGTCACTATAGATTCAAAAACATGGCACCACAAATCGCAGAACATGACAAAAGTAAAAATATAAAACTGGCGTGCTTTTGTCATTTTGTTATATACCGGAACTGATTCGAATTTTTCTGTACAATCAGAAAACTAACGACTGAGAGAAAACATGTGACCTATGGTGGCTTCACGTTAGAAAATTGCTCTCGCTTTCAAAGTCATTTTAATGTCTATTTTCGTATAATGTGGATCTTATCATTGTGATAGTATGTAGATGAAGTATTGTTGAGTTCATCTTTTATGTGGCATTTGGAGTTCTATGTAATATGTGATGTAATATGTGATGGAAGACTGGAGATAATAATAATAATAACTCTTTGGCCAGCCGCTGATTTGTCGCGGTCCTCATAAGAGAAGGCCATCATTCCCCCTGCACCCCACCCCCTCTTCCCCTCCTCTCCTCCCAGCATTCAGATATAAACTGCTTAATAGTGTCCCTCACTTCCTCTTTTTCAATTTCTTCAATAAGCATTCCTACCCTCTCCCTCGTGTCCCCCTTCAGCCATCTATCCTTTGTTTCTTCACCCCACTTCTGCATTATTCTTCCAGTAAATTTTATTCTATGAGGTATATACTGTGGGCATTCCAAGAGAAAATGTTCCAGGGTCTCCACTACTCCAGAGTGGCACATTTGGCATCCCTTTTCCCCATCTCTCCCAATTTTTCCCCGAAGCTCCAGTGATCTTGATCTCAGTTTGAACAGCAGTGACCCTCCAAAGGTGCCATCTAGGTACTTCTCAAAAGCTGGCTTTTCTTTATATTGTAATCCCTGCAGTGATCTTTTCACGCTAACCCCTGCTCGCCAGTTTCGATTGCAAACTTCCATGACTCTCTCTTTGACAAACCTTTTGCCTTCTTTCATTCCTACTTCTATGTTTGTGACCTCTATAGAGTAATTGTCCATTAGTTCCCTCACATGTTTTGACCACCCCGTTTCTATATTAGAATTCCAAATGGTATCGAGCATCAATTTGCACCACCGGTTGTCAGGCAGGTTTCTCAAGTAGTTAAAGTAACACAGTTTTCCCAAATCTACCCTGTCCTTGATTTTCATCCACCCAAGCTCCCCCCTTACTGCTTCCAAAGCTGCAGCATTACTCGACCCTGTTATCCATCTGCCGGCATCATTCTGAGTACTTTCCAACTTCTTAATAACGGTTTGGTTTAATGGAATCACGTCCGTGCCATACGTTATACTTGGTAAACCCACCCTCTCCCACAGTGTTTTCCCCACAAAGACCTTGTTGAAACTATTTTTCCCTAAAAGTTTTAGTTGGTTCAGAATTCTTTTCCCCTTCAGAATCAGTTTGGCTGAGTAATTTCTGTACACCCCTCTTCCCGTTATATTTATGCTTACCCCTAGATACTCATACTCTCCCGTTTCTCCTACAGTGATTTGTTTGCTTTCCCCTTCGGGGATTGAGAACTCCCCCACTCTCCATCTCTTCGTCATATCTACCTTGCGTCCAACGGGTATTACCTTGCTTTTATTTTCATTTAGTTCGAGCCGCCAAGTGTTCCCATATCTACCAACAATTTCCAGCAGTTTCTCTAGCCCCTGTTCAGTTCTAGACATTAACACCATGTCGTCCGCAAAGAATAAGCCTGGTATCTTTATGTCTCCAACATTTACCCCCTCCGCACTCTGAATTAGTTCGTCCCCTAAATCTTTAACATACAATGCAAACAAAATCGGTGAAAAGATACACCCCTGCTTGAGGCCTATATCCATAGGGACTCGTTTTGTAGTGATACTTCCTAGACTGAGTTGGCTTTGCACATCTGTATACAGTGCTTTCATGATTCCCACAAAGTCACCCCCCAGTCCGATGCCCTCGAGCTTTCGCCACATACCTTCCCTCCACACTCGGTCGTACGCTTTTTTCACATCTAGAAATGCCAGAAACATCCTTTTCTTTTCAGCCTTTGTTGATTCTATCAGTTGGGTGAGTGTAAATAGGTGATCAGTGACTCTTCGTCCTTTCCTGAAACCATTTTGAATTTCTCCTAAAAAACCTTTCTCTTCAATAACTTCCTCTAGTCTACCGTATATGACCTTACAGAATACTTTTCCGATGTTACTACTAACTGATATCCCCCTATAGTTATCTAGAACTTCCTTATCCCCCTTTTTGTGTATGAACGACACCTTACTTTCCCTCCACTCTCTGGGGACCTCTTGCTTTCGCAGAGCCAGGTTGAAAAGGTTTGTCAGGACTTCAATAAGTGCCTCCCCTCCATTTTTGAGGAATTCGTTCGGAATTTCATCAGTCCCTCCCGCTTTACCATTTTTTAATTTCGAGACCACGTTCCGCACTTCTTCTGCCGTTATTTCGCTACAAACACGATTGGATAGGTTCTCCTCCACCAGTGTATTTCTTTTTGGTGGGGACCCACTGCCCCATCGCCTATCGTTTATCTTTTCCCAGTGCTTGACTAACTCTGAAGCGATACGGCCTTTATCTTCTGTACTTTCCCCATCCACTTTGATACTCTGTACACTACTTTTCCCCCGTTTATTTACCCAGTTCCAAAATACGTTTGAGCTCGAACCCCCCGTTTTCTTTATTGTTCTGGCAAGACTGCAATTGCGCTCCTTCCTATTATTATTCTTTATCTCATTCACCTTTTTCCGTGCCAGTTCATATTCTCCTTTCATTAGTCTCGTGTCATTGTTATCCACCCCTTTAAGCTTCCTACTTCTTCTGTAAGCAGCGCATTTTACCTTCCTTTCTTTTATAGCCTTTTTCAGTCCCTCGTTAACCCTGTATCCAAGCTCTCTCGTTGGGACCCTCACCCTTCCTATACACTCCTTCCCTGCCTCTGTTAGGCTATTTACTATGCCATCTGAAATACTCTGGACATTTGCATCCCTAGGTATACAATCAAGATTTGGTTTTAGTTTTTCCCGAAACTGCTTCCAGTCGGCTCCTTGTTTTAGTCCCCAAACTTCCTTGAAGGTATTTCTGTCTCTATTCGTCTTTTTGCCCATAATCTTAACTGTTATCAGGTTGTGATCACTACCTAAGTCATTTTTTCCCTCGTCATCTATTTCTACATCTATAACCTCCCTCCATACGCCAATGTCAGTGAGTATATAATCAATTATTGTTTTCTTATCGTTCCTCTCCCAGGTCCATTTACCCTTACATTTCGCATCCCTGTTCAGGATCTTTAAACCAAGCTCTTTTGATAGGTCCAACATCTTCCTCCCATTCGTGTTAATTTTCCTATCACCTCCCTGTATGCCCTCCTCCTTATCCCCGATGTGCCCATTGAAGTCCCCCATTAGGACAATACTGAACCCTCTGCTACCAAGCTCTGTGATATTCGATCTAAGAGTTGTATATATTGAATCATTCCACTCGGGCTTACTTCCCTCCACTGCTAAGTATACAACACCAACGGCAACACTCCTGCTTCCTAACTTGATTTTTGCCCATACTATTTCGTTGGATACTGTAATCTGAGTCCTTGCTTCTGTGAGATCTGTAATCAATGAGGGCTGTAATTCCTCTTTAGCGTAGATGCCAACACCCCCACCCCGTTTCTGACCCTCAGTTCGCCCAGCTCCCATCCACACGCAACCCTTTATCTGATCAACCCGCTCATCCCGTCGTATCCACGTCTCACTTAGACCCATTATATCGAAGTCTCCTTCGTCCATCATTGTTGATATTTCGCTTACTTTCTTGTGCAGACCCTGGATGTTGCAGTACCCAAACTTAATGAATCTTTGTTTTTTTGTCATCACTGGCACATTATTATAACCCTGGTATGTCCCTGTATTGTGCATGTTTGTTGTTCTTCCTATGTTCCCAGCATTTGTGCCCCTCTGGGTTATCGGCTGTGGTCCCCTACCCCCCTTTTCTCCAAAAAGGCCCAGCCACCTGTAGAATTTTTTGGCCCAGCAGGTCTGTACCCATCCTACTTAAATGCAATCCGTCTCGCCCATACAACTCTCCTTGTCCCCAGAATGAATCCCAGTGGTCAATGAAATGTACTCCCAAGTCTTTGCAGTGCTCTTCCAGCTCCTCGTTTAGTGCCATAATCCGTGAGTTCCTCTCATTCCCACCACCCTTAACGGGGAGCACCCCTGAAACGATGATCCGAGCATTCCTGCTAAGTAGCTTACTAATTAGGTCCTTGCATGTGTCCACCAAACGAACTGATTTCCTCTCCCTGATGTTATTGGACCCCACATGTAATACCACTACCGGATCAGGCCCCGACCCAGCTACAATACCGTCCACTCTATCCCTCAGGCCCTCCACTTTAGCCCCCGGAAAGCACAGAACTGTTCTATTTTTACTGTCCGGACCACAGACAACCTTGTCGATCCCCCGAACTATGCTACTTCCCGCAACCACCAACTTACTTTTGGCCCTCGCCCTATTTATCTCCTCTAGTCTCCTATTGTTTACAGCGTCCTCTTCCTCTCCAACAGCCCCACTCGGAATCAATATCGGTATCGGTATCTTTGACCTAGGATTACTCCTATCCTTGCCCCTCCGTCTCTTTCCAGGCCCTGAACTACCTGGACTACTCCCCTGGTCTTCCCCCGGATCCCTCCTCCTTTTTCCTGGCCTAGACCCCAAGCTACTATCTGTTGCAACTACCTCCATCTCCTCCTCTGTCTCTTCCGAATCGAGCACATCAAATCTGTTTCTGGTGCTGCACTCCCCACTGCCTTTGGACTTTACACCCCTATCTACCTGCTTCTCTGGCCCCCCTTTCCTACCACTTTTGGTAGTCCATGCCAAACGCTTTACAGCATTGCTCCGGCCTGGGCCCCCCTCATCTGTCCTACGTACTTTTCTAGCAGCCCCTACCTCATCACCTACCTCATTCACATCAAAGGTTTCCTCTTGGAACCACCGACAACCTTCCATCCTTCTCGGAAAGCCACTTTTACAGGCGTAACTCCAGACAGCCCCGCCCTACCAAGTTTTCGATTCGTAACCAAGGAGATTTCTTCTGTATACTTGCGGATCGATATGGAATCTCATCTGTTCGCAATCTGATAATGGAGTTCTGACATTTTGTTTACATTGGCAACAGCCTGTTGATGCTCCTCGACGGGTTTAATTAAAAAAGATTCGTGAGTAATGTGTTTATGTGGTGAACGAGGAAAATTTTTATCCTCGCCTGTTAACGAACTTCTCTAGTCGGATATTATTTCGAAGAACACTATTCTGAGTTTGAACTTGGTCTTTTAAGAAAAAACTTGGTCTTTAAAGAGAAAACTCCACAATTAACTGCAGTTGATTTTGAACTCAGCTGTACTAAAGTGATCTTTCGACCTTGGTGTTGACGAACCACTGATGCGTGTTGGTATCGCTCCTTTGTCTCCGTGAGTCGCTGTTCGCAGTTGTGCTATCACCTTAAAACGCTGACAAAAACAATCTGGTGAGCAGCAATTCTGTTAATAAATATGGGGGATTCCAACGCTGCAACAGATATCACTTCTAACCAAGATGACGAAGTGAAAGTAACAAGAGAAATAGATCGGCAGTGAGCATGACACCTTCTCCAGCTGGTAAAAAGAAGCCACGGGAATGTACAAGTTCTGACGAGGAGCCCGACCTTTTCGATTTTTGGAATTCTGACTCTCCCAGCCAATACGAGACTCAATTGAGCCCTGACGATCGGTTGACCATTGCACTCACCAGGGTACTTCGTAATTCGTCTGTTAGGGAGTCCCTGAAGTCCATTTTCCTCGAGGCTGCGAATGAAAGGATTAGTGACTTAGAAAAGACTATTGAGTCAATGAAAGACGAGCTAAATGCCAAAGACCACAGACTTCAGGAACTCACGGACAGGGTTGACGACCTGGAACAATACGGCCGTCGTACTAATTTACGCTTATCCGGTATCACAGAAAAACCAGGAGAAGATACGGACAGTATTGTTGTAGATCTTGCCAACAAAATAGGCGTTAACATATCGACTGAGGACATTTCGAGGAGTCACCGAGTGGGCTCCAAGGTGGTTAATGGAGAGCACATGGAGGCACGTCCAATTATTTTCAGACTCAACATTTACCGAGTTCGTAACAAATTGTACCGTTTTCGAACTAAACTTAAATCAGTCAAGGCTGCTTCAGACTCTAGTCGCCAAAGACACAACCACGCTGGGATATTTATTAATGAAGATCTCACTAGGGCACGAGCTTTTATAGCTCGCAGAGCTCGTCTCATGGTACGTGAGGGGAAGCTGCAGGACTCTTGGACCTTCGACGGAGTCATCTTTGTAAAACACAAGGATGGCTCCGTGGATAGGATTACGAGCCCCTGGCAGATGGACGGCGTGGAGAGGAAGTACCGAATTGTTCAAAAAATTAATCTCAATACTTCTCAATCAACTATGGTTGATTAGCTACTGTTACCCAACTGTCAATTTCTTCTCTCGTCTGATTTGGCGTCAACACACACAACTACTTGGTGAATTTTAGTGCCAGACTGCTGATGTTAACAACACACACAACAACTTGGTGAATTTTAGTGCCAGACTGCTGATGTTAACAACCCATTGCCCAACGCATACGCATACGCATATATAGATTATTACTCCTCACTGGAACTAGCCCATTGGGCACGTTCTAGTGAGGGGTCATAAGCTGTGTTTTTTGAAAAAAAAATGTTTTTTTCTTTCTTTTTTTAATGTCAACACACGCAACTATTTGGTGAATTTTAGTGCCAGACTGCTGATGTTAACAACCCCTTACCCAACTCATACGCATATATAGCTTATTACTCCTCATTGGAACGAGCCCATTGGACACGTTCCAGTGAGGGGTCATAAGCTGTGTTTTTAAAAAAAATAGTTTTTTTTGTTTTTTTCTTTCTTTTTTTAATGTTTAGATATTCATGAATTTATTTTCAAGGTGTCGTCTTCTACTTTTGTTGGGTGTGGGATTAACTCCGATTAACAGTGTCTTTACTGGCATTTGACTAGCTACTGTTACAAAACTGCCATTTTTTCTCTCGTCTGATTTGGCACCGACACATGCAACTATTTGTGGTGATTTTTAGTGCCAGGCTACTAGTGTTAACACCCCCTTACCCAACGCATACGTAGCTTATTACACAAACTGGAACGAGCCCATTGAACACGTTCCAGTGTGGGGTCATAAGCTGTGTTTTCGAAAAAAAAATTATTTATTTTTTTTTTTTTTCAATGTTAGGCATTCATGAATCTGTTATGTAGGTGTTGTAGGTGTCATCCGCTACTTTTGTTGGGTCATAAGCTCTGTTTTCCAAAAAAAATTGTTTTTTCCTTCTACTTTTTTCTTTTGTCTGCTACTTTCGTTGGGTATGGGGTTAACTCCGATTAACAGTGTTTTTTGAAAAAAATTGTTTTGTTTTTTTTTGTTTGTATCTTTTTTGTTTTTTTTTTTGTTTTTTTTTAATGTTTAGGCATTCATGAATTTACTATTCTTGTTGGGCATGGGGTTAACTCCGATCAACAGTGTGATTACTGGCTTTTTGTCTTGGGGGTGTTGAGACTGGGTGAAACTTAGCCCTAGTCATTAAGGATATTGTGTCTAAAATGTATTTTGAAGGAGTTGAATGCATTTAGATAAAAAACACTGTTTGTTGCCCCTCATTGGAGGGAGCTCTTTCAGCCCGTTGGGTCATAAGCTGTGTTCTTGAAAAAAAAATTGTTTTTTCCTTCTACTTTTTTCTTTTATCTGCTACTTCTGTTGGGTATGGGGTCATAGGCCGTGTTTTGGGGAAAAAGAATCCAATTATTTAGTTTAACATTTTAGCCAAACTAACGACCAAAACCGGCCAGCTCTATATACAAAAATATGCGGTCAAACATGTTTCTATTCCAAGTTTTCTGACTCGAAAACACAGCTTGTTGCCCCTCATTGGAGGGATCTCTTTGGGCTCGTTCCAATTAGGGGTCATAGGCCCTGTTTTTAGAAAAAAAGAATTCAATTATTTAGTTTCACACTTTAGCCAAAGTAACGACCAAAACCGGCCAGCTCTATATACAAAAAATATGCGGCCAAACATGTTTCTATTCCAAGTTTTCTGACTCGAAAACACAGCTTTGCCCCTCATTGGAGGGAGCTCTTTGAGCTCGTTCCAATGAGGGGTCATAGGCCGAGTCTCGGGGAAAAAATCAATTGTTTAGTTATTCAAGACTTTATTTTGAAGGTGTAGTCTTCTACTCTTGTTGGTCATGGGGTTTACTCCGATTAACATGTGATTACTAGCATTTTGTCTATGGGTGTTGAGACTGGGAGAAATTCTCTTCTAGTCATTAGAGATGTTGAGTCCAAGATGTAATATGAAGGAGCTGAATGTATTTAGATAAAAAGAAACTCGACATAACTTTGAACAAATAGATTGATTGAAGCTCTCCACTGGGAATTGCCACCGTTGGTTGGGAGACCCGAAGCGTTGGCATTGCTTCATAATTATCTGAAAACCAAATCCAACGCATTAAACCATTTACCCATCGTAACGTCCGAAACCGACCAGCGCTGCAGACACATACATGCAGTTAAATTTTATTTATATTTTAATTGTTCGAAAACATAGCTTTTACCCCTCATTGGAACGAGCTCACTGAGATCGTTCCGATGAGAGATCAGAGGCTGTGTTTTTGAGAAAAAGGAAAAAAAAGGAAAATTAACTCCGATTAACGGTGTGCTTACTAGTATTTTGTCTAGGTGAAATGTCCTAGTCATTAGGGATGTTCTGTCCTCGGGTTGTTGTCATCATCCCTGGGGTAGGTCGATTGACAATGGAATTGTTTCACAATTATCTAAAAATCACAACCAACGCATTGAAACCCTTTGCCCAACGTAACGACCAACACGGGCCAGCGTTATAAACAAATTTGCATTCGGACTTGATTTTTTTTTTTTTTTTTTTTTTTTTTTTTTTGACTCGAAAACATAGCTGATTGCCCCTCGTTGGAAAGATCTCTTCGAGATAGTTCCAATGAGAGGCCATAAGCTGTGTTTAAAAAAAAAAAAAAATACAATTAACTCCGATTAACGGTGTGCTTATTAGCATTTTGTCTATGTGAAATATTGCCCTAGGAATTAGGGATGTTCTGTCCTCGGGGTGTTTTCATCATCCCTGGGGTAGGTCGATTGGCAAAGGCATTGTTTCATAATTATCTGAAAACCACAACCAATGCATGTAACCTTTGCCCAACGTAACGACCAACACGGTCCAGCGCTAAACACAGATTTGCATTCAGTCTTAATATTTTTGACTCAGAAACACAGCTCATTACCCCTCAGTTTTCTTTTTCTGCTGCTCTTGTTTGGCATCAGGTTACTGCTTGCATTTTGGTCAGGGGTGCTGAGACTGGGTGCGATTTTGTCCGATTCATTAGGGATGTTGGGTCCTTAGGGCGTCTTCCTTTTCCCTGAGTTCCTAAGTAATTATCTAAGACATTATATGAATCGTCTTCTTTTTTCTGCTTGAACATGATTCATCAACTAATATCAACTGGGACACCTTTATCTCAGTCCATCTTGCAAGTATCTCCATTTGGTTAATCGTATTGCAGTTATTATCTTTACTGTCATCGGCATTATTGCCAGCCCCTGTGTTCAACCCCCACGATGTAATCTTTGCCCTTTGAGCCCCAATGACCTTCCTTCCGCCCATGATTTTCAGATTTTCCATAATCAAAGATTGCAAAATGCATAATAACATTATGTGGTGTAGACCAGTCAACATTTTGGAGGTGCAACCCGAAGGCTGCACGTCGAAAATGTTGATAGGTCTGCCCTCAAAAATTGAAAATGGCCTCTATTACCTTAGTAAACTGAATTGATATGGAAGATACCATTGGGGATCAGCTATGACTCTCCTCCTCCTCATTACTATCGTTATTATTATCATCATTATTATTACCAGTATTATTACCAATATCACAGGTAATATCGTCTTCCTATGGAAACTCACATGTTGCAAGAGGAATTGAGCTCACAAGATATGGGATGGATCCCACTTGTTTGGTACCACTGCAGCACAACAGCTACCCCCCTTCTGACATCTTTCGATTTTTCGTGTCAGAAGGGAACCCATTTTCTTTATTGGTTTTTATTCCCTGACGCAATCTCAAAGCTTGCTAGTGGTACATGAAATCTGATGAATCCTATCCAGCCAAATACATTCCCGTGTGTACCTCCCTTCCTCGATTGTGTATGTATGTATGAATACTAAAACGCACACGTATAGTCTAGCCAAATACATTCCCGTCTGTATCTCATCTCCTCGATTGTGTATATATGTATGAATATCAAAACGCACAGGTATTGTACATGTATCTATGTGTGTAAAGATGTATATATATATATATATATATATATCTGTGGTGTGTGTGTGTGTGTGTGTGTGTGTGTGTGTGTGTGTGTGTGTGTGTGTGTGTGTGTGTGTGTGTGTGTGTGTGTGTGTGTGTGTGTGTGTGTGTGTGTGTGTCTGTCTGTCTGTCTGTCTGTCTGTGCGTTTGTCTTACCAACTTGACGAGGTAACTAGACAAAAGAGTTTGCGTGTTTCGCCTTACCGAGGTACAAAATACAAAAGAAACCCTTTACCTCGGTTGTTTTCCCAGAACTGTACCGGCAAAACGAGGTTGAAACCGTTAGTCCACACAAAGGACAGACAATGGGGTACCTCGGTATGTAGGGAAAACAAGACTCTGTGTGTGTGTGTGTGTGTGTGTGTGTGTGTGTGTGTGTGTGTGTGTGTGTGTGTGTGTGTGTGTGTGTGTGTGTGTGTGTGTGTGTGTGTGTGTGTGTAGGTGTGTGTGTGTGTGTAGGTGTGTGTAGGTGTGTGTAGGTGTGTGTGTAGGTGTGGTGTTTGTTGATCGCTTCACAGTTCACCCACTCCCAAATTATTATTATTATGTTATCCACTATTACTTTGTTATTCAGTCTGACATTTGACTTTGAATAAGCAGTTCATTCCTTCGGAAAATGAATTGCTTTTCCAGCTTGTTTTCCTTATTTTTCTTTACTATTTTCTCTTGCTTATTTCTTCGAGGTTACTCCTTCCACCTTCTTTCAAATTCTCGTATAAAGCACCCTGAATTCAGTTTGTACCATTGCGAAATGATCTTGTCTTTGAAAGTTACCAATCCCTGGGCATCATGCATTCGTGTGTACTACCACCCACATATTACATAATGTATAGTCTTGAGTCTTACCGCGCCCGGATTGGTACATTCAATACTGTAGGTTATGCTCGCGGCCTGAAAAGAAGACTAACAAAACATCAGTCCCTTTGTGCTCTTGCGTATCTTTACATGTGGGCTATGCGTATTAAGGTTCAGGTCAGCCTTACTGTGACATCAGCCTTCTTTCGTCTTCTATTCAACAAATGTATCCCATACTGTCAGTGCAGTAATGGTCTTTGTACGAATGTTAAAAGACCCAATCTCCCACCGACATTAAATTAGGGCCCTGCGAAGCTTCGAGTATTCGATTCGATGTCGACATCACTTTGGTATTCGTATATCGATCTCGAATAGTTTGCCGATTCGTTAATCAAACGAAGCTCGAGGAAAACGAATCAGTGTTCGACAATGTCAACATCGGTTGAAATGAGGAGCAAACTCTTCTAATTTTAATGTTTCTATCAGGAAAATAGTCAAATTCATTGCAAAATTCTGTCGTTTCACTTTCAGATTCAGATTCCCAGAAAACCACACACCGTTAATTCTCTATTTATAGATTTCCAGGAATTCGTGTGAGAGTTATTCGCGGAGTCCCGTTTGCTCAGCGGCGCTGTCGTTCATTTAGTCTCGTATTTTCTTAGAAGCATGGTAATAGTGATCATCATGGCCACTAGCAGTAGAAAGCAAGTTGAGCAACCATCTTCTCATAGTCTGAGTTATTGAGTTGAGAACGGACCGAAATCTACAAGACCCGAATCCTGATAATACAAAAACAACCAAACATTACAATAATGAGGTTCCTATAAGATGTACATGTCATCCTAACGTACGTGAAGTTAGCGGCTGTAGCCGACTTCAACCCATGGGAATTAATGTGCCACTTGTATTACATTTGTGCTTTTAATTCTCATGTTTCAATTTAGTGGTTTGTCTCAAATGTCTCTGGGCAGTAACACCTTAATTTCTGTCCATATTTATGTCTTGAAATTATTGTAGGGCCAAGTGAACATCTGAATGGCCATTCAACGAGAAAGAAAGTTAAAACAACACCAAGTTGTCAAGTTATGTCAACGATCTCTTCTCGCAGTGCTTTCCGGACATTTCTGCACAAGATAATGCCAGTTATAGTTATTTCTCGAGTTTATCCTGATTCGATTCGAGATTCGATTCGATGTCGACATCAGTCCCGATTCGATTCGAGATTCGATTCGAACATACATTTCCCGATTCGCAGGGCCCTACATTAAATATACCAGCTACAATGCCAACAACTTCAGCCATCTGTTATTTTATATATTTTTTATATATTTTTTGACATTAGTATTGGCTATGGTTTTGTTACTGTCTGGGGACATTGAATCAAACCCTGGCCCGGGCTCTGTGAATACAGAAAATACCTTCGATGCATTAAAAATCTTTCATCTGAACATCCAAAGCCTGAAGCCTAAATTAGACATAATTCAATATGAATCATTCTCCGATGATATCTTAGCATTTACTGAGACTTGGCTTCACTGCTCGGACCTAACACCAGGTATTATGATCGATGGCTTCCAAGAACCCGTACGGTATAACCGTTTGTCGAGGGGGGTGGGAGGGGATCGCCGTCTACGTGAAGGACGGCTTGTGCTTTCGGCACAGAACTGATCTTGAGGTGAATGACATTGGGTGCATCTGGGCTGAAGTGTTCATGACCCATGGTAAGTCGCTGCTGCTAGGTGTATTTTACCGCCCACCCAATAGTCCCTCAGATGTTTGGGATAAAATTCCGGCATCTATTGACAAAGCCAAAGATACCTTAATTTCAGATATAATTATTACTGGTGATTTTAACGACAACCAATATGGTTCTCCCAAGGGTCGCTTCCAGGAACTAAGTAATTATTTTAATCTTAGCTTGTGGAAGAGCCAACATGCTTTACCGAATCATCTGCAACTCTGATTGACCTATTTGCTGTTAGTAATACTGTACATGTACTCGAATGTGAAGCTAGGGCCCTGCGAATCGGGAAATGTATGTTCGAATCGAATCTCGAATCGAATCGGGACTGATGTCGACATCGAATCGAATCTCGAATCGAATCAGGATAAACTCGAGAAATAACTATAACTGGCATTATCTTGTGCAGAAATGTCCGGAAAGCACTGCGAGAAGAGATCGTTGACATAACTTGACAACTTGGTGTTGTTTTAACTTTCTTTCTCGTTGAATGGCCATTCAGATGTTCACTTGGCCCTACAATAATTTCAAGACATAAATATGGACAGAAATTAAGGTGTTACTGCCCAGAGACATTTGAGACAAACCACTAAATTGAAACATGAGAATTAAAAGCACAAATGTAATACAAGTGGCACATTAATTCCCATGGGTTGAAGTCGGCTACAGCCGCTAACTTCACGTACGTTAGGATGACATGTACATCTTATAGGAACCTCATTATTGTAATGTTTGGTTGTTTTTGTATTATCAGGATTCGGGTCTTGTAGATTTCGGTCCGTTCTCAACTCAATAACTCAGACTATGAGAAGATGGTTGCTCAACTTGCTTTCTACTGCTAGTGGCCATGATGATCACTATTACCATGCTTCTAAGAAAATACGAGACTAAATGAACGACAGCGCCGCTGAGCAAACGGGACTCCGCGAATAACTCTCACACGAATTCCTGGAAATCTATAAATAGAGAATTAACGGTGTGTGGTTTTCTGGGAATCTGAATCTGAAAGTGAAACGACAGAATTTTGCAATGAATTTGACTATTTTCCTGATAGAAACATTAAAATTAGAAGAGTTTGCTCCTCATTTCAACCGATGTTGACATTGTCGAACACTGATTCGTTTTCCTCGAGCTTCGTTTGATTAACGAATCGGCAAACTATTCGAGATCGATATACGAATACCAAAGTGATGTCGACATCGAATCGAATACTCGAAGCTTCGCAGGGCCCTATGTGAAGCCCTAGAACCAATTGTACCTGACATGACTCGCTATCATTGTCCAATTTATATTGCCATTGAATTCAGGAAAGAAAAGCCTAAAAACTTTAAGAGACGCATATGGTTGTATGCAGAGGGAAACTTTGACGGTTTGAACATGGCATACAATGACGTAGACTGGGAAAGACTGCTTGCTCATTCATGCCCAGACACTATAGTATCCACCTTCACCGATCAATTACTTGAAACGGCATCTAAATTTATTCCCAACAAACTGATAACCTCCAGGGCTAACCAGCCTAAATGGATGCATAATCAAATTCGGTTACTGATTAGGCAAAGAACACGATTATACCGTAGAGCAAAGCGCTCTGGCCAACTACACGACTGGACGAGATATAAGCACAAACGAAATGACGTCGTATCAGCTGTTAGGAAAGCTAAATCTACATACATATCGAAAGTCCAATCAGAATTAAGTTGTTCGGAAACACCCTCGTCAGTGTGGTGGAAAACATTAAAAACATTTATCTGTAAACATGTCCCTGGAATCCCGACTATAAATCACCTAAACAAACTCTATTCAACTAATCTCGAAAAGGCCGAAGTGTTCAATGATTACTTCTGTTCCATTTCGACATTGGATGGCACTAATGCTTCCTTGCCTGATTCACCCCCGCCTGCCCTGCAATCGCTTGACAAGATAACACTTGAAAGCAAGCAAGTGTACGAAGCAATCAAGAGTATCAAGGTATCGAAGGCGTCTGGTCCAGATCTTATAAGTCCGAGGCTTCTAAAAGAATGAAAACACTCATTGTGTGACCCACTTACAGCCCTCTTCAACAGGTTATTAGACAACTGCTACTTTCCAAAGTTATGGAAAAAAGCCAATGTGACCCCGGTGTTGAAAAAGAATCCGTCTAATATAGTTACTAACTATCGCCCAATATCTTTGCTTAACTGTACTGGTAAACTATTTGAAAAATGTATTTTCAAGCGATTATGGCATTTTGTATGTGATAACAATATACTAAGCCAGTTTCAATCTGGTTTTACTCCAGGTGACTCAACGGTCCTACAACTGACAGACCTCTATGGTGAATTTTGTCATGCTCTTGACGAAGGGAAAGAAGTAAGAGTAGTTTTTTGTGATGTTAGCAAGACATTTGATAAAGTTTGGCATGTTGGTCTTATTCACAAGCTTGAGAGAATAGGAATATCTGGCGACTTACTTTGTTTCGTACAATCCTATCTTTCTGATCGGTGCCAGCGCGTCCTTGTAGCCTCTGAGGCATCTCTTTGGAAACCAATAACGTCTGGCGTTCCACAGGGTTCGATCCTTGGTCCCCTGTTATTCCTGATTTACATCAACGATATTACTGAAACTCTACTTAGCAGTATACGTTTATTCGCAGATGATACATCCCTTTATCTTATAATTGAGAATCCTGACCAAGGTGCCATCATACTAAACCGTGATCTAGCCGCAATTGAACACTGGGCTAAAACTTGGCTCGTTGAGTTCAACCCCCTTAAAACGGAATCCATGATCATATCACGTAAAAGTAACGTTCCGGTGCACCGACCTATATATTTAAGCGGAACTCAAATTTCTGAGGTGAGTAGTCACAAGCATCTGGGTGTAATTCTGAATAAAGGTTGTACATGGAACGACCATATCGATCACGTGTGCGCTAAAGCCTGGACACGGATTGACATGCTCAGGGCCCATAAGTTTACACTTGACCGGAAAGTCCTTGAAAAGATATACTTCGCATTTGTCCGACCTCTTTTGGAATACGCTGACTCTGTCTGGGACAACTGCTCAGCAACTCAAGCAGCTGACCTGGAGAAAATACAAGTAGCTGCAGCAAGAATAGTTACTGGTGCCACTGTGAGCTGCAGTAAAGACCTTCTTTACACAGAAACTCAATGGGCTTTACTGGAAGAAAGACGCCGAAAGCACAAGCTTATCCAATTTTTTAAGATGTATCACAAATTAACACCCCCTTACTAAGGTGCCACCATTTATTCCATCTATTACCCAAAGCTACAATCCCCGATCGGAAAACAACCACCGTGTTCCCTTTTGTCACAACAACTTATATAAGTTCTCGTTTATCCCGGAGGTTACTGACCAGTGGAATAGATTACCCCCCTCAGTAAGAGAAAATTCTTCACTCATAAACTTCAAGACATTTATAAATAGTGCGAACTTGCGACCACCAGTTTTTTACTTTGCAGCCAAATCCCGTGCTGCACAAATTTATCACTGCAGGTTACGCCTACATTGCAGTAATATCAACGCCCACTTATACGATAACCATATCACACCATCTCCACGTTGCCAGTGTGGGGATCTCAAAACTACTGAGCACTTTCTCGTACACTGCCCAATCTATGACGATGCTCGTAATTCCACAATCAATGCGTTGTCATTTACTCTTGAGCCCCCCGCCCTACTATTTGAATCCGAACGATTGAATAATGATGATAACCTTACTGTTTTTAGAGCCGTGCAGGACTTCATCATACTGAGTGGACGCTTTGATAAGTAACAGAGCACTCATCAACTTTTCTGGTGTTACTTGTCACACCATTACCCATATTTTCATCGAGGCTGCCCTATTGAATATCCTTCGGTAGCGAACGCTGAATTCAGGTTGTCCCCATGTTTCCTAGTTATCCCTTTGCCCAATGTAGCGGTAAGTGTTATCCATAAAAATCGCTATTTAAATCCCTTTATATTTTCAATTTTTGTCTCGGGAACATAGCTTATGACCCCTCATTGGGACGAGTTCGATAAGCTCGTTCCGGTGGGGGTGCCATGAGCTGTGATTCTGGGACGGTCATTAGAAATTTCCAGTTATTTAATGAATTATTCTTCAAGTGTCACCAGCTACACTTGTACGGTAAAGGGTTAAGTTCCTGTTCCTTTTCCCATCTTATTCTCCTGCTCTCTCTATGCCTCTCCTTAATCTCTCTGGTTCTCATGTTTAAACAATATTTTACTTAGTGCCTGCTGCTACCATTTAAATTTCGTCAGTAATCCAAAGGAGACGGCTTACACAAGCTAAAAGCTTACTGCTGAATCCTTTCAACAAATCTCGTCCTTGACTCGCTACTTTAATGCATACCATTGTATTGTGCACTCTGTATGACAATCATCTTGTTTTTCTATTATACTGTATGTATGCATCATATTTTCTTATGAATAAAATATTGTTTAAACTAAAACTAACGACTGGAGGGGCATAATAAGGCCAACATCCGGGCGCATATATATCCATTCAGCCAGTACAGCCTATTACTGCTAACACGACTCTGCCATATTTCACAGTGGGATGTAGGAGTTCGGTAATATTTTGCTCAAAGGATGGACGTGCCAATTCGCAGTCGAGAAAAAACAGATGTTTCATTTAAAGAACTAAACTCTTATTTTCATGGTGTTCCAGTTTTGTGCTTCCATTGAGTATCTTTGATCGTTTTCCGTATGTGTGACTGGTGTGTCGGATGATCCGCCATGGCATAGAAACTAGTATACGTCATTCCTACCAATACTCAATAAAAAAAATGTTTCTCAAACAAGAGACAAAAATATATGTTTAAAATTCCAAACTTTTGAACGCAAACCATTCCGAATTTGGCAAACGTACGTATTGTTTACGTGTAGTTTCCATCAACGGAAATCAACTGCCCGTCTCAACAGGGTTCCGTGCATTTGACAACGGTAGGCTGAGAAAGCACTTACATTTTGGTTTGGACTTCATGAGAAAAAAGTGAAATAAAGACCGGTCTATAGTTAAAAGCTGCAGTATACGCTATATAGGCACTGGTACGCTCCGCAATAGAACACTATGCTGTCGCGTGGGTCCCAACCAAGGCGGGGCTATCGAAAAGTATGAATGAATACAGAAACGCGTTGCCAGATTCGTGAACAACTATTACAAATCAAGCCAAATAGATAACGTCTGAAAAATGCTGGAGGAGTTAAATCTACCAATCAGTCAATCAAGACAAAGGAGACAACAGGTTACAATTACCGATGCATATCGTCTCCTGAGTGCAACAGGGGGACATTTGCAATGCTTTAGCATGTGGACTCAGCACTATAAAGATACAGATATAAATGTATGTTAATGACGTGAATTGTTTGTTTTATTCCTTTATTTAGTTTTATTATATATATGTCGCTAAAAGACCAAAGAACCAAGAAACGTATCAGTAAAAGAAAAATAATATCGTATTAATGAAGAATGCATACAGATTATTACAACAGCAATAGATCTTATACACACAGATTATTACAACAACAATAGTTCTGATACATACAGATTATTATAACAGCAATAGATCTGATATATACAGATTATTACAATAGGAATCGATCTGATACAAGTAGGTAATAATTGAGCGTTCAACCATCATCGTACATGTACGGTACATGTACGTGTACGTGTACATGTACACCTCCATAGGATTTAGTGTTAAAATCGTGTACGTGTACAAGATTTTAACGTTTTTTAGGGTGATGTTAGAATCCCCTTGAGAATTCAAACATCACTGATAATATCCAAGAATGACAGAAAATGCATGAAATTTTACGTACAGTACATGTACCGTTTTGATTGAAATCGGCAAGTGAGTTTCCCCCATAGGATTCAGTGTTAAATTGCGAGCAAAAAAACGTTTTGAGAATTCTAACATCATCCTCTCGCCGATTCTAACAATCCGCGTCCGTACACGATTTTAACACTGAATCCTATGGGGGAAACTCGCTTGCGGATTTTAGGTCTGAAATCGACTCGCGTGAAGAGGTGATGTTTGAATCCGCAAACCCACTGTAGCGTTTCTCGAAGTGAGACTAGCGCACGTTATTGCGAGGTGATCTCGATGAGCACTTGATGGAAATGTTTTGAACGAAGAGTGTTGTCGTCGGTGTGTTAGAAATTCGCGAGCACGCTGTCACGTTTTTGATTGATATATATATATAGGGGAGAAAAAAAATATAAATAAATAGTTGTTTAAAAAAAATAAATATATCAAATCGAATAGATAATAAAAACGTAAATCATGAGCGATTCTCAGGATATTAGAGTGAGGTTTCTTTTAAAAATGCTGATGAGAGCCTACGCATTCTGCGTGAACGAACAATTAGGTCGTCTCTTGTTAGAACGATGCGTCGGATGTCGGGATCACCTAGACTTCGATCACGAGAATCATTCGTGTCTGTGGATGGAAAGGGAAGATATGGTCGTCAAGTATTTCGAAACGGCGTTCGAACGCGTTCAAATCAATGAAGTGATCGCGTTTTGGAAGAGATTACTCTACTGTAAGAATCGAAGCAAGCCCACAGATTCGGAAGAACAGAAAATGGCGCGTAAAAGTCTAACTTTACGAGATAAGGGATGCATCTTGAAATTATTGTTCAACAAAGCATACGTCTAAGTTTTCTCGTTGATATAAAATAAGGGAGAATAGAAAATAAAAATAAATACACACATAATTTTTTTATCTAATATTAAAAAGAAAAAAACAAAAATGAGAACCAGAAAAAAATTGTATCCGACGTTAGTGGACGACGAGGACGAGAAGCCGATCGACGTTTTGCCGACGGCGCCGTCGCTAGAAGAAAGAGAAAGAGGAGAGAGGTATCGCATCGATCAGATCAGTAGAATCCAAGAGTATCTAACTCGTGAGAGAGATTCTCGTCGTTCCCTCAAGAAGAAGTATTCGCGTTTCGTGAAATTCGTCAACGCGATCGACACGACACTCATCACCATTTCCATGGGTTTACACGTGGCCGGCATCGAATTGTTGTCGACCGCGGTCGGCATTCCGATCGTGTTGACCGTAGAAGGAGTGGCTCTCGCCGCCGGATTGTTTAGCACGCTCGGAAACTTTTTGAGTAGGAAATTATATCTGAAGGCGAGGAAACACGACAAGATTCGCGTCTTGGCCGACTCCAAAATCGACACGATATCCGAAATGATCTCTATGGCGTTGAAAGACGGTAGGATATCGGACGGTGAATACTTCACGATATTGAGCGAGAAAACGAAATACGATGCCAGGAAAGAAGCCGTGAGAATCAAAACTCGTCAGATCATCAAGGAAGAGATGAATGATTCTCTCGTGGAAAAGGGGAGGAATGAGGCCAGGGAGGAATTCAGTAAGATGATAGAACTCAAGAGCAGCGATTGAAAAAAAATATATATATAATAAGAACAGAATTGATTCATTATTAAATTTATATATAAAATAAAAAAACGAAATTAATTTAAATAACTCTTAAAAATGTATTGCGTAAAGTGTAAGAGAGTTACCAAGACGAGTAATTCTAGAGAAGTGCAAACTAAAAACGACAGACAGATGCTTCGCGGAATTTGCGACGTGTGTGGTTCTGTCAAGACACGATTCATCAAAAAAAAGAACGCGAGCAAAGGTAAAGGCATCGTGAATAAAATGATTAATAATCTACCTTTCGAAATGCATCTGCCCGGTCACAGTTTCACGGGACCCGGAACGAAATTGAACAAGAGACTCAATGCCGATCTGACACCCAAATCTTGGAGCAAACCTGTGAATAGGGTGGACGCGGCCGCGTATGATCACGATCTGTGCTACGCCGGACATCCCGACCCCAAAACTCGCAACGACGTCTGCGACAAAAACATGTTGGGGAAATTCAGAGGCATATCGAATCCGACCAGGAGAGAGAAGATGGAACGTTCGCTGGTCGGCAATCTGATCGGTGCGAAACGTCGATTCGGATGGGGCGTTCAAAAAAAAGCGCATCTGAAAAGAAGAAGAAACGATTATTGACGAGCGAATTGGCCGAGGAGTTACACAAACCCATAGTGCGTAAATTTCGAAAGAGAAGGGTGTTCGTGAAGGGTCTGTATGATATTTGGTCTGCCGACTTGGTCGACATGAGATCGTTTTCGAGGTGGAACGAGGGCGTCAAATATCTATTGACGGTCATCGACGTGTTTTCCAAATACGGTTGGATCAGAGCTTTGAGGGATAAATCAGGACCTTGCGTCGCCGAGGCTCTGAAGAGCGTGTTCGACTCGTCTTCTCGAAAACCAAGTAAATTGTGGGTGGATAAGGGAAAGTAATTCTACAAGAAGCACGTTCGTCGATTGGTAGACCTCTACTCGGTCGAAAACGAAGAGAAAGCCAGCGTGGTGGAACGTTGGAATCGAACGATGAAGGAAAAGATGCACAGATACTTCACGGCGAATTCGACCAAGAAATACATATACGCTCTGAACGGTCTGGTCAAAGATTACAACAACACGCGACACAGATCGATCAAGATGACTCCCGCGGAAGCTACCGATCCTCAAAACGAAAAACGGGTCTACGCGATTCTATATCCTGAGAGATCTAAGATCAGGAAGAAGTCTAGAACGCCGAAATTTGCGGTCGGTGATCGAGTGAGAATTTACGCTTATAAGAAGCACTTCGAAAAGGGTTATACTCCTCGATGGACCTCGGAAATCTTCGTGATAATCAAAATATTTCACACCGATCCGGTGACTTACGAAATCGAAGCTTTGGATGGAGAAGAGATCATCGGGAAGTTTTACGAACAACAATTACAGAAGACAAAGTTTTGATAAAGAAAACTAATTTTTTTTTATTTACTCTCTTTAACATTTTCTTGGTTACACACATATATATAAGAGAGAAAAAAATAATAAAAAAATAATTAAAAACTATTTTTAGATAAAAAAAAGCAAGTTAATTAATAAACAAAAAACTAAAAATCCTTTAAAATGACAAATATACTAGATATAGCACAAAGCATAGTGAAAGATGAAAGTATTCAAGAATATGAGGTTCACGAATACGAACCGGTAACCAGAACGAGTTTGAACACTGCGGGAGAGATAAGAATCAACGTCGAAACTCAAGATCTATTCGTACATCCTAGCGAGAGTTACATAGTGGTGCAGGGACGTCTCACCAAGGAAGATGGGAGCGACTACGCCGACGACGACACGGATACTCTAGCCAATAATGGCATCATGCATCTATTCAGTAACATAAAATACATGCTATCCGGACAAGAGATAGAATCTGTGTTTCATCCCGGTCAGGCCACCACGATGTTCAGACTCTTGACGTATCCTGATGATTTTTCGAAATCCAGAGGACTTAATCAGTTGTGGGTGAAAGACACCGTCGGCCCTGCTAGCGCCGGCGCCGCCTAGATATTCGACTACGTCGACAAGACGTCCAGACCTAAAGGAACGTTTTCGTTCAGGATACCTTTGAAACACATCTTCGGATTTGCGGACGATTACAACAAGATCATGTACGGATTCAAACACAATCTGACGTTGATTCGAAAAGGAAACGACGATGCAATAGTGAGACTCACTGCGAGCAATGCGGGTAAGATAACTCTACACAAGATATCGTGGTTCGTTCCGCACGTGGAGCCTTCGATCGTGGAGAAAGCGCGTCTCTACAAGATCATAGAATCCAAGAGTAAATTACCCGTGGGATTTAGAATGAGACAGTGCGACACAGCTAGCATTCCTCCCTCCATGAATCACTTCAATTGGAGATTGACGGTGAAATCCGCTTCCGAGAGACCGCGTTTCATCGTGGTTGCGTTTCAGACTGATAGGGACAGGTCTCAGGAAAAGAATGCGTCGCTGTTCGATCATTGAAGTTTGAGAAACATGCAAGTGTTTCTGAATGCTACGAGATATCCAGCAATCGATTACAACGCGGCGTTCGACAAGAACGATTTCTGCAGACTGTACGGCGACGCCGCTGATTTTAGAAAGAAGTATCACAGTCTAGACGAATTGATGAGCAACCCTAACATGTCTCCCGGCGAATACAAGTCGATGTATCCCATGTTCGTATTCGACGTCAGTAAACAGAGTGAACGACTCAAGAGTAGCGTGTTAGACATTCAGATCAAGATGCAATTCGATAGGAACGTGCCGAGAAAAACCGAAGCCTTCGCCCTGGTCCTGTCGGACAAAGAATTACAATTCGAATCGGACGGAAATAAGATGTCGATCATTCGATGAGAGACGAGGGTGAAAAAAAATAAAAAACAAAAAAAATAAAAAGTAATGAGTAATTATTAAAAACAAAAAAAACAAAAAAAAAATAAATAAAGTAATGTGATCTAGAGAGATTGAACATCTTTCTAAATCTCATTACTTTTTTTTTTTTGTTTTTTTTGTTTTTAATAATCACACATTATTTTTTTTAATTCATTATTTTCCACGCGTTCACTGTTTGTTCAAAGAATCTAGTTCGATCAGTAGACTCATCACGGAAGTGGTGGCTTCGGGATTATTGGTTTTCATAACGAAATTAATCCTGTCACCAGCGTTCACTTTGAGAGGCGTGCCGAACGTGCTAACATTCGCGTGTTGATTCTCAGTCTTTTTGACGCTGTATCTCTTATCGCTCTCTACACCATTCACCATGAGATTGACGACCACTCTGTTATTCAAATCCGAGGAAGCCAGACTCATTCAGAGGATTTCACCTCCCAGCGGCATAGGATATCCCACCTGACCATGTTTCGATCCGCTACCTCCATTTCCGAAAGACCACTCATCTTTTCCATCATCTAAGGTGCCGGCCTCTTTGGCCCACACAGTGATGAATTGTCTAGCATATTTGACTTTCTCCACCACCGAAATCAGGGTGCAGGCATCCGTCATGTTCACGGGATCTGGTAGATTCGTGAGCGCGTGTCCACCCATGTCTAGTTTACCTTCCATGATGTCACCCTTTCTCCAGACCGAGTTGTCGTCCACGTACTTCCTGCTGACCGCGCTGGAATCGAATTCGGGATCGTGACTGAGTCCGAATAAATTCTTACCGTTCATGTCGATGCCACCCTCCATGGTTCCGCCAGATTGTTTGTTCAGGTAGAGATCGTCCACTTGCGATTCTAGGTATTCTTGTGATTGTATCACGGCAGAATTTACCTAGCCCTTGTTGACCGCGGTTGAGTCCGCATCCGTGTTGTTGATCTTCGACAGATTCAATATCTTGTTGGATCCCGCATTCAGATCCGATTTCATTTCTCGTCTGTCAGACTTTCTCTGTTCCAGATCTACGTAGTGTTTGGTCGCCACGTCCTTGGGATTCGTGGGAGTGGCCACGTTCGTTATCTTGTTAGAATTGGCGTTCAATTCCGAATGCATCGTTTTCTGAACGTATCTATTTCTCAGGTGTTCGCTGAATCTCGCGTGAGAGTCGTCCACATATTTCTTGGTCACGGCATCGGTGGGATTTATGGGATTCGCGACGGTTACCAAACGTTTGGATTTCAGATCCAGATCGTCGGTCATGGTTTTATCCACGTAATTATCTAGCAGGATTCGTTCAAAATCGGCGTTCCCCCTGTCGACGTATTTTTTAGTCACAGCATCTGCGAGATCTATCGGCTCGGAAAGATTGTAGAGCTTCTTATCATTCATGTTCGAAGGTTCTTCTCGAGGTTCGTATCTCCGAACGTAACGTTCGTCCAAGTTGGCAACGTCGTAACCATCGTCGATTTCGAACGTCTTCCTCTTCTTTCTCGGGTTGACTTTTTCGTCGTCACTTCTACCAAATTTATCGACTGGCATGTTGTTGTGAGGATTTTTTGTTTTTTAGAAAAATATGTTCAAAACGCAGTTTATTAAAAATGAACTATGTTATGTTATTTTTCGTTTTTATTCGATTAAAATTTTTTTAAAATAATTTTTTATCTTTATATATACTATAAAAAAAAAATCTCTCTCTAATGTAAATCATTGAGAATGTCTTGAAATCGATCTCCTTCAGACCATCTCTTGAGAACGTAGAGACACAGGTGACCGCAAAACACTTGATGTGGTGATTGCACTTGTTCCGTGTTGTAACGAACCATCGATTTGTTGAAATGGTTCTTTATTTCTTTTGGCGGCGAGATTCCGTAGCTGTCGAAATAATAATTTTTCTTCTTCCTGTTCTTCATCCACGCCACCCAGTGAGTGCCTTCACCCAATGAATCGTCTAGATTTAAAATTCCGCATTCCGATTGTCGAGGTCTTCTCTTCAGCAAGGCATCTCTGGAAAACACTCCTAGAAAATCTTTGATTTTCAAATCTTTTGCCGCATTCAACAGATCGTTGTTGGATAGGGGTTCGTTAGGTAAGACGACACCTTCTACGGATATCTTTATTTTCTTATTCATAAATGCGTATATATTTTTTTTATTTATTTTATTATAATTTACTAAAAATGACGTTATTTTTTCTATTTTTTTTCTTTTTCTTTTCAAACTAACACTCTCGAGGTCTCTATCGATTTCTATAATTTTGAATTCGTCTAATTCCTCTTGATTTTCTGGAATCCTATCATCCACAATCATATCTGGAATCTTATCATACACAACCATATCTAGAATCCAATTATCCATATTCATATCTCTAATTAGATCCACAGTCCAATATCCGAGTGCCAAAGTGCTTATTTTATCATCTAACACGAATCTCTTATCGTCGTCGGCCGTCAGCGAAATCTTGACTATTTCGGTATACAAGTCGTGATTTTCGCTTCGAATCGATTTCATAGTCTTATACTCCAGACCACTTCCTAACAGACAATCTTTATACTCTTGGAAAGAGATGTTTTTCTTCACCACGCACGCTTTAACTCCTTTGCACTTCTTGATCTCTTCATCTTCTAGACGATAAGCATACAGTTTAGGTCTCAAGCCCACGAATTCGACGATTTGTTTACCGCCACTCTCGTCCTTAAATTTACCCAACACCTTCTTGTTGTCATTCGATTGAATGTTGGACGGGTGATCGATGGGATAATTGCTTGTGTTGAACCACTCGGCCACGTCCGGAGATATATCTCGGTAGACGTCTTTTGTCTCTATCTCGTAAACTAAACTGTCCGTGTCGATGAACAGTAGTTTGGCTTTATCACCAAATTTTCGTTTGACGTAATCGTAGTGAAACTCGTACATCAATCGCTTGCTGACATCTAAGATGATCAGTCCGAGATAATACGGTTTGTCGAACTTCAGGTGCGTCTTTTGCATGTGAATGTCCACTAGATTTTCGTTGAATATGGTTCGGTGTTTGTAATTGGGTTTCACAACTAATGTTTTAGCTCTTTTCTCAGACGTGACGTGTCGAACGTCGGTTCTCTTCCTGATGTTTTCCATCGATTTACCGTACACACAGCTGTTCATGAGTTTGAAGAAATCTTTCTCGAAATCGTTCTCGGCTCGAATTCTGAGATTCGTGTTGAGATCGATGTATTTTTTCATCCAAGGCTCTTCGTTGAATCGAATGATGCGATGTATGTTGTCTAATTTCATCCCGTAATCAACATATTGTTTCAAATTCTCATTGTAGACGACGTAGTTACGTTTGTTAAATAAATTGGGAATGAGTTTTTCCTCATCTCCCTCGTTCGGTTCCATTCATTCAGGAGCCAGCGGATAATCATTGTGTAGATCGCGTAATTCTTCCGGATAGTTCAAATCGACTTCTAAAATGCAAGGATAGTCTCTCCATTTTTGCATCTCTTCAGGTTCCTTCACCCATTCGAAATTTCCAATCAGTTAAGGATGACTCATAGCCCAACTGTACAGATTATTGGCGTCCCAATACTGTATGTATTTAGTCGACCGTTTCGAATCGAAACCTTCTTTCATGTAGGGATTGTTAGCTTCAGAATATCTGTGGGAGATCATCGAGATGCCACCTCTCGCAGCCCTTTCGAACATGAGCAACATGTCCACGTCAGATAATAATTCCAAATGGACTTCGGTGGTCTTCAACAGAGCATCCCACGCCAGACCGGGTGCGGTGAAATACCAAGCAGGATCCAGATCGTAATTTCGACAACAGACGTCTCGAAAATTTTCGAACACGTCTGCCAAGAGTAGAACGTCAGTCTTCAGATAGAGATCGTGATAATCTCTCATGGTTTTCATATCGAATGATTTCCACACGTTTTTAGCGTGTTCGTAATTCTCGTCGGAAATGTCGGATTCGTACAATTTCGAATAAAAATCTTCTTTCGAAACTAGTGCGGTGTCTTCGAATCTCTTTAGATCATTCATGTAATCGTAAGGATAGACTCCTTTCCTCAACATGATGTCTACTCATTCTTCAAAATGTTCACTCATGATTTTAAATTTATACTTGCTCATGTTATCGACTAATTTTTCCAGAGCGGTCGACATGAATTTAAAACTGTCGATGAAACGTATGCATCTACGAATGAATTTCGTTTTTTCTTCCAACGTCTCTCCATCGATTACTCTTTTCTCCTCCATGAGCTTTCATTCGTGAAGGAAATGTATCTTTCTTCGCTGTTCGGGATGCAATTTAATTCTTCGTGTGAGGTGCCGAGATTTTTCACGAACAGATGACTGTCGTAACCCGAGAGATTGTGAAACATCACCGGATAGAAAGCGGCGTCTCGATATTTTAAATTACACTTGCTGTGAGCCGGACTGTGATACAGACCCGTGTAATGATCGTGGTCTCTAACCTTCTTATTTTCCGTCGAATTCTCGTTGAACGATTGTCTGCATATGTGACATTCGGTGTCTCTGTTATTTTCATCCTGCTGCTCTCACGTGATGATCATTTTTGCCGGAGTTTTGAATTTGTCGTATAACATTTGAAGTTTCCATTCTAACTCTTCCATGAACCTTTGAGCCACATTGTCATCTTCATACTGTTTCGTGTAGGTGAAGGGACCCATGTCATGTTGCGAGTCGAGAGCACATTTCACGTAAATGCAATAGCCCGAAGGTATGTGTTTTTGATATTTTTCGACGTAACTTTGAAGAGCGTTGGGTTGACAGGAACTCATTTTTGCGGTGAAACATTCGAAATCGGCGTACATGACGAATGGTACTTTTAACGTTCTATTGTGATTTTCAAACTTCACGATGGTGTTGGGTTTGGGCATTTCGACGGCGACACCTTGATTTTTGTTGCAATATTCCTGATGTTTCACCAACGAGTCTTCGCTCTGAAACACGTTCATGCAATTGTAACATAAAGATATCTTTTTGTTATGATTATTATTTTGTTTCGACAGTAATCGGCTCGGATGTTTAACCCAACAATAATGATGATTGTCACCATTCGAAATCAATAATAAAATAATCGTCTTTTCTCTTCCAAGATACGAAGTCAGTCTGAGAGGATAGATCTTTCGTTTTTCATCGTATCCCAAGACGTTCACCGCTACGGTGGGATTTTGTGCCTCGAAACGTTTGATGTGTTCTAACTGCATTGGAAAAGTCACTCCAGTCCAATCGAGATTTCTAGAAGTTACCTCGTAAGAAGAAACTCTTTCAATGTTCATTTTGACAGGGTATAAAGCGGAAGTGACTGCCCATTTAAAACACTGATCATCTTTATTTTTCACGTTGATCACGGCGTGTTTTTTTGCTAGGAAATACGGTAATTTCATGTAGGAAGACCCTTTCAACAAATCGTTTTCAGTTAGGTGAATTTCGAGTTTCAACACCTCATCGAATGTCCAATTACTACCTTCATGTTGATAATTCGCGAGAGACGTCAACATCTTGTCTTTCATCTTTTCGAAAACGTCCGATAAATCTGAACCTCGAAATACGGGTTCGACGTTAGATCTGAAATATGCGTTTTTCACGATGCTCTCGCTGGACTTCACGTCGATTTTATTCATTATGCAATGGAGTATCATCTTAATTTTTAGTCCTACGTTCATGTATTTGCGAAACAAAGCCAATACTTTTTTCTTCACCTGTTCCATGAACAATTTCGGATCAATTTTCTTCAACGAGGGAACCAGCTCGAAAGTTTTAAAAATACCATTGATCGCACTCTCCCGTTCCATGGACTTCGATTGAAATAGTTCTACAGTGAGTCGTGCTAGATATTCTTCTCCTTTCCCTTCGTCTATTGCTCATCGAAGTTCACTTGATATATCTCGTTTGCCTAGAATCTGATGTGCATCACTCATTTTCGTTTTAGTTTTTCTTTTCTTTTCTTTGGAAACTTGAAGTTCTTCTTCAATGGCTTTTCGTTTAGTCGTCTTCTTATTTTTCACAATCGAAACGTTTTTGTTTTTTTTAGATGTCGACATTTCAATTCCTTTTACTATCTTTTTCTTCTTCTTCTCATTTTCACAACTGATGCATTTTTTGACATCGTTGCTATCAGCATTTCGTTTGCCTTTCCATCGTTTCGCAAATGTTTCTGTATGACTTCAATTTTTTTTGATTTAGTTCTATGATTTCTGAAATGTGAAATTTTTAATAGTTTACAAATCTCGTTTAACTGAGGTATGGTTTTCTCATTTAAATTTTCAAAATTTTGTTCATCTGTTTGTTTCATTTTGTAAGAATATATTTTTTTCCGAATTTTGTATTTAAATAATTTGTTTAAAAAGTTTTGTTTTTCTTTAATATGAAAAAAAAAAAAAAAAAGATTTTTTTAAATTTGATTTTTTCTTAATGTGTTTTTTTGTTGAATTTTTGTATTTAATGATAATTTGTTTCACATTAAAAAATTAAAATTAAAAAAACAACTTTTTTTATATATATAAAGAGCAAAAAAACTTTTTTAAACAAATTATTTAAAATACAAAAATTTAAAATATACATTATTTGCAAGAATTCATAAAACAAAAAAACAAATAATCGATCATGACAACAACATCCACAACGGAATCTCAACATAAATGTCGACGTTGTTTAATAAATTGTTATTCTCCAAAAAACCAAGAAGAAAAAAATCGTAATTTATATTTACGCGTTTCGAAAGAAAACAATACGATTTGCGATAGAAAATCGAATCATAATACTATGCGAACAAAAATTAATCGACAATGTCGTTTGAACTATTAAAAAAAAGGTTCAAGACAAATAGAACTCTTACGACTTTTACGCGAAGTCTCGCACGAGGTTCAAAACAAATTTCCGCGAAGCAGACGCATGTTCATGTCACCCGATTCCTTCTCAACAGATGATGATAACTGCAAGATGCGAAGGCTAATTTTTAAACGTTCGATGTCTTGCCTGTTCTAAAAACTCGTGAAAAAAAATTAAATTAATGCGAAAAAAAGGATGTTAAAATTTAACTTTTATATATATTTAAAGAGAAAAAAACCTTTTTAAACAAATTATTTAAATACAAAAAATTAAAATATACATTATTTGCAAGAATTCGTAAAACAAAAAAAAACAAATAATCGATCATGACAACAACACCTAAAAGATGCGAATTGAAACTGAAACGAGTCGAAGCGTGTACGAAATTAGGTTATAAAATCTATACATTACAACAACACGATCCCATCGAATTGAACGAGGTTGAGACGATGGGCTTAGAGTGCTACTACGACAAATATCATATGTGTTTGAAATTGGATGAAGCCATGCTCGATTTGTTTTGCGAGTACCAAAGCAATCTGGTGAATAATATCATCGTCGCCGAAGACAGAAAATTCGACAAGGACGATTTGTTGTTGTTCTTTAAAAATTACATATATCCAATAATCTCACTCGAACTCTTAGACAAATCGGGTGGTGAGATCGCATTCACCGATGTAAAAAAAACTTAAAAGAGTAAAGATAAACATACAAGACATTTTTGTAAGTGGAAAAATGATGAATGTCAACATGCTAATAACGGACTTGGAAATATAAACGATAGAGAGATTGATTTTTTAGCGAGGAAGAAGGAAAAAAGTAATGAGATCTAAAGATGATCTCATTACTTTTTACAAAAAATTTTCACATTAAAGAAATTAAAATTAAAAACAACTTCTTTTTTTTATATATATATAAGGAGCAAAAAAAAACCAAAACTTTTTTTAAACAAATTATTAAAATACAAAATTTAAAATATACATTATTTGCAAGAATTTGTAAAAACAAAAAACTAAATAACTGATCATGAGGACAACAACACCTAAATGATGCGAATTGAAATTGAAATGAGTCGAAACGAATAAGAAATTTGGTCATAAAATCTATAGATTACAATGACACGATCCCATCGAATTGAACGTGATCGAGACGAAAGGCTTAGAGCACAAATACGACAAATATAAGATGCCTTTGAAATTGGATGTAGCCGCGCTCGATTTGATTTATGAGTACCAAAGCGATCTTCAGAACATCGTCATCGCCGAAGATAGAGAGTTCGACAAGGACGATTTGTCATTGCCCTATGGAAATTACATATTTCCAAACATCTCATTCGAACTCGTGGAGAAATTGGGTGGTGAGAGCGAGTTGACCGATGTAAAAAAACTCAAAAGAGTAAAGATAAACATTCAACACATTTTCGAAAAAGGAGAAGACACGAGTGTCAACATGCTAATAACGGACTTGGAAATATAAACAAAAGAGTGATTGATTTTTAGCGAAGAAAAATGAAAAAAAAAAAAGTAATGAGATCATCTTTAGATCACATTACTTTTTTTTTGTTTTCCTTCTTCTTCACTATTACCATATATTGTAATAACGTTTCCTTTTCTCTCAATATTCAGCGTCGATTCTTCTTTTTCTTTTTTTCTTTTTCTTTGTGATATGATACGTTTATAACAACATTTCTGTTTATCAGAATCATAATTATGAACGAATGTTGTGCATCTCTTGGTAACACTCGCATCATCACCATTCTCTTCAGAAGGTAGTGGTGACGGTGGAAAGCGTCTCATTCTCAACCGTCTATCTTTCATCAGTTCTTTCCTTAGATATCCATCATTAGCGTCTAACCATTTTTTTGTTTTTTCGCTCTCTGTCTTGCGATATTTGTCATTATCATCAAATTCATCCAGGTGATAAATTCTCCACCTTGTCATCCTGATGATAAAATTATTTCTCCACCTTTTTTACTAATTTTAAATATATTATTTTATACTTTCTATGATTTTATATTTTATACAATTTTATATTATAATAACATATTCAAAATCAGTATATTCTTAAACGGCGAATTCTCACCGAGCAACAAACCCTTGCCGAGTCGCTCAACGTTCTGTCCACTCTTCAGATAGAGACCATTTCTTCTCAGAGAGTTGCCACCTCTAACGGGTTCTAGATACAATCCTTTACCGCTGTTGTCTATGTGGACGCGACACACGGCTCCTCCCTTCTTCAAAAACAGTCCGCTGCCACCCATTAATTTCTCAACTGCCGAACTAGCGAGTCCCGTGAGAGCTCCCACGCCGAGAGTCTTTCCGAGAAAGGGTAGTGCCTTTGCGGCGAAGGGTAATGCTTTTGCGGCTATTCCTGCCAATAGCGGTAGGAAACCACCTTTCATTCTCAAATTGTATCTCAAATGAGCGGGACTCAATCTCACCGCCAACCCTCTTCCATCGCGAATCGCTTTCTCCATCCTTTTGATTTGACTTCTGGTCCAGGCGATCGAAGCCTGACCGCCTCTCGTCAGATCTTCGTTAGTGAATTTGAATCTCACCGCCTCGCCTCGGGTTGTTAACGCTCTCTTAAGTTTCTTCCTCTGTCCTGTGGATATGTTCACGTTTTTAACCACGTATTCTGTCATAATTCTGTTTTTTAAAATATATTTACTTCAATTGTTTCTTGTTTAATAATTATATAAAAATAATTTTGTAAAATTAATATTGCGTTTATTTTATTTTTGTTATCTATATTTATACACAATATTTTTTTTTTTTTGCTTTTATATTTCTCTTATGTGAAATCGTATCATCACCCTCTCTCCGCGAAGATCTAACAGTTCACCATTTTGATCCGTCAACGTGGTTTTGAGACTATACAACGTGTCTAAAATCACTGGTAGATAAACTAAATTTCGAGGTCGCTCCACGATCTTATAACCCGGCGACACGTTTGGAAAGAAGGAATAGATCGTCAGTTGAGCGCTACCATTCACGTAGCTTCCAGCAATCACGTCCACGTTCACCAGAATGCTATTGCCTGCGAGAATGTCGACCGTATTTTCAGATGCCGCATGGCCTTGATACACCTTTCGATCGAATCCCAACATCTTGCCTATAGAATCGTCCATGTTAAAATCCACTCGAAAATTATCTTCCAAATCCAACATCGTCTGTAAGGTATTAGGATGGGAGTGAGTCTGATCTTGTTGCTTCCCTTTCCATCCGTCTTCATTCGCGTCTGAATGTAATCATTCAAATCGTCTATGTCGTAACTCCCTTTGGGAATTCGAATCTCCAACCAATCCACTCCGTCGGAATACTTGAACGAGTTATTATTTTCGGTGACGTTGGGAAAGGAATAATAAGTCTCCAGATTCACAAACGCCATCTCGTATCTTTTCTCTTTATTCAATTCGATGGAAGGTTCGAATTTCGTAGCGAATCGAGTCGAATCGCCACTCACCACGATTTGAATGGATTGTATTGCAGCCGTATTCTCGGCTATTCGTTCTAACAATTCTCCATGTTCGAACATTATATTTAATTTTATTTTTTTTATTCAAAACTAATTATTTGAAGATTTATTATTTTCTAAATTTTATTTTCACGCTCTATCTTATTATTATCATCAGAAACATAAAACTTGTCGAATCCGCACCGATATTTTCCGCGATTAAATTCGCTTGTCAAATCGATCACGACGAAATTGTAAAGTCCATCATCCCAAACCCTCTTGCAAAATCTCCTGAATTCCGCCGCGCTCATGTCGTTTGCGACGTGATCGCCGTAGATGTGATTGAGATTCTTGAGATCTTGGCGAAAGAGACATAGAAAATTAGCGTTCTCCCTTATTGTCTGTCTGGGCAATCGAAAATAATTCTGCGACAGGTAGAAACAGTCCACGTTGCTGTGTCGACCCCTAACGTAATACGATTCGCATCGGTTCTGTCTCTCCAAAAGCAGATCGTCGAAAATCATGAGATTCTTATCTTCCGATTTCAGTTCTCTAGGATCCGGAACGTCGCTAGCGTTCTCATAGAATCGACACTCGACGTTCGAAGATGCATTTCTCTTCATCAGTTCCATCGCCGCACCGTCCAAAATGGTCGAAAGTGGAGCTTTGCTCTGGTCGAATTCCTCCCTACTGTCAAAGATTCTGGCTATGACATCCTTGGGCAATCTACGATCCATGCACTCTCGAAGCAATCTGTATTCGGGTTGAAACAAGCTCTTGCCAAACACGAACAATCTGTCGTAATCCAACCAGTCGGGTCGGGACAACAGATTCATCAACAGATTGGTCTTTCCACTCCACAATTCGATTTTCCCACTATCAAACCTCTTATGCTTTTGGGAAAGAACTCGTTATTCGACCTCTTGGTCGCGGCGTCGTTCCAAGACATATCTTTAATGTTCATCTTTGTTTTATTTTTTTGTTGTTGTTATTTTAGATTCTTTTCAAACGCAAATTTTTTTATGTTTTTCAAACTCTGTTTTTAATGTTATTATTTATTTATATCACACCGTCGCGAGTTCTCTTCAATCCGGATCCACTCGTCATTTTGGCTAAATCTTGTATGGGTACCACAGCATCCTTAAAATCTTTCCAACTTTTCGGCGTTCGCTCTAACGCAGCTCGCTTCGCCGGCGGACTGATCAACTTGTCGATCAACGCGTCGGCAGCCCTCTTGCCAGCCACAGAAGCTATCCTACCACTGGCTTCGGAAGCGGCTTTCTTACCAGCATCCAAAGCCGTCTTCTTACCGACCTTAAACGCGGTCGGTGCGAGTTTTCTACTCGCATCGCCCGTGAACGCTCGCATTATAGAATCGACGATGCCAGAACCGCCTTGAACGTAAGTCCTGACGTATCCCCTGTTCTTTATCACCAACATATTTTATTTTTATAATATATTTTGTTTTTTCACTGGTAAATCGTTTTGTTGTTTTTAAATACTTTTATTATTCTAGTGTAAGAATTTACTGTTTTATTTTTGTTTGTTTGTTTGTTTCTCTCTACTTATTATATACACATCAATCCTTCAATTCGTTCATCAGCCTTTTATAGTGGTTTTTATTCAAAACCTTCTGTCTTAACAATTCGTCAGATATAGTAACTATCTGATTATCTAATCCTGTGTTACCAGCCCGTCTGCTCGCCATCAACAAACTCAATCTCTGAGACAGAGCGTCGGAATCGCTCGGAAGAAAAGTGGTTTTCACCCCTTTGCCAGTCACCGATTCGACGAACTTCTTGTTCATATCCCATATGGGTTTCACCACTTTCGTCCACTTGTAACCTCTGTTGGCTTTGGGTCTCGTCTCTCTGGCATCGTTATTTCTCTTCATGGCGTGGGTCTGGACCAGAATGTCGCCATAGTTGTCGAAATCCTGTTCCGTGTAATCGCTGGGCTTGTCGTAAAAGAGCAATCTCCGCAGACCATCGGTCAATTCGCATCTGTTCGAACCGACGATCAATTCATCATCCCCAATATCCACTTCCGTGTCACCTACAAAAATCCTTCCCTCCGAATCCTTATAAAATCCGTACAACTGATCTCTCTTACCGCCATCATCATCGGACGATGCGACGCTACTAGTGGTGATAGTCGAAGCCGTATCATCAGACTCGCTCTCTGTTTGAATTCCCGTGGGAACGTAATCCGGTGTAGATTGAACGGAATACCGATTTCCAAAACTAGGAGGCAACGAACCCATTCTCAAAGAACTCTCCTTTATGGGTCTCAATTCTTCGACTATCTCCTTCCTGCTTCGCTCTTGACCCTCCGTCACGGGTTTAAATATTTTTGTGGCTTCGAGTTTGAGTTCCATCTCACCAAGACGTCTGCTCCTATCAGCCGACTGAATCCCCTTCTTAGCACGCTCAAACTCTTCTAAAATTCGATCTCGGTGTCTAGGATCCATCTGTAAAAACATCTTTCATTTTAATTGTTTTATTATTTTCAAAATTAAATGTTTAATTATATTTTTATGTTTTAAGTAATAAAAATCTTTCCGTCTTTAATATAATAATCTGAAAATATTCGCCTTAACTGACTGTTAATTGAATTGGTGAAGTTTAAGAATACGTTTAAATAGTACATGACAAACCGGTTTCTGATTTAACGCATTTTGACAGTAGTTTTTACATTTTGTCAAAAGATCTCCATTCACACATCAAATAACCATTCACTCATGTTGAATTAAGAGAGAATCCCTTTGATGACTGTTAAACAGTTTCAACACACAAAAGAAAACTAATTTTAACGCTGAGAACTTATTCATCTCTCTCTGATTGCTATCATGAATATATTTAAAATTTAACACTCAAAAACCTAATTGAGTGGAAAATGCGTTTTAAACATTCCACTAAGTGTTTGACTCTTCGAACAATATCCCCCAAAACTCAATTTCTATTCATCTCATCAAGACAAAACACGAATATCTATTACAGATCGTCTCTTTCAAACAACATCCTCCAAAACTCAATTTCTATCCGTCTCATCAAGACAAAACACGAATGTCTATAATACAGACCATATTCATAATCGACTCTTTTTGAACAAAAACCTCATTCGGTCATAACGATAACATGTGTTAGTTTTACATCAGGAAGACGTGACAGCGGGCTCGCGAATTTCTAACACACCGACGACAACACTCTTCGTTCAAAACATTTCCATCAAGTGCTCATCGAGATCACCTCGCAATAACGTGCGCTAGTCTCACTTCGAGAAACGCTACAGTGGGTTTGCGGATTCAAACATCACCTCTTCACGCGAGTCGATTTCAGACCTAAAATCCGCAAGCGAGTTTCCCCATAGGATTCAGTGTTAAAATCGTGTACGGACGCGGATTGTTAGAATCGGCGAGAGGATGACGTTGGAATTCTCAAAACGTTTTTTTTGCTCGCAATTTAATACTGAATCCTATGGGGGAAACTCACTTGCCGATTTCAATCAAAACGGTACATGTACTGTACGTAAAATTTCATGCGCTTTCTGTCATTCTTGGATACAATCAGTGATGTTTGAATTCTCAAGGGGATTCTAACATCACCCTAAAAAACGTTAAAATCTTGTACACGTACACGATTTCAACACTAAATCCTATGGAGGTGTACATGTACACGTACATGTACCGTACATGTACGATGATGGTTGAACTCTCAATTATTACCTACTGATACATACAGATTATTACAACAGCAATAGATCTGATACATACAGCTTATTAATATAATATATAATATATAATAACACTTTGGCCAGCCGCTGATTTGTCGCGGTTCTCGGACGAGAAGGCCATGGTTACCCCTGTACTCCCAACTGCCTCCCTATTCCCACGCTTCTCCTCTCCTCCCAACACTCGGAGACGAACTGCTTGATGATATCCCTTGTCCCATTCTTCCCAATCTCTCCGATTAGCATATTAACCCTCTCCTTTGAGTCTCCCCCTAACCACATGTCCTTCATTCTCCCATCCCACTTCCCCATTATACTCCCAGTGAATCTCATTCTTTTAGGCTGATACTTTGGGCATTCTAGAAGAAAGTGTTCCAGGGTCTCCACCATGTCCAAGTTACACCTGGCACTCCCTTTCACCGTCTTTCCCAATTTTTCCCCTCAGCTCCAGGGATCGCGACCTCAGCTTGAACAACAGTGACCCCCAAAGGTGCCATCAAGGTACTCTTCAAAACCTGGCTTCTCTTTATCACGCAGGCCACTCAAAGACCCTCTTTGATTTGACCCCCTCTCGCCAATTACGGTTACAATCCTCCATGACCCTTTCTATGACGATTTTTTACCCTGGTTTGCCCCAACGTCCAGGTTCGAGATCTCCAATGAGTAGTTCTCTACTAGCGCCCTCACTTGGACCATCCTCCCCGTTTTGATATTTGAGGTGAAAATTCTCAGGAACATTACTTTACACCATCGGCTGTCGGGGAGATTTACCAAATAATTAGGATAACCGAGCTTCAACAGGTCTATCCTGTCCTTGATCCTCATCCACCCAAGCTCACCCCTGATTGCTTCTAGCGCTGCGGCATTACTCGACCCCGTTATCCATCGGCCTGCATCGTTCTGCAGGATTTCCAAGCTCTTTACGGCCGTCTTGTTTAGGGGTACCACTTCCGTACCGTATGTTATACTTGGCAGCCCCACCATTTCCCAAATGGTTTTCCCCACGAAAACCTTATTGAAACTGTTTCTCCCTATAAGTTTCATTTGGTTAAAGATTCGCTTCCCCTTCAGAATCAATTTATTTGTGTGATTCTGGTAGACAACATCGAAAGATCTGATACATCAGATTATTACAATAGGAATAGATCTGATACATACAGATTATTACAACAGCAACAGATCTGATACGTACAGATTATTACAACAACAATAGATCTGATACATACAGATTATTGCAACAGCTGTAGATCTGATACATCAGATTATTACAATAGGAATAGATCTAATACATACATTTTATTACAACAGCAACGGATCTGGGTCGTCATATTCCGTCACGTTGGCGAGACCCGTTCAGTCAGATCAAGTACGGTGCCTCGAAAGATGTGTTTGATCCACACGATCTTATTTTGACATCGAGGTCCGATAAGACAGCCGAAATTAAGTGACTGCTGCAACAGTTTATTATACGACGACAATGTGTTTTTTCACAAACGGAACACTGCACCTAAAATGTTCACAAAAAAAGAAATGATTTCAATCATATGGCACATTTTATCATATGACTCGTTCGTTTTGTTCACTTTAAAACATTTGATATTTTGTTTTTATAGGAACCCCAAGCGGGCCGTAGGCCCGCAAAGGGTTCCACATACCCAGTCAGATAAATGTGTTCCAGAACAGAATTATCTATAGCCGTCAATGTGATTTTTGAAGTGGACAGTAAATTTCAGTGAAAATTCCAAGTAACTTCCGGTGTCGAATTGCACATGCAATTGCAATTGGCTTGTCCCCCTCTAGGAATCAAATGTATTTTGTTGCAACCTAATTCGCCTCAAAGCTTAGCCTGATATATTGGCCTACATATCTACACTTCAGGGTTAACTAGGCCTTCTCATCCGAGAACCGCGACAAATCAGCGGCCGGCCAACTTCTATACGGCGCAGGCTATATTTATGAACCGATCTTTACGAAACGTCTTGGGTACCTTTGTTATCACCATGGGACGAGATCGAGTGTTTTGGGGTGCAGTTCGAAATTGATTATGGCCACCAGCAGCTATTTTGTACCCAAATTAGTGCCATCAGTTTTATGTAGAGAACGTCTGTATGAAAGTTCTGATTTGAATAATGTTTTGTATAAATGTTTAGTGACATGGAATACATCACAAAAAATACTGTATAATACAGGTTTTTTTACTCGTGCTGAAATTATGCAAATTAGATGACCTTTGATTTATTCAGTGCTTCTTATACACTGTAAGTGCACATGTCAATACGGCTAGTGCTGGAGGCTGTATTTGTGAAACGATCTTCACGAAACTTCTTGGGTACCTTTGTTATCACATTGGGATGCTCGAACGAGTGTTTTGGGGTGCGGCCCGATATTAAAGATGGCTGCCAGCGTTCACACTGTTGCTTACTGAGGTGAGGTCTCTTTACCATTACCAAGCTACCCACTAAATACCAAAGGGAACATTTTTCAGCGCATTCTTATTACTTCAGCACCCATAATTCTCAAATATGACATTAAAACGACGCACATACTGCTTAAATCTATTTACATGATCAGAATACACCACCAGGGGTGCAGTGGCTCAGTAGGTAGAGGTGCAGGCTGCAAGCCGAGAGATCTTCGGTTCGAATCCCACCTGCGGCAACAGCTTTGTGTCCTTGGGCAAGACACTTCACCCCCACTACCCATGTGGGGGCAAGGTATGCTGTGTACTAAGGCATACTGCATGTTCTTGGTGCACCTGTCTTCGAACAAGGCTAACCCTGCTTGTGTAGTATGTTGGGGAGCTCACAGTTGCTTGCCATTGCTCAGTGGTTATCTTGGGGTACTCTAGTTTCCTCCATCCGCACAAATGCCATGGTCACAATAAGCTGTTGTGCAGATAAATGTGACCTTAAAAACCAATAAATAAATAATAAAAAGAACACACCACTTCATACCCGTTTCTCTCCTGTTTTCATTCACCTTGGTATCCCTTGGTTTGCCTCAGTGTTTAGTATGCCCGCTAGAAAAGGAGTGATTTCTTTTTCTAAGAGAGCAAAACAAGAAACAGTAATTTTTAACAGGTAGTAACGAAATAATTTTCATGAAGCGCACAATTTTATGTTAGTTAATAACTGAAAAAACGCAGGGTGATATTTGCAAATCTTACTTTATTACTGGCACCAGCTACTGCTAATGAAAATTGTTGTTTGTCATCAATACTTGATCAAGTTTCTGACAAAGCACATTATACTAGTCTGCACTCAATGTCAAAATACAACAACAACTATGTTGCAATCTAGCCGGTCGTGCCGTAGGCAATCTAGCCGGTCGTGCCGTATATGTGATGCGTTTATTCATATTTATACATAAATATAGCAAACAAGCGCAGATACTGAAAACAACAGTTTCGTTTCACAACTACACTTGTGTAAAATGTTTCCGCACCAAAACCAGAGATAAAACTTTTTGTATTGCTAATTCGTTTTCTTTTATAAAAAAAGAAATGCTCTGGAAAGCGTAAAACATTGGCACTTAACGTAAGTGCACTATATATATATATATATATATATATATATATATATATACACTTCATCAAATATTTTATATAACTTCGTCAAATTGCCGTCATGCTCGGAAGTTTACTTCCTTCTAAGCGGCTTTCATTTTTGACTAATTGTTATTCCGTTACGTTAAGTGCCGTACCAATGTGTATCGCGTCATGGGAACGTAAACTTTAGCGTCACACAGATCCTAATTGTTGAATGGGAAATATAAAATTGATTGAGATACGCGTACGTCTTACAGATCGATTTATTATTTGGCAAGTGGCCGCCTAGCTCCATATCACGAACCCGTCTATAAAATCGCCGATACATATCTTCCTTGGGTGGCAACAAGTAAAGATATGTTCCGCATTACACGTTGTTTACTGTTTTTAATTGTAAATTATGGACAGATCTTCCTTAGGTGGTAACAAGTGGAGATATATTCCGCGTTTTTATGCGCAAATTTTGTTTTCAGCCTTAGAATTAGGAGCATTCAATCATTTATCTCAGCCTCGCCCTGGTAACAGAGGCAGAAGCGAGTTCGCATGCAATATTCACACATTCAACCATTCCTTGGCTTGACCCGAATTGTTCAAACGCGTTGTTCTCCATATTCAAGTGTATTGCTTGTACAATCCCCGTATCATATCTCCCTTGGGTGGCAAAGGTATGTTCCCCGTTTCATGTTATTCCCCGTATCCGAGTCTATTACGCGCAAAATAACCGTATCGTATCTTCCTTGGATGGCAACAAGTAAAGATATGTTCCGCGCTTCACTTTGCTTTTTGTATTCAAGTGTAAATTATGCAAAAAATACCGTATAATATCTTCCTTGGGTGGCAACAAGTAAAGATATGTTCCGCGTTATTACGTAAAAAGCAAATATGAATTAGACACTATTTCTAAAACCTCGCCCTGGTAACAGAGGCAGAGGCAAGTAAGTTCGTATACTGTATTCACACATCCAACCACTCCTTAGCCCTAATCATTCAATCATGAAATTTTTTTTTTTAGAGGTTACGACGAAAAATTAGTAAGCGAACAACTAAAAAAGGTCGACCAAATCGAGCGTAAACAGTTACTTGAAAAACGATCCAACAAATCAACCGGCGAAAGAGTCCCGTTTGTGGTCACCTACTCGCGGCGCCTCCCCGACATCGGGAAAATAACGCGGGAGCGGATGCCCATTTTACACCGCTCAAAACGCATGAAGTTGGCATTCGAAAAACCTCCCCTGATTTCGTACAAAAGACTGAAAAATTTGGGAGATATCATAGTCCATAGCAAGCATAATAAAATGTTCAACAATCAAGGGACGGGATCTGATAGATGCGAGAGAAATTGTGCAATCTGTGGGTTTATGCTTCAAACAAAACAATTCGCAGACAAGAACGGAACGACCTACCACATAGGCAAAAAAATCACCTGCATGTCCAGGAATGTGATATATGGGATTCTCTGCGACAAGTGCAATGAAGTTGTGTACGTGGGAGAGACGGGGACAAAATTGTATGAGAGAATGCAAAACCATCTGAGTAGAATAAAACTTGAGGTTATGGATGAACGAATACCACATCATTTTCTGACCAAAAACCATAGTATAAGGAATTTTAAGATTATTGGGATTGAACAAATTAATCAACAAAATACAGCTTACAGGAGGGGTCGCGAAGCATTTTGGATTAACAAACTTCAAACACTAGAACCCAATGGGCTCAATAGACAAGAATAATTCCAAATATTCTCATTTATAAACTTGCTGAACCGGGGGGGGGGGGATATAAATTAGGGTATAGAGCAATTACACCTAAAAACGCATTCATGTTGAACATAGCAGGTATATGTTGTGAGATTATGATCATTGGGTATATGTCAATGCGTTCGTCATGTGTATATGGGGGGGGGGGGTGTGTATGGAATCCTAGCCTACGATTGTCAGTGTAGACATTATAGGAGGGGCTGCACTTAGATCAGTGATGGTGGGGGGGGGGGCATATATATGCTGCAATAGTGGGTGGGGACAAAACATTTACACACCCTGGAAAGATCGGGGGGGGGGATGGGGTTATTACTACGCAAGGACGGTATAAAAAGATTCTATTTTTCATCAGCGGTATTGATGTCTGATTGGCGCGGGTTGGGTACTGGGGCGGAGATATGGAGGCGCGCTTTTTAATGATTGAATGATTAGGGCTAAGGAGTGGTTGGATGTGTGAATACAGTATACGAACTTACTTGCCTCTGCCTCTGTTACCAGGGCGAGGTTTTAGAAATAGTGTCTAATTCATATTTGCTTTTTACGTAATAACGCGGAACATATCTTTACTTGTTGCCACCCAAGGAAGATATTATACGGTATTTTTTGCATAATTTACACTTGAATACAAAAAGCAAAGTGAAGCCCGGAACATATCTTTACTTGTTGCCATCCAAGGAAGATACGATACGGTTATTTTGCGCGTAATAGACTCGGATACGGGGAATAACATGAAACGGGGAACATACCTTTGCCACCCAAGGGAGATATGATACGGGGATTGTACAAGCAATACACTTGAATATGGAGAACAACGCGTTTGAACAATTCGGGTCAAGCCAAGGAATGGTTGAATGTGTGAATATTGCATGCGAACTCGCTTCTGCCTCTGTTACCAGGGCGAGGCTGAGATAAATGATTGAATGCTCCTAATTCTAAGGCTGAAAACAAAATTTGCGCATAAAAACGCGGAATATATCTCCACTTGTTACCACCTAAGGAAGATCTGTCCATAATTTACAATTAAGAACAGTGAACAACGTGTAATGCGGAACATATCTTTACTTGTTGCCACCCAAGGAAGATATGTATCGGCGATTTTATAGACGGGTTCGTGATTTGGAGCTAGGCGGCCACTTGCCAAATAATAAATCGATCTGTAAGACGTACGCGTATCTCAATCAATTTTATAATTCCCATTCAACAATTAGGATCTGTTGTGACGCTAAAGTTTACGTTCCCATGACGCGATACACATTGGTACGGCACTTAACGTAACGGAATAACAATTAGTCAAAAATGAAAGCCGCTTAGAAGGAAGTAAACTTCCGAGCATGACGGCAATTTGACGAAGTTATATAAAATATTTGATGAAGTGTATGTTTATGCCGACTAAAAGAATTCCAAGGAAAGATGTCGTACCAAGTAATGCGCGAAAGGAACGTATAAAATCGGATTTTCAGGAATTATCGCGAAAAGGGAAGACGGTCTGCAATGTGGGACGGAAACTAATTGAAAAAATAAACAAACGCGAATCACATATAAAATTTCTTAGAAAATGTCAGGAAGAAAATATAATACCGCGAGGATTCAAAGTGAAATGGAATATGACATCGGACGTCAGTGGAAGACGAATCGGAGTATGAAAACCTTTTAAATAAAACATCAGAGAGACTGGTAGATATTACGCGATTAGAATTCGAGGAACAGTTGGGTCTTCTGAGGGATGAGTTCGCGAAGTTGAAAAATTCGATAAATTCCCGTTTCAACATCTCGGATAAAGAGGCAATTCTGGAGATAATAAAGAACCATGGTGATAAAATCCAAGTCCTTACTGAAAAAACCAAAGATAAGAAGATAGCGGGACTGGGTGATTCAGACGGTCCCAACCTACCTGGAAAGAATGTATCGCTGTCGGAAATAAATAATGTGTTAAAAGTATTAGGAATAAAACTACAGAAGAAACGTCCCGGCCACACTGATATCGCAACACACAACATTGAACTGAGAAGGCAAGGGTTTGGATTGCAAAATGTTAGAGCTGATGAAAATTGCTTTTATAGATGCATCAGCAAAATCTGTACAGGTGATGAGGAATATCATCATGTAATACGGAAACGGGTAATGGAGCATGTGGAACATCACGAGGAAATAATGTCTAAATATATAGATGGGCCAGTATCAGGATTCATTAGAAACAGATCAAAAACGAATGGTAGTATTGAGAGCTGGGCAACAGATGAGGATATAATAGGTTTGGTGAATATGCTGGGAATGGGGATTTATGTATATTGTAAGTATGGTCAAAATTACAGGTGGGGTGCGATTCGAACCTGAAAAACCGGTGAGTACAAATGAATTAATTTTCTATCTCTTTTTGAATGATTCTCATTTTCAGGTTGCACAAATGATTGGAAGTATGAAGAAGACAAATGGGCCTAAAACAATCAAATACAAATACTTGCAGTCACAAAATATTTCCGCGTTCCGTAGGGCTGAACCAAAACTGAATCCCCGGAGTTATCCAAAAGAAAATACCGACAAAAAGTCTGAGAAACCCTCCAAAAAGGACAAATCTGTGAATCCCCGGGGTTATTCAAAACAAATCACTGACAAAAAGTCTGAGAAACCCTCCATAAAGGATGAATCTGTAGAAGTTAAGAATATCAGCGATGATCAAAATAACATTTATGTAGATATGAAGAGTAAAATTTTGCACAATGAATCTAAAATTAATCAGCAAAATAACGTGTTTAATTTATCCGGTAAGAAACTAACAAAACACCAAAGAACATTACTTAAAAGGGGTCTCAAGTTTGTCCCAACGGAAAGAACTTTGGATATAGCGAACCTTATCGTTGAGATAAAAGAATGGGAGCGCAGAATGCGACTATGTGAGTATTTCCTAGACAATAAACAGCAATATATTAATGATAAATTTAAAGAGGGCAACCCGTGGACTCCCAAAGAAGGTAGAGATAAGCACCTTGACCTTTATTTAGAGATAGTACGGGAAGATATTTTGAAGGGCATAAAAAAAACGCGTGCGAAACAACATAACAAAATGGAAGAGAAGGCTCTGAAAGAGTTGTTAAATGATAATACAATAGTCGTGCGACCAGCCGATAAAGGGTCTGGAATAACCGTTTTGGATGCAAGTAAATATGAAAATGAGATCTTGATGGAGTTGGGGGACCAAACAACATACAAAGAAGTACCTGTAAATCTGACAGAGAAAATAACAAACAAGATTAAAAGCCAACTCAAGAAACTAAAAAAAAAACAAACTGATAGACAAAAAAGTATTAGCGTACATGATACCTAAGCAGCCACAGGCTGGAAGGGTAAAAGGTAACCCCAAAATGCATAAAAATGAAGCCCCTCTTAAGAACAATAATTTCGGGAATAAACCACCCAACAGAGAAAATAGCAGAAGGAGTCTGAATTAAAACAACACGTTGAGTCATTACCATCCTACATACGCGACACCACACATTTCTTGAACAGACTGGACTGTATACCCCAACCACTCCCTGAAAACAGCATAATATACTGTATGGACGTCAAGAAACTATATCCAAGCGTCCCACGAAATGAAGGTATATTAGCATGTAAAAAAGCACTAGAAAACACTAAAAGAACATTATTCCCAACAGAGATAGGTCTTAAACTAATAGAAACTGTTTTGGACAATAACAATTTTTCATTTAAAGGAAGACATTATTTACAAACGGACGGCGTTGCAATAGGTTCGCGATTAGGGATGAATTATGCGTGCACATATATGGGTGAATGGGAAGAGAAACTGTCAAAAGCATCGAAGTTACACCCCCTTGAACAGGTACGGTACGTTGATGATATCTGGGGAGTATGGACGCATGGGTTGGAGTCTCTGAAACAATATCATTCTTTGGCAAATACGATACACCCAAGAATACAGGTTGATTTAAGGTGGTCTGAAATGGGATAGAATTCTTAGACACATTAGTCAAAATTGAAGACGGATTTCTTAAAACCGGTTTATACACAAACCCACGGACACGCATCAATACCTGCACGCAAAGTCAGATCACCCAATCAACACTAAAAGAGCGATACCATATGGAATAGCTTCAAGAGTAAAAAGAATTTGTTCCGATAATGCTGAATATGAATGCCACAAAAATGATATAAAACAACACCTGCATGCCAGAGGTTACGACGAAAATTTAGTAAGCGAACAACTAAAAAAGGTCGACCAAATCGAGCGTAAACAGTTACTTGAAAAACGATCCAACAAATCAACCGGCGAAAGAGTCCCGTTTGTGGTCACCTACTCGCGGCGCCTCCCCGACATCGGGAAAATAACGCGGGAGCGGATGCCCATTTTACACCGCTCAAAACGCATGAAGTTGGCATTCGAAAAACCTCCCCTGATTTCGTACAAAAGACTGAAAAATTTGGGAGATATCATAGTCCATAGCAAGCATAATAAAATGTTCAACAATCAAGGGACGGGATCTGATAGATGCGAGAGAAATTGTGCAATCTGTGGGTTTATGCTTCAAACAAAACAATTCGCAGACAAGAACGGAACGACCTACCACATAGGCAAAAAATCACCTGCATGTCCCAGGAATGTGATATATGGGATTCTCTGCGACAAGTGCAATGAAGTTGTGTACGTGGGAGAGACGGGGACAAAATTGTATGAGAGAATGCAAAACCATCTGAGTAGAATAAAACTTGAGGTTATGGATGAACCAATACCACATCATTTTCTGACCAAAAACCATAGTATAAGGGAATTTTAAGATTATTGGGATTGAACAAATTAATCAACAAAATACATCTTACAGGAGGGGTCGCGAAGCATTTTGGATTAACAAACTTCAAACACTAGAACCCAATGGGCTCAATAGACAAGAATAATTCCAAATATTCTCATTTATAAACTTGCTGAACCGGGGGGGGGGGGGGATATAAATTAGTGTATAGAGCAATTACACCTAAAAACGCATTCCTGTTGAACATAGCAGGTATATGTTGTGAGATTATGATCATTGGGTATATGTCAATGCGTACGTCATGTGTATATGGGGGAGAGGGGGGGTGTATGGAATCCTAGCCTACGATTGTCAGTGTAGACATTATAGGAGGGTGATGGTGGGGGGGGGCATATATATGCTGCAATAGTGGGTGGGGACAAAACATTTACACACCCTGGAAAGATCGGGGGGGGGGGGGATGGGGTTATTACTACGCAAGGACGGTATAAAAAGATTCTATTTTTCATCAGCGGTATTGATGTCTGATTGGCGCGGGTTGGGTACTGGGGCGGAGATATGGAGGCGCGCTTTTTAATGATTGAATGATTAGGGCTAAGGAGTGGTTGGATGTGTGAATACAGTATACGAACTTACTTGCCTCTGCCTCTGTTACCAGGGCGAGGTTTTAGAAATAGTGTCTAATTCATATTTGCTTTTTACGTAATAACGCGGAACATATCTTTACTTGTTGCCACCCAAGGAAGATATTATACGGTATTTTTTGCATAATTTACACTTGAATACAAAAAGCAAAGTGAAGCGCGGAACATATCTTTACTTGTTGCCATCCAAGGAAGATACGATACGGTTATTTTGCGCGTAATAGACTCGGATACGGGGAATAACATGAAACGGGGAACATACCTTTGCCTCCCAAGGGAGATATGATACGGGGATTGTACAAGCAATACACTTGAATATGGAGAACAACGCGTTTGAACAATTCGGGTCAAGCCAAGGAATGGTTGAATGTGTGCATATTGCATGCGAACTCGCTTCTGCCTCTGTTACCAGGGCGAGGCTGAGATAAATGATTGAATGCTCCTAATTCTAAGGCTGAAAACAAAATTTGCGCATAAAAACGCGGAATATATCTCCAATTGTTACCACCTAAGGAAGATCTGTCCATAATTTACAATTAAAAACAGTGAACAACGTGTAATGCGGAACATATCTTTACTTGTTGCCATCCAAGGAAGATATGTATCGGCGATTTTATAGACGGGTTCGTGATTTGGAGCTAGGCGGCCACTTGCCAAATAATAAATCGATCTGTAAGACGTACGCGTATCTCAATCAATTTTATAATTCCCATTCAACAATTAGGATCTGTGTGACGCTAAAGTTTACGTTCCCATGACGCGATACACATTGGTACGGCACTTAACGTAACGGAATAACAATTAGTCAAAAATGAAAGCCGCTTAGAAGGAAGTAAACTTCCGAGCATGACGGCAATTTGACGAAGTTATATATATATATATATATATATAGGATTTCCCCTTTGTGAATAATTTAAAAAAAAAAAAATATAATGTATATCAAACAAATCCGAAAATATAAATAAAATGTTTGGCTAACTTTGGAAATTTGATTGTTATCAGATGAACGGCGACAGCTAGAATGACAATACAAAGATTCAAACCACTGACCACTGATCACCACGTGATCAGATCATTGGCCCGCTTTCACACAAAGCGCTGTCCGTTATTTGTTCTCACATCGCTTGAGACAACATTTTCTCGCTAATTCTACGAAAACGCGAGAAAACTATAAGTCGACACTCAATGTCAAAATACAACAACAACTATGTTGCAATCTAGCCGGTCGTGCCGTATAGAAAACTACAAAGAACGGGAAATGTGTGTATAAATAACAGCCACAAATATAGTTACAACACCAATCAATACCATGCGACCACCTCAATGCTTAAGTGATTGCAGCTGAAATTGAACTTGACCACAAACACGTGGCCATTATATCATATTATAACAAGCCGCAAGCAACAGTAGACAGTAAAGTATTTGAATTTTTTACCAACAAGTACAAGCACTGCATATTCTTGGGTGATTTCAATTCCAAACACCAGGTATTTGGTTGTCATAAGAATGAGCCTAATGGTGACGCCCTTTTCCACATCATTGAAGAACTCGATCTATTCGTGGTAAATAACGATCAAGACGTAACATACATAAGCAACAACCCACTCCATCAATCAGATATCCTAGACTTGATTATCACCAGCAAATCACTAACCAGCCAAATGCAAGACATATTTGTAGGAGATGATGATCTAGGCAGTGATCACCTGCCGGTTCACGTCACTCTGAAATGTAATACTGGTCCCGCAAGGTATCCTCCCTTGAATAGGAGGAACCTATCAAAAATTGACTGGAACCTCTTCAGAAACATTATCGAAGTAAAAATAAAGGCAAATGACCCCTCAAATGCTCATGAACTAGAAAAAGCCTGCACCCACCTTAACGAGGTTATCAACAGTACACTAGATGAAATTTGTCCCAAGCAAACAGTAAAGACGCGGATAAACAGAATAACCCAAACAACTTTTCAAATAATCAAACAAAAAAAAGCCTTCCGAGGTTACCAATCAGAGAATGATCAAATGAAAAGAGCAGAACTTAAAACCGCGTATAACCGCCTACATGGGGAAGTAAAAAAGGTCATAGCTAACGACAATCGCGTGAGATGGGAAAAAGCAACCGAAAACCTAAATGGGCTGAGAGAACCTAAGAGGTTCTGGGATACATTTAAAACTCTTACTGGCCAAAAGAGCAAAATTGCCAATAATAATGCGCTGAAGACTAGCGACGGAACTATGGCCATAGACAAGGCAAAGGCCAGCGCTTTTGCCGAACTTCTAAAGAAGGCTCATCGTCCACAAGAATGGAACAGATATGACAACGATTTTAAGGTAAAAGTAAATAAATTTGTCCAAGATAACAACTCAATTTTCAATGAACCGAACTTCGACCAAAGGCATGAAGACGGGGACGACCATGAATTAACCGAACCAATAAGCGTAGAAGAGGTCATGGGTATAATCAGAAAATGCAGGTCATCTTCGTCCCCAGGTGAAGACGAAGTCTCTTACAAAATAATGAAACAGTGCCCCAACATCTTCTACTGCAGACTTACCAAACTCCTAAACTGCTGTCTCTTCTGTGGGTACTTCCCAAAATGCCGGAAAGTGGCAACAGGAGACTTGATACCTAAACCCGACAAAGACCTTACCAACCCTTCTAACAACCGCTCAATCAGCTTGCTTAGCTGTGTTGGGAAAATATTTGAGCGGATTCTCACTACGAGACTTCGCAGCTATCTCGAATCAATCAACTTTTTCAACAAATGGCAAAGAGCGTATAGGAGTCAGAAAGAGGGAATCGAACACGTATATAGACATGTCAATTATATGAAAACAACATTTAGTCAAAACGAAATCGGAACCGCGCTTTTCTTGGATGTAGAAAAAGCGTTCGACTCGGTATGGCACAATGGCGTGAGATATAAACTAGCGAAAATGGGATTACCCACTAAAATTCTAAGGATCATATCATCATTTCTAATTGACCGAAAAATCAAGGTGAGGGTTAATCGCGAGGTGTCAGAGGAAGTAATACTCGAAGCGGGAACACCACAAGGGTCGGTTCTAAGTCCGCTTCTTTTCATAATATATGTGAATGATATAGAAAAAGTAGGGAAAAACTTTGTTGAACTATCGCAGTTCTCGGACGACAAAGGCATTTGGACAACCAGCAAGTCCAGAAACATAATTAAAAATCGTCTACAGGATACCATTCGCGATCTTGAGAGCTGGTGCGCCCTGTGGCGCATCAAACTCAATGCCGCCAAAACTAAAAAAGTTACGTTCTTCAAAAAGCAAAGGGAAAAAACAGTCCCGAGTATCGATCTCCAGTTATACGATCACAAACTATAAGCAAACAAAGAGGCCAAATTTGGGGGATTTATCCTAGATAGCAATCTCAGTCTAAACAGTCACGTAAACTCCATTACGGTTAGAGCTACTAAACGTATCAATTTTCTGAAGATGATCAGAGGTAGAAATTGGGGAGCAAACAAACATGTGCTTCTCAAGCTCTACAAAACATTTATACGTCCGGTACTAGAATACGGTGCCATAACAACAAGCGACCTAAGCAAAACATTCAGAAGCTACAGAGGGTTCAAAATTATGCCCTGCGAGTGGCACTATGCAAACCGAAATGGACACCAATAAAGGAACTTCACGAGCTAGCAAAAATAGAAACTATTGATACGCGATTACAAGACCTACAAAACAAAACCCTCAACAGACTCCAAGGTAGTGAATTAATGGTTGAGCTGAACGAACACCGATCCCTTAACAGAAAAACAAAATAAGTTTCCAGAAAATAAAAAAAATTAATAAAATAACATAAAAATTATACAATATAACTAAATCGCGTGGAGTCAGTGAGGATTGCCTCGCTACTCATTGGGAACTTTAGGCTAGAGTCTGTGAGGACTGCCTCGCAACTCTGCTGAAGCGCGATTGAAATGCGTTTAATAAGATCTATATAACAAAACCCTCCACATACTCCAGGATAGTGAATCAATGGTGAAGCTGAACAAACACCGAACCCTAAACAGAAAAACAAAATAATCCACAGTAAATTAAAATTACTCAATAGAATTAAACTACGTGGAGTCAGTGAGGATTGCCTCGCTACTCATTGAGATCTTTAGTCTGTGAGGATTGCCTCGCAACTCTGCGTGTGGGGAATGGGCTCCGAAGAAACACACCCCTTACCCCATCCATAGCAACAATCACACAGCAGGCACAATATACAATAGCGGATACCTATCTTTCTCTCTACCTATAACTTTTCTAATTGAGCATTCTCAAATTGTCTTGCAACACTCGTATCAAGAAGACGCATGGAAATGCTAGACAAAGGGTAGGAGGAATTGGTGCAACCTACCTTTCTGCAACATATACAAGAAACCACCAAACACTAGGCAAGGATTGAAACAAACTTGTCTGGCTGGGGACGAGTGTACACTTTATATAAATCACTTCTGTCTTCTTCGTGTACATCAAAACTTTATGAAACATTTGGTACCACCCCGCCCCCCCCCCCCCCCTCCACACTTTTTGGGAAACGTATTTCATGTTGAAATGTGAAATAAACGTCATGTGATGTAAACTTTTCCTTGTATCACTTCTGTCTTCTTCGTGTACATCAAAACTTTATGAAACATTTGGTACCACCCCGCCCCCCCCCCCCCCCCCCCCCCCCCCACTTTTTGGGAAACGTATTTCATGTTATGTAAACATTCCTACTGTTACTACTGTTTAATTCGCTTACAACAAAAACTTTATGAAATATTTAGTACTACCCCAGCAACCCCCCCCCCCCCCCCTTTCAGGGAATTGAATGCCATGTGATGTGAGCTTTGCTAATGTGACTACTGTGTATTTTGTATATGGCAAAAAACAAAATTTGTAATATTGTGTACAACCTCAGTCCCCCACCCCCGTCCCATGGAAATGATTTGATGTTAACTTTTACTAATGTCACTGCTGTCTAACTTGTACACGAAAAGTGAAATATTCTGCACCAGCCCCCTCCTCTTTCAGCGAAAAGAATCCTATGTGATGTAAACTTTCCTAATGTTATTGCTGACGACTACATTGTATAGAGTAAAAACTCTATGAAATATTTTGCATTATCCTAGCCCCGCCCCCCCCCCCCCCCCCCCACACACACACACACGGAATTTGAAGCTCATGTGATGTAATCCTTTCATAACGTCACTTGTCAACTTCATATTCAGCACAACATTTAGGAAATATTTTGTAGCACACAAGCCCTACCTGAATCTCATGTGATGTAAAGTTTTCTAATGTAATTGCTGTCTACTTTGAATTTAGAAATGAAATATTACTGCACCACTCCAACCCCCCAACCCCCCCCCCCCCCTTTCCCTTGTTCGGGGTAATGAATCTCATGTGATGTCAACTTTCCTAATGTGACTACTGTCTGCGTTAAAACAAAAGTTTTATAATTTGTTCTTGTTCCACGCCTACTTGTGATGTAAACTTTCCTAATGTGACAACTGTCTGCGTTAAAACAAAAGTTTTATAATTTGTTCTTGTTCCACCCCTACTGACTTTTTTTGTTTTGTAATTAGTTTGTACCATCTCAGGCCCTCCCTCAGTCTCAGTGAAATAAACGTCATGTGATGTAAACTTTTCCTAGTATCACTTCTGTCTTCTTCGTGTACATCAAAACTTTATGAAACATTTGGTACCACCCCGCCCCCCCCCCCCCACACTTTTGGGGAAACATATTTCATGTTGAAATGTGAAATAAACGTCATGTGATGTAAACTTTTCCTAGTATCACTTCTATCTTCTTCGTGTACATCAAAACTTTATGAAACATTAGGTACCACAGAGCCCCCCCCCCCCCCCCCCCCCCGCCCACACACACTTTTTGGGAAACGTATTTCATGTTATGTAAACATTCCTAGTGTTACTACTGTTTAATTTGCTTACAGCAAAAACTTTATGAAATATTTTGTATTACCCCAGCACCCCCCCCCCCCCCCCCCATCCTTTCAGGGATTTGAATGCCATGTGATGTGAGCTTTGCTAATGTGACTACTGTGTATTTTGTATATAGCAAAAAAAAAATAAATTTGTAATATTGTGTACAACCTCAGTCCCCCACCCCCGTTCCCATGGAAATGATTCCCATGTGCATTATCCTAGCCCCCTCCCCCCCCCCCCCCCCCCCACACACACACGGAATTTGAAGCTCATGTGATGTAATCCTTTCCTAACGTCACTTGTCAGCCTCATATTCAGCACAACATTTAGGAAATATTTTGTAGCACACAAGCCCTACCTGAATCTCATGTGATGTAAAGTTTTCTAATGTAATTGCTGTCTACTTTGAATTTAGAAATGAAATATTACTGCACCACTCCAACCCCCTCTTTCCCTTGTTCGGGGTAATGATTCTCATGTGATGTAAACTTTCCTAATGTGACTACTGTCTGCGTTTTGTATAGGGCAAAGACTTTATGAAAAGTTTTGTATGACCCCAACCTATGCCAAGAGTCTCTACTGACTACTTTGTAAAAAGGAAACGTTTTATGAAATATACCCCCAACACTACCAAATGTAAACCTTTCCAAGTGTCACTACTGCTTTCATGTTTTGTGGGTTCGTTTCTGTATACAGCAAAAGTCTCAAGAAATGTTTTGTACCACCCCCGCCCCCCTTCTCAGTGAAAGAAATATCATGTGAGGTAAACTTTGTTAAATCTCAGGACTGACTATTTTGTGTAAAGCAAAAGTTTGTGGAATATCTTGAACCACACTTGCCCCATTTTCAATGCAATAAATATTTTCTCTACCCATGTAAGTTGGTCATCTAAAACAGCTCTGTGAATTAAGTTCTCAAAAACAAGCAAAACGCATCCTTTGAATGAAATTCATCGCCTCACTTTCTAGAGACCTCTGGGATAACTTTAGTTACATTTCTTACGCATGAGTGGCATAAAATGTCACATCGCAACTTTTGGAGTAAAACACCACATAGTTTTATAACAAAAAGGTTAACAAAAGAATAAGGCCAGTTCATGAACAACATGGAAATGTTCACGACCTCTTTTAGTTGTCAACACGGGGACCTCGTTCTTCCAGTAGTTACGGTAAATTCAATAGTTAACTGAATGACACACATTCTTTCAAATCAAAAAGAAAAAAACAGGGGATACACTATGATTGTCTTGTTTCATTCAGCGGCCCACTAATTCTCTAACCATTTTGTCTGTTCGTCCGTCATACATATAAAGTGAGTAGTTGTCCTCACCAAATGTCCGTTTGTGCCCAGCATTGGTTCTTAAATTTATGAGAGTTGTTCCTTTAGCTTACCAATACATTGAACAGGATCGACGGTATATAGAGTGAGATATACAAAATGAATGCTGTGGTGCAATGGATGCGGTGCGAGCATTGCAGCAGGTCTGAGAGGAGCAATATTTTGCCTTCGCAATTTGGATACAGCTTGTTGACTGTGGATTGTTGTTTGTGGTTCCGAGCATCAATGGGGCGGGAGGGAGAGGTGGACGCACTGGGTGGGTGTGTAAAATGGGGCGTAATTGTCTGTCTGGTAGTCCGTCGTGTCCACACACTTCCTCCGCTGTGTTCTTTTTCTAGCTCAGAGACAAAAGAGAGCCATCGCTGATGTTACTTCCGTCCCGTTGTTCGCATCGCGTCCGGTTTGCATGAGCCTTAAGCAACCGTGATGCTAGCAGAGAGTTTGATCCAGTCACACCGACCACTCCCCCCCCCCCCCCCCCCCCCCGCGCGCATCTCGTTGTGACTTAGTGATAGGGTTTTTGTATATCAATTGTTGTTTTGGTTTTGTTTTTTTTTGGGGGGGTGGTTGTTGATTTGTTGATTTTTTTTATTTATTTATCAGCGGAAGACCAAGTGAATAATCCCACCAACAAAATCCTGCACAATACTCCCAACTTCATTAATTTAATTGCTCGTTTGTATTTATGTTCTTTTTTACAATATTTAATTTGAATTCGCATGAAAGCATGGTGACTAGTTATGTCTCCGTATGTAGATTCCCACAATTCATTTATTATGTGTTGAGACTTATTGGAGAATGGTACAATTTAAATGAAAATAACCCAAATGGATACCACAACAGATGAGATAAATCTTGGTGAACTCAAGACAAATAGAAAATATGACTTTACAAGCAGAACAGATGGACATGACTGTGGCACTCTTACGAATCCATATTCGATCATGAATCATTCATGCAATTATTACTTGCCGACGGAAGTCTCACAAAAGTTATCCGATTCGCGAAAGGGCATATCTCTGCTAGGTCTTAACTTAAAATCGAACTGGGATAGTTTGAAAATTTATTATGTGATACGCAAAATAATGAAAATGTGTTTGATATTATTGCCATTTCCGAAATTTTCACAATTAGAGAAACGTACGCACTTCCTGGCTACCACCCATTTGAATATAAAACACGGCCCGATAATGATGATGGTGGGGGGGGGGAGTAGATTTATTCATTAAAGACACCTTGGAGTATCAATCCAAACCCGAATTATCTATCTTTATTCCGCACGTAATTGAAACACTCTTCATAGAGATTAATCCTAATAAAAAAAGCTCGTACGTTGTTGGAGTTATATACCGACCTAATACAGCTCCCAGAGCCGATATCAACGAATTCATAGAACAGATTGAAGCCATAATGACAAACTTGAATAAATCCCATACCAAGGCCTTCTTAATAGGTGACTTCAATATTGATTTACTCAATTCGGAAACGCACCCAAAAACTGCTTAGTTTACTGATAAGATGTTCGAACGTGGTTATCTCCCAGTGATTACGAAACCTACCAGAGTCACTGAGCACTCAGCAACCCTAATTGATCACATTCACACAAATTCAAAAGTAAATTTCGATTGTGGCATTATAATTACAGACGTATCTGATCACTTTGCGACGTTCTATGTAGAACAATCTCAAAAAGATCAACATAGATCCATCAATACCAGGAGACCCGTTCGGATTTTTAGTGACAGAAATATTACAGAGTTTAAGGAAACTGTGAATAATCTTTCGTTTGACGCAGTGTATGGTTGTCTCTCTGCGGATCAAGCGTACGAAAAATTCTTGGATGAGTATTTACAAGCATTTGAACAGACCTTCCCGCTCATATTCCCTACACGAAAAACAAAATATATCAAAAGAGATCCCTGGATGACAAGTGGCTTACTTAAGTCTTCAATGACTAAAAACTCACTCCTAGCTAAAAAACTAACGCATCCAACTATCTCCAACATAGATAAATATAAAGCTTATTGTAAAATATTCAACCAACTTAAGAGGAAAAGCAAAAATATTTACTACAGAACAATACTTGCAGAAAATAAAAATAACATGAAGCACACGTGGGCTATTCTGAAGGATACACTAAAATTGCCCAGAACTTCGCAAAATCTACCCGAGAGGATGATATATAAAAATAATACACTATCCACTCCAGGTCAGATTGCAGAATCCTTTAACAATTACTTCTCAGAAGTAGGTTCAAACACTGCTAACGGGGTAAAACCAGTTGAAGGCATAGATCCACTTGATTACATGGACCAAAAAAATCATGAAAGTTTTTTCTTAACAGAAACATCCCCGGCTGAAATATTATCCATTTGCTCAAAACTTTCTAACAAAAACTGCGTTGACTTTTCTAATATATCCATGAAATTAATGAAAAAAACTATTGATGAAACAGCACATGTACTGTCATATATTATAAATTAAAGCTTTAAACAAGGTATTGTACCCACTAAAATGAAAATATCCAGAGTTGTACCCATATACAAAAGTGGAGCCCAAGAAAACATTGAAAACTATAGGCCAATAAGTATTCTACCAGCATTCTCAAAAATTATGGAAAAACTTATGTATAAACGACTGTCATCATTTCTAACTAGGTTCGACATCCTTCATAAAAATCAATTTGGCTTTAGAGAAAACCACTCTACAACACACCCTTTACTACATTTATTAGACCACGTTGCTGAAAATAATGATAGAAAGACAAGAGATTCTACTGTAGGCATATTTATTGACCTATCAAAAGCGTTCGACACTATAACTCACGACACATTACTTCACAAACTTGATCACTATGGTATTAGGGGAATAACCAAAGAATGGTTTAAAAGTTACTTAACAGGAAGGCACAATATATCGAAATCGAGGGAAGGAAATCCGACTTGTGTAATATCAATTGTGGTGTTCCTCAGGGGTCCATTTTAGGACCTATACTCTTTCTCATTTACGTGAATGATATGCCAAATGCTACGGCTTTAAACTTACTCTCATTTGCAGATGATACAACACTTCATACATCCGGTCATAGGATGAAGGAAGTTGAGAAAAAGGTGAACTCTGAGCTGACAAAAATTTATCACTGGTGCTGTTGCAACAAACTGGCAATAAATATCCCAAAATGTAAATATATGTTATTTCACCCCAAAAACAATGACCTCAAATGGAATAATCTCAAAGTTTTATTAGATGACAAACCCCTAACGCGCGTAGGCAACGGTATGTCAGAAAAATCTCTAAAGTTTCTAGGTATCGTTATAGATGAAAATCTCACGTTCAAATATCACACATCAATGGTATGTCGAAAATTGTCAAACACAATATATATGATCAATAAGGTGAAGAGAATACTACCAAAAAATTGTTTTAAGAACGCTATATTTCTCACTTTTCCACAGTCATCTATCCTATGGGCTGCTAGTTTGGGGACATGCCGACCATGGAAATGCTATTTTCAAAAAACAGAAACAAGTCATGAGAATTATATCAAACAAAAGCTACAGGAGTCACACAGAACCCATCCTCCAAAATGAGAAGATACTGAAACTTCAGGATCAGTATAGACTGCAAGCGGCATAGTTCATATTTGACTGGAAGAGCAGAAACCTACCCGAATCGTTTAAAACATTCTTTGACGACACAGCCGCAATGAATACCCGACAAGCTGGGAACCTGAACACATCTACTCCAAGAACGGAGTTTTCCTCTGTCCTTCCAAAACATTCTTTCCCAGCCATCTGGAATTCATTGGATCAGACACTCAGAAATGTCAAATTTAAAAGCTGCTTTAAAAAGGAATTAATAAAAAGTTACTTATCAAATTATTCTAATGTTGTAAAATGTAAGAACCAATTCTGTCCAGACTGTAGACAGGTTGCTAAACCCCGTACAATATGAGAGTCACTCTCGTCATTCTGCATTCTCCTCAACGCACTTGTAGTTGTTAATAATACAACTAGCTCCCTCTGATTAAATCTTGCTATATATAGGAATAGAAGTCTTGTAGTTCACCACCCGCTTAGGCTGGGAAACAGACAATGGAACAAACCGACCAATCAACATAACATATTGAGCCCCATTCCCCTTTCTAATACTCGATAACCAGACAACATATCCCAGTCAGAACTAACAATAGCAGTACTTTTCTACCAGTAGTCTCAACCACTGAAATAAATGATATTTATACATGTGGGTATTTAACTATTTACACACTTATATACTTATAACCCAAGCAGATTTTGCTACACCATGCTTTTCATGTGACACCTGTGTAGCCATTTCATGTCGCCTTTCAGTCTCAAATCTGAAAATAATTTACGTTAGGTGCGGCAGGAAGACGGACAATCTTGTCCATGCTGCCCCTGTACAATATATTTAATGCATTTGTTATTATTGTATTTAACTTGTATGTAAGAAAATTGTACAAATAAAATGTATCTATCTATCTAACTATAAATAAACATTTGAATAAAGATTTAACAGCCCTTTTAAGGGCTTGAGGGTGTGTGTCAGTGAGAGGGTGTTTTTGTTTTTTTTTTTGTTTTTTGTTTTTTGGGGTTTTTTTGTTTGTTTTTTTTTGGGGGGGGGGAGGAGGTCATTTGGAATTCTCGAAGGATAACCAGATACCTCAAAATCACATACGGCATCCTATCCCCCAGAAGGCTTGAGGGATGACTCCCGGTTATTCAAACTAAACTGTTGGAGCTTTCTCCACTTCCCTTAGACTTGCCATCGCACAACATTACATTCTGGCTCGCCACCATGGTGGGACTCAAACCTCTACCGTCGCCGAACTGGAACCGAACAGAGCCCACTCTCTAATAGTTTTAAAGGCGTTGAGGGATTGAGTATTGACCATCTGACACTCCAACGTAAACTGCCGGGTATTCTAACCGCGTGCTTACCCCCCTCAGACTCCATTTTGGGCAATAGGAAAGCTAGGCCTGTGTGATCCAAGTGAAATAAAATAAGGTTAACCGGGTCGCAAGGGATTTGTAAATCCCACATCGTCCCTGCGCGCCTTCGGCGCGCTAAAACCTTTAATTCATTCATTCTCGTTACAACCCCAAGTGTTTAGAAACTTCCAATCTCGCACTAAGATCGTCTACGACATAACGATCTTTACTACTGTCCGTAGTCCATCGGCCATGCCTTTTCCAGCATCGATCGTTAACTTGGCCATTAGCAGCTGCCGTAGCACCACCTGGTCTGAGTGAATGTAAACCAAGATTAGAGCCCCCTCCCTGACAGTAGTGTAACTCAACTTTTTGTTAACGTGTCGTAACTTGCCTACCCCCTTTGATCTGAACCCAGCTTTAAAAAGATAATGAGAAGTATCGCCAGTGACGTCACAAAATCCCAAATACCTATTATACATACTGTATGGACAAGCAAATGTAATGCCTTTGGCTAATAAAACCTCATCCCCTTGACGATACTTATCAGTTTTACTATGAGAAATGTGTAATCTAATATATTGTTCGTGAACAACAATGTCTTGACGTCTTAACGAAACGAGCTCGTCAAAACGAAGGAAACCAGCAAATCCTAACAACAACATAGTTAAGTCCCTGCCATCGAAAAAATCTTTGGAGTTTGTAAACATATCACAAATTCTGATTAACATTTCTGATGTAACTGGATCTTTCCTGACAACAGTCTTACACGCAGTACGCTTAGCTGATTCTTGTAGATTAGAAACAAATGCATTGTCTGTTGGAATAGAATAACCACAGAGTTCATGAGCCCATTTAATGGAGTATTTCGCTGCATTAATAGAATGAAGAAGCACCGCGATCCAATAAATGAGTTAAGTACAAAGCAACATTGGATGGGTTGCGCTGGAAGCGAAACAAAGTTATGTGAAGACGCGAATATTATCCATTTCTTGAAATTGATAAAGTAAGTTTTTACCGTATTGTCACTTTTTGAATGTAACAGACGTCGTCCCATACTTTTAATAAGCTGTGTAATAGAAGATGTACACGGTGTGCCGGCAAACTGTAGCTCCTCAGATATCTTTCCAACCAGATCTAAGCCTGAAAAAACAACATGACATTAATACGTTGAATCTGACACTAAATTCAAAACCTCACTTTCGTTGCTATCATCTTAAACATGAGGTGTTTTTTGCCAAATACACCATTGTTACCCCTGCCTTGATGTACTACGTTTTTACTGGGTAATATGAAAGAGTCTTGAACAAAACTTGCAAATTTATCTACACCGATCGTTAATAGTGGCCAGTATGGGGCTGACTTCCACAGCAGAATAACAAGTGTGCCACAAGCAGTGTCCTTTTTTAACTTATGTATGACTTTGCTTACATGTCTTGGGGGAGGTACAAGCCAATTTATCTCCCCAACCCAGCTTTGGTGAAACGCATCTACGGACTCCGCACAAGCACACCAAAATCTAGAATTGAAACGTGGGCATTTTGTATTATAATCTGCGGGAACCTATCAACAGTGTGTGGCCCCCACATTTCGTCAATTCTCTGGAAAATCCAGAATTGAATTCCCCAGTCATCACAATCCTTATTTCTGCTCAAATAATCAGCAATGCTATTTTGTATACGGGGTACCCACCGAGAATGAATTTTAATATTCCGTTCCTCGCACGTATCGTGAATTGATAGAGCAATTTCTTATAATTTTGGCTTTCTACTACCAACTTTGAGAATCGGAACTACATTCATATTATCACATGACCACTGTATTGTTTTGTTATGATCATTTGTATAAGCAACATAATCTTTAAGCACCCTATGAACCGACTCGAGTTCACGCCATGTTGAACTCAGACAATCTTCCCCGGAAGCCCAACTTCCGAAACATATTCTGTCGGCTTGAACACAATCTGTATAATTACACTCACCTTGCACCAATAAACTGCATGTACGTGAAGGATCACGAAGTGCGTGGTGACATAAATCAAAATTCTTCCGAGAAGCCCATCTCCCGGAATCATCCGCAGCGTTAGAGGTCACACACCTCCCTGAGTTCACTTCACCAGGAGCTCTACACCGGTGACAATCATCCTGACTCACTGGGTAACCCTGTATATCAAAAGAATTACCTGCACCATTGAAAGTCTGATCAACTAAACTTTCATCACTTTTCTTTAATAAGAACCCACCGTAACAATTGCCTGAAGCATCACTCCATGCACACAACTCGGGTGCCTCTAAAGTATACAGAGTATCAATATCAACCCGTTTGGCGTTTAAATCTGAACCATTTTCTTCCCAAAACAGCATTTCATTTACAGCCTCATCACTTACCAAAACCGAAGCCTCCCAGCTGGCTCTTGAAGTCAAACAGTCGTACATGGACCGTGTAAATAAACACACCTTGTCGCCAAAAACAATTTGTACAGAAATAATCTTACCAACTATAACAGCCAAATTACGGGCCTTAATAAGATTTTCTCTTTTGAGAATACACTTCAACCCATCATCAACACTCTTGTACAGGCTATCCAACCGAGCCGGGTGAGGCTAATTTTTCCCAGTTGGGTGTCCACTGCAGCCCAAGCCAAATAACTTTTTGCTTTGGCTCCCAATCGCACTTGTCTTGTGCTAAAAGAAACCCGAATTTACACAAATCGTTACGAATAATTAAACTGGCATGCCGAGCCGAATGCATATCTGAATCTCCGCCCAGACAGTCGTCTAGAAACATGAGCACTTTCTTGCCATTATCTCGCCAATATTTTATAACTTCTCGTAATATTTTAGAAAATATATAGCCACTAGTTGCCAACCCGAATGGTAAAACCCGCTTTGGCACCAAGAAAATCCCAAAAATTTTGTATCATCGGGATAAATGCTGATGTGGTGATATGCAGACTTCAAGTCAAAAACAAATAAGAAATCACCTCTGCCGAACATTTCCCTGGCAACAAAAGCGTCCTCGTACTTATGTTTAAACTTGAATAAATGCAAATTAATGCCCCTGCAGTCTAAAACAAGCCTAGCTTTTCCCGATTTATTGAAAGCTACAGTTAAGGGGTTCACAAAAAATGGAGGTTCATTTTGCTCTTCAATGCAACCCAAATCAAGTAATTTCTATATCTCTGAGACTATAAAAATACTGTTATCCAAAGCGGATTTATTGTTATTCGTTATACCTCGTGATGGCAAAGTTTTCAACGGTAATTTATAACCGTTCTTCACTATGTGCAAAACATGCTCATTTGTCGTGATAGCTTGCCAGTGAATAAATTGTTCACGCAGTCTTCCGACCGGAGACGTACTGTTGCGTGAAAGACAGTTATGATTGAGCTTATTGTTTGATTGATCGTTGGAGAGCTGAAAAACATCGCGCATAGTTATTCTATTACAGCGAGATTGAATTCCTTTGTGAGAATGTGTATAAACACTGTCACGGCAAACAAAATGCCCTTCTGGGACGCTTATATTTTTCATAACAGAAAAAAATACTTATCTTTTCAGTGTTATCCTTTGCGACTGCCCTACAGTCGGCACGCCAATGACCACTGACCCCACAAGCGAAACAACGCCCTGGCTTAGGCATGGATACTGTTTGAAATGTTGATGGAGATGCTGCTGCTGTTGTTACATCAGGTTTCTTGTATGGTACAAATCTGGCTTCATTCCGCTTCTTATTACGAAGAATTTTTACTTTCCTGGAAGCTCTGTTGATTGCTCTGAAAATTTTCTTTTCATCGTCCGAATCGTCCGCTAATGGGTTCAAAACATATTCCTCGACCACTTTCCAACCATGCTCAGAGGAATCCGCAATTTTTTTTTTGCCTCTGCTTTATTAAGTCTATACCTTCTTCGATGCTTTCTTGTACTCTGTTCAAATCGTCGTGTGTCCTTTCTTCTTTATTTAAAGATGCACTAGCACACGAAAGCTTTGTTGCCACCTTGGAGTTAAATTTATACTGCTCTTCACAGCTCTTCTTTTGAAATTTGTAATTGTCTGTTAAAGAATCCAGGCGAGATATTTGCTGAATAGCAAGATCTTTCTGTGTATCATTAATTTTCTTTTCGAAACGCCCAAGCTTACAGTCAAGTATTGTTTTCATTTCACTGAGTAACGTATTTTGCGAGGAAGACACCGCTGCCTGCACTTGCAGACGAATATTTTCCGAAATATCGGAATCCATGGTTGAAACTTGAAATTTTGGAAATTTGATTGTTATCAGATGAAGGGCGACACCTAGAATGACAATACAAAGATTCAAACCACTGACCACTGATCACCACGTGATCAGATCCTGAATCGTCATTGGCCCGCTTTCACACAAAGCGCTGTCCGTTATTTGTTCTCACATCGCTTGAGACAACATTTTCTCGCTAATTTTACGAAAACGCGAGAAAACTATAATTCCAATATGTTAGCTTCTGTACATAAACACACAATTTGATGTTTGTTTACCATTATACTGGTGCTTAGTCTGGATATCTAAATTACATGTAGGGGCAAGAGTAATACATGTATCTAGTGGGAGTGGGGCCGGGTCATAAAGAATATGATGCACAGAATCACCTGAGCCACATAGCAGTGAGATAGAGGCGAGGACAAGAGGGTATGTGACCCTCTCATCAGTGGAGGAGTAGGGTGCACCCCCCCCCCCCAAAAAAAAAAATTGAAATTCAAGACAGTAAAACACAATTACCTTGACTCTGTGTCCATTTGTGTCCATAATAAGTTGCGAACAACCATAAATATCTAGATATTAAAATGTATTTTGGGATGTTCATTATATGGGTTAACAGGAGAGAGGGGTGTAGGCATGAATGAAATTGGGGAGGGCATGTGCCCCCTCCAGCCCCCAAGCATACAGTGTGGCCGCCGTGGACTGGTCACTTTCCATGGGTGGGCAATATTTCTGCGGATATTAGTTTTCAAACACGGTTTACAGCAATAATCATCAAAAAATTAATTAATGAACCACAGGATACAATTCGGTGCTTCATTAATTAAAATTTTATTGATGATGATTTTCTATTACCTGGAAAAAAACATGTATGGACATCATGCACTGCCCATGCAAGGATATGACCAGCAACTGTACTGTATGTCTGTGTCACTGCTATGAGAAGGTCAAATCTAAATGGGTGGGTATGTTTACATATATTAATATTTTTTAACACCTGATAGCAAAGTAATATAAGTTTATAAACAACCACACAATTGACTTTTAATTACAATACTCCTAATTCCTGTTAAACATGTATGAATGTTTATTAATTTTGTGGAATTTTTACACTGTGTATGAAGCTTATTTGGGTCTGTATGTTCATTAAAATTGCCCTTCCACTACGGAGGGCTTTTTGAAATCAGTCTACACTGGATTGTGTGGTATTCCTTTGTGTAAGACAGTGTATTCATTGTAATAATATTCATGCATAAGTTCATGTTCTTGGTTTGTTTTAGGCCCTATAATCTACATAATAGCATGGGTGGTGGTGTATTCCATCGCTTGAGTGCAAGAAGGCTTTGCAATGCTATAGCATAAGCCTTGTTGCACTCCAGGGACAAATGTTTCAATTTTAATAACATGGGTAAAATATCGGACATGAGCCATTTAATTTTTTTTTTTAGCTCACTCCGACAAAGTCAAGCAGGGCTTATCCAATCACTCTCCGTCCATTGTCCATCCGTCTGTCATCCACCAACACCATGGTTTGGTCAATTCAAGTTAAAGTTTGTGTGAGTAATGGTACCAAATGGGTATTACATTTTTGTTAAACTCAAGATGCCCAGCCCCATAGGGAGGGGGTGGGGTAAAATGCTCCCAAAATATTTTTAAAATCTTATGAACCAGTGGGTACAATGACTAGATATTCATTATGGAACTACCTTTTGAGGTGTAGAATCACGTGTGTTCAAACGTACTTTGTGAAGCAATATTTGGCTTTGTAATGACAGGGGTTAGATTTTTGGTAGCACCCAAAATTTCTATTTTCCGAACCGATGGTCTGATTTGAATGAAATTCAGTATGTGGTAATATTGGGTCATAAGTACTTGCCTCATGCAAAAAAAAACCCTGCATCCCCATGGGAACCCCAGAAGCAAAAAATAGAAATATTTTCAAACTCCCATGTTTCCCAAACCACTTGGAACAGAGAACTGTTATGTGGTATGAAGCATCCTTAGGACCATTAGAATTGAATAGTTAAAAAAAATGCCCTCTGTTGTTGTTAAGGAGTTCTGCAGAGGGCATCAGAATAATGTTGGCGCAGCATTTTTGCAAACATTTTAGAAAATCTTTTCTCCAGAACCAATGTTCAGAATCTTTTGATATTTGGTATACAGCATCCATAGAGGGGTCAGATACAAGTTTGTTAAAATGAAGCCCATTGGCTCATATTTGGATTCAATGCAGGAGCCCAAATTTTATGGGGAATTTTCTTTAAAAATCTTCTTCAGAACCACGAGTCAGAATTTTTTAAAGTTTGGTACCCTCATTGTTATGATGGTCAGATTCAAGATTGTTCAAACCAAGTCCCTATGTTAATATTTGGGCTTCCTTTGGTAGCCCAAATTTTAACTTAGGTCTATATGGGGAAGTTTTTTTTAAAAATCTTCTTCTTTAGATCCACCAGTCAGAATGCTTTCGTATTTGGTATACAACATCTCTTAGGGGGAGGGGGGGGGGGGGTGTGGGGTGGGGGTGAGATTCAAGTTTGTTCAAATAAAATATGGTAGCCCAAATTTTAACTTAGTGCAATATGAGGAAACTTCTTTAAAATTTTGTTCTTCAGATCCACCAGTCAGAATGCTTTCATATTTGGTATACAACATCTCTAAGGAGATCAGATTCAACTTTGTTCAAATCGAGTGCTTGGGTTGATATTTGCGCTCCCTATGGGAGCCGGAATTGGCCAAGTAGCTGAAGAATTAGACATTTTTTATTCAGTACCCTCTAGAGGTGAAGAGTAATCTACATAGGTTGTATCAAGGGGCTTGAGAGTGGAGCTCCACATTTTTCATCATGATCAACTAAAGAAAAGGCATGATCCTTGGACTGCTTTTTTCACTCCTGAGGGGCTCAAAGAATTGCAGTGTATCCTGTGGAGATTGATTGCTTGATGTAGATTCATTCTTTGACTCTTATATCGTGTTCTGTTCAAGGTGAGCGCTTCAGGCCCTGTGGGGCCTCTTGTTTATTTATTTATTGGTTTTTAACAACACTTTCGAAAGCCAGCAGCTACAAGTTTCTTCTTCCCTTGAACCAAGCTTCTCGCCCAACTGCAGCACTCATGGTCCACTGAGTTTTTAGCTCACCTGACTTTCAGTCAGGGTGAGGTGTAGTGATCACTTGCCGTCCGTCATCCGTGAACATGGTGTTTGCGTCTTCTCCTCCAAAACTGCTGAACCGATTTACGTGAAATTTGAGATGCTTGTTTGTTATGACATTGCATTTTGATTTTGTTTAAATCAAGTTGCCCTGCCCCTCAGTAGGGCCATGCCCAAACATTTTGCCTAAATCTTAAAAAACTTCTCGTGAACCAGGAGCAGCAGAGATTTGATATGTGATGTGCTGCTTCCTTTTGAGGTGTAGACTCAGTTTTGTTCAAGAGAAGTTTGTGGGTCTTTATTTGCCTTCATTATTGGAGGGCAAGTATTTTCGCCCCGCCCAAAATTTCTGTTTTTCGAACCAAGAGGCTGATTTGAACCTAACTTAATTTGTGGGCTTATTTGGTCATAAGTAATTAATTTATGCCCCAAAATCTTTTCCCGTTCCCCCATGGGAACCGCAGGGGCTAAAAGTAGAACAGAATTCAAAACGCACATATCTCCAAAACTACATGGCACTGAGAATTCTTATTTGGTGTGAAGCTTCTTTGGGACCAACAGAATGGAATGGTCAAAACAAATTTCTGTCAGGTCTCTCATGGGGTACTTTTTCGGGACTTTGAAAAAATGCTTAGTCAGCGTTCTGTAACACTGTGGGTAATGGAGAAAGCATTTAAGACTCTTCTTCACCCAATTCACTCCTCCAAAACCTTTCAAATTTCACATATACCATCTTTGGAAGATTTTTTTACACGTTTATTGAAATCGAATCCCTGGGTCCACATTTGGGCTCTCTATGGGAGTCCACATGTTGAAATTAGTGCAGTATGAGGAATATTCTTTAAAAATCTTTTTCTTCAGACCCACCAATCAAAATCTTTTGATATTTGCTATGCACCATCATTAGGCGGGTGAGATTTAAGTTTGTTCAAGCCAAGCCTATATTTTGGCTCAGCAGGGTTTCGCAAATTGCGAGAACGGTGATTTCATTCCTGTGATGTTCTTGCAAATGCTTGTTAAGAAGATCCATATTTACCATTCCCGCAAAAATATAAGCATTTTTTCATCAGATAAAATTTAACAAAATTAAATTAATTTTAGAGCTGAAACGATTAAAGGGTTTCCATGATTAATTAATCGCATGGATTAACCTTGGTTAACCGATTAATCACTTGCCCCAATAGGTAGCTGAATAATTGCTGTACCGTTGACTATTTATATAATTAAAACTTTACTCAGCATAATGGACAAAATCCGGGCAGCGCCATATACAAACATGTCCATTCAAATTTTATTACATTTTCAATTTTTGCCTCAAAACATAGCTTATGACCCCTCATTGGAACAAGCTCATTGAGCTTGTTCCAATGGGGGGGGGGGGCATAAGCTATGTTTTTGAGACAAACATTGAAAATCTTTAGTAATTCAAGAATTAATTGTGGAAGTATCGTCTGCTACCTGCATTTGGTGAAGGGTTGAGAATGACCGTTTTCAGCTACTGATACAGTATAATGGTCATGCAAGTGAACAAGTATTTTGGCAAGTAACTGGCATGCATTTCTCTGTCTCATGCAATTGATGTGAGCCAGTGTGACAATGTTTGCCTGTTTTGGAGCAAGTTTGTTCCATATTTAACCCATACAGGGTATTTTTTGTTTTTAAAAATTTGATTAGCAGTTTCCATCTTGGTTTCAAAAAGTGATGATAAATAGTGAATATAAGCTTACTCAATATGAAAGAAAAATGGTTAGCAATTGGACATTTTTGTATAGCATTTTGCGATGTGAATCCAGCCATCAAATACCCTGCCATATAGTACCGTACTTCAAAAGTAACGGTTAACCAAACAATTACTTTTTTTTCCTCAATCAAGATATTGATCATTGGTTAGTCGATTAATCGTTTAACCGTATCAGATCTAATTAATTTCTATAAACATGATTACTGCAATAGCCTTTGATGTGATGGTTCAACGATCTAACAATCTATGTATTTGAAGATAAATAAGCATAATTCATGTGATTAAGACACATGTTGGAAATGGATCCCACAAAAAATATATTTGTGAAACACTGGCTCACTGTGGGAGCCTGAATTATAACTTAGTTCAAAATGAGGAATTTTCTTTAAAAGACTTTTTCAGATCCAGCAGTCGGAATGTTTTGATGTTTGGTGTGCAGCATCCTTACAGGGGAGGGGTGGGGGGGGATTCAAGTTTGTTTACGCCAAGTCCCTGGGTTCATATTTGGGCTCACCGTGGGAGCCTGAATTATAACTTAGTTCAAAATGAGGAATATTCTTCAAAAGTATTCTTCACATTCAGCAGTCAGAATGTTTTGATATATACAGTATCCTTAGGGAGGTGAAATATAAGGTTGTTAAAGCCAAGTCCCTGGGTTCATATTTGGGCTTCCTGTAGGAGCCCGAATTGTACCAAAATTTCTATTTTCCAAATTGAGAGGCTGATTTGAAGCAAATTTGATATGATGGGCTTATGTGGCATAGCAGGGTTAAGTACCCCGGATAAATGATCGTCTAGTGGTTTTTAGTTCGGACTACAATCGTGGCAAAATGGCCACAGGACAATTTAAGTGTTCAGTCTTAAGAGGCAACCAGTTTCTGTAGAGTCTGCAACAATTCTTGATACTGCAGCCGCAGCGAAAGGGTGAATTCAAAAACACATAAAATGTACTTACAGTTTTCTACACTTTTATTAAAACCCTAAGTATAGTTCCTACAAGTTAAACTTTCAATAAATTCTCTCTCTGGTAAAAGTATGAAAATATCAGATGCGAAATGAGACTAAGTCGAAATTATCGCATCGCTCTCATCGCGTCCTGTGTCTGGAAATGTTGTCTGGCCTGGCAGCGTTCGGCGGCGTCCTTCCACGAGAATAGGAGAGTGACTTCTTGTACACACGGAAGACCAGAGAGAAGTGCCGTCTCGGGTGATTCCGTTGGTTTAAATACGGTTTGAATCGTGTCTATTCGGCAGATCTTGTTTCAATTTACGTCATAAAACACCACAAAACACCACATATACCCTAAGATGGCGGAGAGGTATTTCTTAACCCCTTACTCCCATCCTGGGATAGTAGGGCATCCGGTGGGTATCCTATGCTAAGAGTATGCGTTCTCGCCTTTAAAAGGACAGTGGCACTTGGTAGGTGTATAACCGCAAAACCATTCAAAACCAACAGTGCCATCTTGTGAACGTGCTGCACAATTCTCAGAGCTGAAACTGATACTGGGTGTGTTGAGGTTAGGTCGGGTCAGTATACAATGCTAAAATCTGTCAAAAGCATTCTGATGGGGTTATTATAGGTTAGGCTTTTACTAGCTAATATACCAGTCATAATTGCAAATACTGTCACAAACACCTTTTTACAGTAAGTGCGTAGAATACTTCTTTTAGGTCAGTTGCACTGCTATTATGCAATGCAAATATACAAGGAATTGAATAAAATTACATAACTTGGGCTTGAAAACAGCGTTTACTTATTAAAGTTATACAACAGAGAATTATTACCAAGTAAGACTTGGCCACTCTGATTAACACATTAACACTTCGGGAACCAAGATTCTCGAGTGCAATCATAAGACTCCGACGCACACCACGGAGATTAACCCGACGCGCTCCGTGGAGGGGCTCCGTGGAGGGCATTTTGTTACAATCCTCCCAACCAAGACGCGAGGTCCGGTAAACTTTTAGCAGAGCTCGAGTCTGCATCAGATGAATTCCAGAATTGTCAATAGTGATCAGGATAGTGACCAGGATCACCGGCTGACCGGATCCAGGGAAACAGGATGACCAATCACCTGCGGTGACCAGGATGCTGTCAGTATCACGGTCAACACGGTGACGGGAATCCATGACCAGGATCAGTCACTACCGGTTTTTAGGGAGAAGAAATGCACTACAGGGATTATTTATTACGGACTAATATTATCGGAACGCCTCCAGACAACAGGAATCACCTTTTCTCCTAAGGTATTACATTCTTAATTCCTGAAAGTAATAAAAATAACAATAAACTCTACCTGATTCTGTTAGTGGGGAAAAACTGATAATTACGGGTCGTAAAATCGAAGCTATGCTTCTTCAAAGGAGTTCCCCATAGGAGGTCAAATCGACACAGAGGACAACTTTGTTTTTGCTGCATCCAAGTTAACCCACAGTAGAGATGTACTATCTGAGTACATTGAGGACAACGATATGCTTCACGGGGCCCAACAATGTCCACCAAGCATATCGCACATTGTCTCCCATCTCCATCAACTATATTTTGTCTTGCTTGAAAGATTCGAAGGCTTGCATACATTTCAAGCGAGTATTGCAAGACTTGATGATTGTATTGTGCATTTTCCCATTCATAGGTATGTTTCACCTGCACATGATGGAACGTTTCACCAATTATCATTCGATATTCGCGAGGTAACTCTGGGATGGAGATTTGACTATATTCACTAGGGCGAAATGGACGGACCGGAGTCGATGTGATGAATAGATCGATCCCATTCTCCGATTGATAAGGAATTCGTTGATCATAATAAGTTCCGTCCCACCTTGGGTCATTCCAATAACGAATAACACTTATACGGCTTGATCGTGCTGCCTCCCAAGGGGTTGCTAATCGAGCCTCATGTTCGATTACCACTATGTGAGGCATCACCAGTTCGCGTCCTACTTCCGTTGTATGGAGACAATACCGGTACAAAACTTGAGTTTGAATTAATTCTAAATGACCAGTGACTTCGTTTAACTGGACCATATCCCACACACGGATTTTGCGCTGAAAAGCGGAAGCTCCGTTGTGAAAGATCATAGGTACAGGTATACGAAATCTCTGTGTCCAGTACTCTAGTTGCTCTGGAAGAAAATCTTCCGAAGTTAGGTTAACTGTTCGGTATGCAAATGCGGTGGCCATTTTCCAAGGGTTGAATATTACTTGTAAACTAATTAAAACTGTTTAAACTATAAAAACTGAAAATTGACTTAATTTCACGTGTGATTGATAAAACAAAGACTGTGATTGACTATATTCAATAAAATATCCTGTGTGATCGATAAAACAAAGAACTGTGCTTGACTATATGCAATAAAATACAATAAAATAACAAAAACACAAAAACTATTTTACACTATGCTACAGCTGTGCCGTATGAACAATTCTACTTTCCCCGTTAACGGTTATTCGTTAGTTTTTAATCTGTTGTCGATAGTGACGAGACTAGGAGTCACGTCTAGAATGTCACTATATAATTTTGATTGAAAAGAACTTTTTCGTTTACTTTATTGAGAATATTTTGTTGTTGCACAATAAGAAAATTATAGAAGAATGTCCAAAGATGACAACAGTGCCCGACGGCGCGCAGCTGTAGAGGTCGCCTTTTAACTTCTGTCATGTCATACGCAACTCAAAACTGATGTGGGTCCATTTCAGCTGGTACTGGAAGCTTCGGCTCGTTACCGATACCCCACCTCATGGGTGCACAGCAGTGCGGGCAGGAAGCTGGCTCAGGAGCACCGGCTTTTGATCTGGCCCATGCAATACCACAAGAGTAGTGGATTTGCTGCTTACATTGGCCACATTCAAATAAATCCTGCCAAGTTTTCGAAATTTCTATTAAGCAGATGCAGCAAGGGTCCCCAAGACCCTTATAATGAGTCTGTACCTCCAGCGTCTCATTATATTTAATAATTTGGCTGCGTAAACTAAAACGTTGTAATCGTCTTCCCTCGTGTCGGATTAAAGCTTCACGAAGGAGCCGATACTGCTTTTGCTGTTTCTCCAATTCATAAGTTGTTTTTACGTTACCAGGAGGAAAGAATCGTGCAGGATGCATTTGGTGCTGATAGAATCCAAAATCTTCATCATCTTCACTGGCGGGATAGGTACTACCAGGGAAGATCTCATGACTCCGGAATGGTCGGACCAAGCCAGGATTGGCTATTAGGTCCAGTTCAGCATCCAAATGATTTCGTCCATGGTCATAATAGCGGCCATTCCAACAGGGGTCATTGACACAATGAATGACCTCGTCAGGACCGGGACCAGTGACCTCATGGGGTTCAACTTCGACTGGGAATTCTGGAAGGTAAATAAGATGGGGAAATATTACTTTTCTTTCCTCTGAGAGATAAAAACGATAACCAAGTTGGTGTTGCATTATCTCTGTCTGGCCATTAGCAGGATTATAATGTCTTGTGTTCCAAATACGAATATACCTTAAACGGCGACGTTGCCATAAATCTTTTGGAAAAGATAGAGAATGACCATGACAGGGAGACGCAGCTCGATGAAAGGCTGTACGTTTATGTACTTCAAACCTTGCCCGTTACTCGTAAGTATGGCAAGGAGTTACGGCATGTTGGTAAGCTTCGCGTTGATGTAAATCATACATTGCCTGTTCCTCGGCGAATTCTTCAAATTCCAACGTAGTTGCTGAAGCCATTCCAACAAGAAAATTAATCCAAATACAAAATAAAATATAACTATATTTAAAAGAAACCACTATGTTATCATAGAATTATGTACATATACTAAAATTTACACTTATAATACGCTCCCCTGGGTTCGTCTGTAACTTGGTGCACTCAATCAACACTCTTTCCACCAACTTTCAAATATGTTTGCCTTGATACTGGAGTCCTGTGTGTAACTTATCTAATACACTCCAGGAACTCCGAATTTATAAAAATTGTTACACTGCAGGGCAGAATTACTAACTTCTTGGAAAATTTTTGACTAGTAAACAAGACAAACACAGACGACCCGTAATCATCATGGATCAGGTTTCCAATGAAGGATTATACATAAACTGGGAAACCAGATTCATGAAAATCTTATATATATGTAGTAATCTACGTAGACTTTTCTGTTTGTTGTTGCTTATTAAAGTTTACACTTCTCAATCTTCACTCTGAAGGTTTTCATTTTGTGTTGGCAACTGATAATGCCGATACACAGTATTTGGGCCTGTTCGGTAATCAAACGTTGACCCTGTGAAATGTCCAACATAATCTGGGTGGTATTGACGATAGACAACAAAGGGTTGAAAACTCCTTGGTCAGCCATCTGAGTGATATCGTGCTCGTCTACGACGACTAAAGTCACGATATCTTGCACAGAAGGGAGTAAACTCTGCTACATTTCTTGGCATGTGAAATCTATGATGTACACTACTGGTAGTAGCCACCCGGTGACTATAATACCATAGAGGTTCACTTATCTCACCCTGCTCATTGATTTTTGGATATTGTAAATCAGGGCAATTGTATATCACTAAATATCTAGACCTATTTGCAAAAGTTAAATGAGTATCAACAGCACTGTCATAATAATATATCAACTCACGCTCAACCTCTATATATACTATATTCAAATCCATATCAAAATATTGACATCCAAATTCATCCTCAATGCCTAAGAGATCTGTATCTTTCATAAAATCTTGTTCATATGTATTGGGTCGTATGATATCTCGATCAAATTCATGAGGAGAGGCCAACGGGCGAGGTGTTCTGAAAAACTCGCTCCTTGCCCACTCCCACGGTCTCGGTCGAATATCGATTATAGGTTCTGAGACAATATTAGTAGATAATGGAGCAATTTGTCTTGCTTCTACATCACTTAAAGGAGGGGTGTGTACGTCTAATCCAAGATCAGCTCGTGCAAGTTCATTTTGTATCACACTGATACCGGACTCTGCAACGTCAGAGTCCAGAACAGTGGTAGAATCACTAGGCAACGAATCACTTGTAGGTGTGGTCATACTGGAAGAAGTATGTGATCTCATTGTTATATCATAAACAAATCCACCGAGTCCATCTTGGCTCTCGGGGTCTCGATGAATAATTGCATCATGGGTTCTAACAGGTAATCTTGGAGGAAGGACTAACGTTTCCACGGTATCCGTAGGCGAATAAGGTGGAAGTCGTGGAAGTCGTTCAGGTGTAGATAGTAAAATGGAGTCAGTAGGAGTTTGAACACTACTTAGAAGGTGATGGTGACGCTTCTATTGATGCCAATACAGATACATTATTATCAGAGGAATTGCTATTTATATTTACGTTTATACTAGATGAATTAGTGTCTTGAAAAAGTTCTCGTGAAACAGTACTATTACTATCAGTTCCAGTACTAACTGTACTTGAAGTTTTATCATCATATAAAGTGTCACGATCATTATAATAACTCTGGTAATCAGGGAAATCATCGAGCTCACTGTCAACACTAGAATCAGATTCTGCCATTTGTACACTGGTCACTGAAACAAAAACACATAGTGTGTGAACTACTGTTTTTCAGTTTCTTTGTCTATATCAAACATAGTTATGTGGACATTGGCAGAATCCACGTCATGTTGTACACGGGGATATATTGATTTCCTATTAGGTTGAGGAGAAGGTCTAAAGTTTTGAACAGCTTTTCTCATCATGTCTCTAATACTCTTAGGAGGTTGTTGTTGTTGTGCTCCAGTTGGATCAGCAGGAGCTGAAGGCTGTGGTCTAGGTCCCATACTAGTATAGATTTCATCATCGGCAAATGCAAAATTAGACATTTCACTATCATCAACAGCAGAAAAAGTCGGTTTACTTTTACGGTTTCTTAACCACTTGTATATCTGTTTGTGTCTATCGGTTCGATAGCACTTCCAAAGCAGATATAATCCTATTATTAATGCAACAGTCGCGAGAGCATAAGCCCACTTAGGGACTTCAAATGAGTCCGTCATTTGTAAATTTAGCGAGTCAAGTTCATGAATTAAGTCATCCATGGGTAAGTCATCTAAGTGATCTATTCCTTTTGGTATCGTAAACGTCGATATGTTCACACTCTCTATGACAGGTTTCCACATCTGTCGTTGTAACAACGAGAAATTTGGCAACACCGTCTTGGTAACTATCCGAAAAGTAGAATTATCCCTTTTATGGAAATAACTCGGTAACATTAATTGACCGCTCGATGCCATACATAACGGTTTTAATTCCAAAATTCCAATTGGCGGAAGAATCTGTTTCGGTTTCGGATTTCTTCGTTTCGGACACGTAATTGAGAATCGTAGTGGGACATCTGTCATGATGTACCACATTCCTTCATCGATTCTAGTACTGAACGGGAGGTCGATATTCAATCGAACTTCCGTTTGACATAAGTTTGGAATCTCTAATTTCATGTTTAAAAACAAAGCTAACATACAACTTGTCGTTGTATGTATCGTTCGTACGGCACCTACTAAAGGACAAAACAACTTATTGTTATCTACACATTGGTCATGTCCTATTTCTGGGACATACTTTGTCCTTTCTTTATTAATAATTAATATGTCAGATTCAAGAGTATATATTGCTACTAATTTATTTGCGACTCGCGACGCATTCTTGGTTACATTGACAAAGGGTACAGGCAAAGCCTGCACCTTGAACACTTCAAATTGCAAGTTCGAATTACGTAAGGGGATCTTCATAAAGATCACCAATTTATCGTCATCATAAATGGCAGCCGTCGTAAGCAAATGATAATATTGCCATAATTCTGTTGTCAGATCTAGTGGCAACATGGACTTATCATCTAATTGAACTTTAATACTCATTAATATCGAGGTCAATAGTGAAGGATCCACTATTTTCGGTGATAACTTCCTATCGGCTAGGATATCCATTTGATCATGTAATCCCCGTAGAGTGGTTTCTGCGGCGATTATCATTGATTCCAATCGACTCATTACAAACTCAAGCTGATGATAAGCATGAGTGAAATGTTCAATATATAATATTCGATCTTCATGATTCTGAACTACTTGATTTACTCGACCTTGAAATAACATCAATTCGCGCGACATATTTAACATAAATTCTCTGTTTTTCAGAATCGCTTCATGATTCATCTTAATGAAGGTTAAACTTTGTTTTTGAATATGTTGAATCATTGCTTGATTAGTACTTACACGTCTTAAATTTTCTGTTATCCCATCTAAATCTGACTGGGATACAGTTCCAAAGAGAAAACTCAATCCTTCACCTACAAAGTCGAACAAACCTCGTTTCTTCCGAGACGGGATTATTGTATGGCCATGTAATCTGCGGTAATCGTTCAGATCCTCTTTTACTCGTTTAACACGATTATTTAGGTATCTGATCTCCTGGTGTATATCCGTTATGATCGATTGTATCGCAACGGCAAGAGTAGAGTTTTCACCATTTACTTCGACAAAAGTTCGTCGAAAAGCTATGGTTGTAGCATTATACAAACCAGCAGTATATTGCATACTTCGATCAAGTCTGCGCACATATTGTATAAAAGGTTGGAGCTCATAAACAAACATTGTACTCCAATCACTAGTTACCATATTTACTTCTTTCACTTTCTTAAAAATCACATTGTTTCTAATAATAGTATGTCCATCTATTATTGTAGTCGTAGTCAAAAGACCAACTAATAACATCCAACGCAACATCTTGCTCCTACAATGAAAAAGGAAGCAAGAGTTAGCGCAATGAGTAATACGCGTTCAATTTCCTACACTCTGACGATTTACTTCCCGGGTGTAAAAGGTCAAAAAGTTAATCCAACTACAAGAGAGTCTTAGTCAGTTCACGAGGCTGACAAGAGCTCACTCATAGTTTCGTTCCAAACAAATCATAAGTCAATACAATTTTGTTACTCATTTTACACTTTCTCTCATCTCTCTCAAACTTAAGGAGAGGCGCCATATGTGTTACGTTTAGGTATCATGAGTCTTGTGGTAACATTTAATCACTAGTACTCCAGGCAGAGGGTACCATAATTGCTCCTAATTCTAATTTCTCACCTGGTTCTTTAATCTTATTATGATCTCTTAACACAGCTTGTATACAAGAGATCATCTCAGTTATATCTTTACTTGATTGTTTTGGTTGAGGCTCACTATTTTGGCCTTTTTCAGTTATTTGCAATTGATCAACTTCCATCGTTGAATCATTTACTCGATCATTTTGATCGTTAGTAATGAACCGTGATGGCAGTTGACCAACGGAAGGAGCTTGTAGCTCCTTCATTCGTCTCTTGTAATCTCGTACCTGTTGTACTTGTTGTCTTAATTCTTCTAATGGAACACCATCTTCTTCTGAAGAAGAATGTTCTCGTCTTTGTCTTTTATTCGTAATGATCGATGTTAAGGGGTGTTTTTCTTGAATCCCTTGCATATCGTCACTTTCATTACTGTCACTACTGCTACTGTATTCAGTAGTTGACTGTTCTGATGGGGCAGCGTAACGTTGTATTTGTCGCGCTCTAACAGGTTGGACAGGTTGAGGCACCTCCCATTCTTGAGGCGCTTTACTAAGTCTTTCTCCATGACATTTAATTATTCTGCGAGTCAGTTGATCTTGTATCTTGTAACTCACTGGACCTGTTCTCTCAATGACTCGAAATGGGTAGTCCCATTTCGATTCTAATTTTCCTTTAGATTTACCTGAGGAGTATAAAACAGGATCACCTACTTCAAAGGTGATATCCTTTGCTGTAATATCATGTAATCTTTGTTGTTTTAATACTCGTTTCTTTTGTGCAGCTTGTTGTTTTCGAAATGCTTTATGTTGTTCCTGAATGGCTATCTTATGAGGTTCTTCACCTACATATTTTTCTCGAGGTTCAAGTATGTTGTCGAGTGGTAAAACCACATCTCTGCCATACACCAGATAAAATGGCGAGAATCCAGAGGATTCACTACCATTAAACCTGATGGCTGCCATAGCTTGGTTTAGGAATAAATCCCAAGTTTCTAATTCTTCTCGAGCTAGTTTTGCTAAGATGTCATTCAGCGTTCTATGTAGCCTCTCCACCTTTCCATTAGATTGTGGATGGAAGTAGGAAGTGGTCACATGATGTATCTTGAAATAATCAGTTAAATATTTCATCACTGCATTTACATTTTCTGATCCATTGTCTGTTAATATTTCTAAAGGACATCCAAATCTTGGAAAAATTTGATCTATTATCAAATTAGCAATTGTTTCCGCCTTTTTATCAGGCACTGGAAACACTTCAGGCCAGCCAGAATAAATATCTATGAAGGTCACTATATATTTGTTTCCTGATAGAGTCTCAGGGTGTGGACCACTCATATCCAATGCAATTTTAGCAAAGGGGTATGGAGGTCTGTCAGTCTCTTGCAATGGCAAAGTGTGAGCTCTGGTGTTACGAGCTCGACACACAAGACAATTTTCTACATGTTTATAAATATGTTTATATAAATCTTTCCAATAATATTTTCTACTGATGTTATTGTACACTTTGTCTATGCCAAGGTGACCTAATTCGTCATGGTATTGTTTCAACACATCTGCATGTAATTGTTCGGGTATGCACAAGCGTACCCTTGGGTTATCGTCAACTGTACTGATGTAATATAATACTCCCTCAATCATGAGGTATCTACTACTAATGTGAGCAGGGGTATTGTTACCTTGATACTTCTTAATGATTTCTACAATCTGTTCATCTTTCTGTTGCTCTACCTTCATGTCCAAATCTTTGTAATTAATTGCTTGTGGTTCGGGCGGAACCTGAGGTTCATCTGTGATGACATGTACATATCTTTGAGGATCAAATTTGTTACTATTGATAATGCCAATTTGTAATGCTTTCTGATTTTCTACATTATCCATCTCGTACCCGGGGTCAGCGTTTGCAATTCCTTCAGGTAAACGAGAGAGTAGGTCAGCACATGTATTCTTTCTACCCGGTAAATATTCAATCTTACAATTGTAGCTAGCTATCTTTAATGCCCAGCGTTGTACTTTGGCATTGTTTTACGGACTTTTCAACAAGTACTGCAAGGGGGCGTGGTCTGTCTTAATAACAAACTCTGCTCCCTGCAGGTAGTTATTGAATTTATCCAATGCGTATGAGATAGCGAAAGCTTCTTTCTCAAATGTCGACCATTTCTGTTGGGTTTCACCCAATTTATGAGAGAGGAAGACAATGGGTTTTTCATCAGGTACTCCAGGTAGTTGACCTGTTTCGTCATCACATGGTTGTGCCAAAACCGCTCCGACACAGCGGCCACTGGCATCTGTGTAAAGCACGTAAGGCTTTCTGGGATTTGGATATGACAAATGAGCAACTTGAGTTAAACGATCCTTCAACTCTTGAAAGGCTTTTTGATGTGTGTCACGCCAATGAAATCTTGCATATTTCTTTGTCAGTTCTAAGAGTGGTTGAGCAATTTCGCTGAACCGAGGAATAAATCTGCGGTAGTATGAGGTCATGCCCATGAAAGATCTCACTTCTGTTACCGTTTTCGGCGGATTTAATTTTCGAATGACCTCGACCTTCGAAGTCTCAGGTTTAATTCCGTCTTTACTAATTACAAAACCAAGATAAGATCTTTCAGATTGAAAGAAGGAACACTTCTTAGCTTTTAGATTCAGTTTATGTTTTCTTAGGCGACCAAACACTTGTTTAATGTGGTCAATATGAGATTTTATGTCACGGCTGAAAATCAAAATATCGTCAAGGTAGGCCAGAGAAAAATCCTCTAGGCCCTCCAAGACGCTTGTCATGAGGGATTGATACACCGAGGGCGCGTTCACGAGTCCAAAAGCCATTACATTGAACTCATAAAGGCCCTTATGACAAACAAAGGCCGTTTTTGGTCTGTCTTCTTCATCCATCTTGACTTGCCAGTAACCCGACTTCATGTCAAGAGTGGTGAAGTATTGACATCCATTCAATAAAGTAAAGATGTCGTCAATCAATGGAAGCGGCCAGTTCATAACTTTCGTGACTTCATTGAGCTTGCGGAAATCAATGCAGAAGCATTTCGAGCCGTCTTTCTTGTCCACGAGTAGGCACGGAAAACTCCATGCACTATTTGACCTTCGGATAATTCCGGATTGAAGCATTTCTTCAAGTGCTTCATCCATAATTTTTCTCTTCAGTAATGGAACTCTATATGCTCTACTTTTGATTGGTGGCGCATCACCTGTGTCGATGCGCATCTTCACTGTATCTGTCTGAGTTAATTCTTTATCAGTTTTGGCAAACAAGTCTTTATTATTATTGATGACTGGCATCAACAGGTGCCGTTTGTCCTCAGGCACCTGTATGTCAGCATCTGTGATCTGGTCTTCAGGTGTATTTTGAGTTAAAATCTGATTAATTTCTAAGACTTTTTCTTCCTGCTCTATTGGCTCAAGTTTTCCAATCAAACAACCCCTTTTCAAGGTGTAGTGTTTGTTGGTACTGTTCACCAACAGTACAGGTATGGTTTCATTTCCATTAGTGATTATACTGTTACTAACTAAGAGGCCAGGCTGTTCAGCCACATGACCTTTAGTCAGTCCATGATGTTCTAAGTATTTTGTGTCGAAGACAGATTTTGCACCGGAAGCTTTTGCTGTACACAAACAAGTGGACTGTGGTTTAAGTTCCACCTGATTGATCAGTCGAGTAAGACAACTCACCTGTATATCTTGAACAATGGGTATATAGTGACCATCTAATCTCAATTTATGAAATTCCCAATATAAATTAACTCGATTGCCCCTAATCCAATCCATTCCTAACAACATACTTCGATTCAATTCATTTATTACTAAGAACTCATGCACCTGATAAATTCCTTGAATATAAAATTCAAGTCTAACTTTTCCTCGAGGGAGAGTGTCATTCCCAGTAATACCCGCAATGCGAGGCAAAGAATTTTTATCACCAACTAATTTCGGTCGGTGTTTCAGATTTTTCCAAAATTTTGTACTAATACAACTAGTCTGTGCCCCTGTATCTAATAAGGCACGTACTCGTTGTCCTTTGATGTTCACTAAGACACTATTCAAAGAAGCAGCCCCATAATTTATGGTTACTGTTTCCGGTTGAGAATTTCTAAGTTTTTGTTGCTGTTGTTCCCCATTTGGGTAATCATCATTGTTTACTAAGTTATTTCCCTTGGTTTCCATAGAGTGTTTCACTTCCTGTTGACATGGGTTTTTCCAATTACTTCCCCTTGGGTTTTTCCTGTTTTGTAGTTTTGGGTTTTTCCCAAGTGATTTCTCTTGGCTCCTTATTCTTGGATTCCTATTTCCTGATTCACTTACTGTCTGTTTCTGTTGATTTATTTCAACACAACCCTGCTTACCTGGTTGATTTATAATTTGATTTTCATAAGCATTTTTCATATAATTCATAATATCAGGGTCTACATCTACAATGTGTATCTCTTTTAATTGTTTAGGAGTAAAGTTTTGTAGAACTCTCACATAAACATCTGCACACTTCTGTTTAGGTACACCATATATCCCGCTACTGATGAGTGGGATAGCTATGTTTACAAAATTTTCCTTGTCACATACCTGTAATACTTTTTGTACAGTACTGTATAAAACATTGAGACATTTATTTTTATCACTGTAATCATTCCAGCGTGGTCCCACAGCATGTATCACTTTTAAACTTGGCAACATTCCACAAGTGGTAGACATATTCTCACCTACTGGAAGATTTCCATGCTGTTGAATATATATTGTTGACATTCTTGTTCAAGGGCTGGACCAGCTCCAAGAGCTATAGCTCTAGCAACACCTCCGCCATGGGTTAATTAGCTATTAGCCGCATTCACCATAGCGTCAGTAGCTACCTGGGTTATTCCAGTCCTGTATACTTTTATTTCCAGACCACTGGTGGTCCGATAGCTGAAACAATTTTGTGAAGTAAATTTTTCTTGCTGACTGTCCCTTGCAGGGCAGCCATTTTGTGAGTTGGCCTTCGGTTTCTTAGGCCTAGGCCTATCAGTCAGAGGAATGGTTGTGAATTTTACTGTACAATTTTTCCTATTATGTGTAGTCTGACCACACTTTGTGCATTGAAGGCTTTTACTTTTCACTGGAGGAGAACCATTTTCGGTTCTCCTTGTTTGAGACTGAATACTTGGCTTTATATTACATGTTTTATTACCCGTATATCCACCTGTCTTATTATTTACAATTTTATTTTTACAATTATTCATACATTCATTTTGTACATTATTTACATTAATTAACACTTCTCCCTGGTGATTTCCAGTTTCACTTCTGTTGGGAGCATGTGACTTCTCATTAACTCTGCTCATTGCCCCATATGGGCAGAGTTCCCTTCGTTTAAATTGACTCGGCAATCGCGAGCGAAGTGGTTTGGTTTCCCACAGCGAAAGCAGCAAAAGGTCGCCCATGGTGACCTTTCACCTGCTGGCTGAATATCTAGTGTTCTCACCTGCTTGGTCAAGTTAACGCGGCAATCGCGTTTCACATGGCCAACGCGGTTACAACGATTGCAAACCGGTCATGAAAATCGTGTCGGTTTCTGATATCTGTTGTAATTTTGTCCTCCCCTATTTCTGTATTGACTATTGTACTGATTTTTGTTCTGATTCTGATATGGAGGTCGCGCATAACCTCCAGTGTAATTTTTCGTTAAAATATTCACCTTATGGCGTCGGCGTGCCACGCCTACGTCCATGGGAGTCTCGTCCCTTGTCTCCAGAGGGAGATCTACCTGTTCTTCCTGTTCGTCGATGGAGTCGCGAAATACAGGGTCCCGATAGCGCTCATATTCTTCGTATTGTCGGTCAAATGCCTTCCCAAAGGGCGCTTTTCCTTTCGCGGCTTCAGAGCGAGCGCGAAATTTGATTTTCGCGGCATTTTCAAATAATGCCTGACTAACAGCATTTTCTAGCATCTTGGGCATGCGTCGGATCAGTTTCATCCGAACATCGTTGTCATACAACCCGTCACAAAAGTAATCTGAGAGGTTTTTCTGAATGGTGGGGTTATCTATTTCCTGATCAAAGGTGTCTTTCGCTAGATCAAGCAGTTGCTCAGCATATGAGACAAGAGTTTGATTTTTCCCTTGTCGCAGATGGCGCAACTGATTGGTGGCCATGGAGTTATCCATTGTGGCGCTATAGCGACTTTTTAGTTCGCCATACAGTTTGGACCAGGACATTTCAGGATTTTTCTTCATTGATCGTAAAATAAAATCAGCAACTACGAAGTCACTGGTTTGGGCGGCGATTTTAGGTCGTCGTTTCTCTTCCACATCATTTGTCTCACAAAAAAGGTCAAGAGATTTTATCCAACCCCGAAAATTCAGGGGGTTCCCGTCAAATTTTTTAATATGGGAATGAATGGACTGTGCCTGAGTGGCGTTAGCTGTCTTTGCATTACTCTTTTCACTTTGGCGCACGGTTTTATGCAGGTCAATAATGGCAGAAGATGTGGGGTCCTTGGCTTTCCATTCAGCTTCTGCCAATTTTTGTTGTACTTTTAGTAATTTTGCTTCGGCACTGACTTTGTCAGTAGCTAACTGTAGTTCTAAATCAGCTTTCTGCTGTACTAATTCTGCTTTAACCTGGTCGAGGGCTGCTTGTGTATGGTGAAGGGTTTGTTGTGAGGCAGCATGCTGCTGCGTCAAGCTCTGAGCTTGAGAGCCCAGTTCAGCAATTTGCCGCTCATACTGACCCACAAGACCTTTCCTTTCCTGTTTTAGTTGAGTAATTTCATCGATGAACCGTTGCTCTCTTTCTGCTGGCGTGGTCATTTTTAATGAGTTTTATGAAATAATTTACAATTGGATTTTTCTGCTGTTAACGAACGTAAAATGAAGAAAATTGCACCTACCTTGCTAGCACTATAACTGTTGAAACACACGCGGCTGTCGTTTCAGAATTTCCTGGAATTCCTCGAGATTTTTCACAGTTTCCTGAGTTTCCATTTTTCTCTGATGTTCAGTCAAAAGTTCAATATATCTGATGAGCAACGCTCGGTGCGACCAGTCGAGCGTAGTTTGGATGTGATAGCAATTGGCGGTCGGCGTCAGTGTAAATAATGGCACGTTGGACATGCAACCAGTTCCACCATGGAGTTGTACCAATTTTAGATTCAGAGGGCGCTGTCTGCGTCTGCTGCCTTACAAATTTTAGCTGCCAGGCGTTCAATTTACCAGTAAAATTAAGGGATGTCTGTCCCTCATAAATAGTTAGCAAAAAGTTCTCACAAGTTCACTGTGCTCCCCAGCGGCAACGTTTTAAGTCAATTTCGGCTTCACTGGGGCTGTTAGGGTTAATAAATGTTTCTAGAATGTTCACCCGATCGTTTCAAGGAGAGTAAAAGTCAGAGTCTACATCCTGACGAGCGGCACCATATAAACTGGCCTGTGGCATAGCAGGGTTAAGTACCCCGGATAAATGATCGTCTAGTGGTTTTTAGTTCGGACTACAATCGTGGCAAAATGGCCACAGGACAATTTATGTGTTCAGTCTTAAGAGGCAACCAGTTTCTGTAGAGTCTGCAACAATTCTTGATACTGCAGCCGCAGCGAAAGGGTGAATTCAAAAACACATAAAATGTACTTACAGTTTTCTACACTTTTATTAAAACCCTAAGTATAGTTCCTACAAGTTAAACTTTCAATAAATTCTCTCTCTGGTAAAAGTATGAAAATATCAGATACGAAATGAGACTAAGTCGAAATTATCGCATCGCTCTCATCGCGTCCTGTGTCTGGAAATGTTGTCTGGCCTGGCAGCGTTCGGCGGCGTCCTTCCACGAGAATAGGAGAGTGACTTCTTGTACACACGGAAGACCAGAGAGAAGTGCCGTCTCGGGTGATTCCGTTGGTTTAAATACGGTTTGAATCGTGTCTATTCGGCAGATCTTGTTTCAATTTACATCATAAAACACCACAAAACACCACATATACCCCAAGATGGCGGAGAGGTATTTCTTAACCCCTTACTCCCATCCTGGGATAGTAGGGCATCCGGTGGGTATCCTATGCTAAGAGTATGCGTTCTCGCCTTTAAAAGGACAGTGGCACTTGGTAGGTGTATAACCAGAAAACCATTGAAAACCAACAGCGCCATCTTGTGAACGTGCAAGATTGCACAATACTCAGAGCTGAAACTGATACTGGGTGTGTTGAGGTTAGGTCGGGTCAGTATACAATGCTAAAATGTGTCAAAAGCATTCTGATGGGGTTATTATAGGTTAGGCTTTTACTAGCTAATATGCCAGTCATAATTGCAAATACTGTCACAAACACCTTTTTACAGTAAGTGCGTAGAGTACTTCTTTTAGGTCAGTTGCACTGCTATTATGCAATGCAAATATACGAGGAATTGAATAAAATTACATAACTTGGGCTTGAAAACAGCGTTTACTTATTAAAGTTATACAACAGAGAATTATTACCAAGTAGGACTTGGCCACTCTGATTAACACATTAACACTTCGGGAACCAAGATTCTCGAGTGCAATCATAAGACTCCGACGCACCCCACGGAGATTAACCCGATGCGCTCCGTGGAGGGGCTCCGTGGAGGGCATTTTGTTACACTTATTGGATCGTAAGTACCTAATTTATGCCAAAACATTTTCATGTTGCCCTGTTAGAACTGCAAGATCTAAATATAGAAAAAATTTAAAACGCCCATATCTTCAAAACTACATGGCACTGAGAATGTTTATTTTGTGTGACGCTTCCTTACGAACAGCCGAAACGAATGGTAAAAAAAAAATTGCCATCAGTTTTATCATAGAGAAGTTTTCCAGAACTTATGCGGAGTCATCATTTTAGTAATGTGAAAAACATTAAAGAATTTTCTTCTCCAATACCACTGCTCCAAAGGCTTTCATATTTTGCTTATAACATCTTTGGAAGATTTATTCACATGTTTGTTGAAATCAAATCCCTGGGTCCATATTTGGGCTCTCTATGATTAGATTAGTGCAATACGAGGAATATTTTTTTAAAATCTTCTGATCTACTCTTCCGAATATTTTGATATTTGGGATGCTGCATCTTTAGAGGGGTGAGATTCAAGTTTGTTCAAGCCAAGTCCCCGGGTTCATATTTGGGCTCCATGTGGGAGCCCAAATTACAACTTAGTTCAATAAGAGGAATATTCTTTAAAATCCAGTAGTCAGAATCTTTTGATATTGGTATATAGCATCCTTAGGGATGTGAGATTCAAATTTGTTCAAGCCAAGTCCCTGGGTTCATATTTGGGCTCTCTGTGGGAACCTGAATTATAACTTAGTTCAATATGAAGAATATTCTTTAAAAATCCTTGTTTTTGAGATCCACCGGTCAGAATCTTTGGATACTTTGTATAAGCTTTTCTTATGAGGGGCAGATGCAACTAAATGTTCAAATAAATTCCCTGGGTTAATATTTAGGCTACCGTGTCAGGTGAATGCCGTCAGGCCCTCTGGAAGCTCTTGTTTGTTTTCTGTTTGACAACATTGCCCTGGCACTTCTATCTATATTTTTCATTTTAAGTTAGTCACTACTTTTATGTAGGCTTCCAAAATTTGTTACTGCATGTCTGTCTCTCTGTCCTTCAGATGAAATGTTTCTTTGCTTTTCATTTGCCTGGCTCAACATTTTAAATAATTTGCAGCTATCTTTCACCCTCCACCCCCCCCCCCCCCCCTCACACACACACACACACACACACATACAAACATCTGGGCTGGCAAGTATTGAGTAGTTTATCAAAAAAGTGTTACTCGAGTACTACAAGTACTGAGTACTTTGGACCCAGCCTATCACGAATATATTAAACATCAAAGAGTATATTATATACCTGAAACAAGTACAGTACAGTGGCTGTGTACTGCTCACTTTCCATGGATGGGCAATATTTCCACGGATACAATAATATTTGATGCCAAACACTAACTATAGGTATAATCATCAAAAATTTAAATTATGAAGCACCAGGTACAACGCGGTGCTTCATCAATTAAAATTTTGTATATGATGATTTTTATTGACTGATAAACGCATGAGTGGACATCACTGCCCACGTGTGTATTTATAACCCATCCACAGCGACTATACTGTAACTGATTTGTCCTCTTTGTGAACATATTTTCTACAATTTCACTCCTTTTGACAGAATTTGTGCCTGTGGGGATTAAAACCAAATTAGTGAAAGTGCACTTGTGGATATTTGCAGCACAAGCACAGCACTAATGAATCAATATTTGATGATTTTAGGAATTTTAGCAGTGTCATGAGACACCACAGTAGCAGGTACTGGTCATTCTGTTGGAAAAAATCACTGTTTTATGACTCGAGGTGCCTTAACTGAGAAAACTTAGGCTTTTTCTTACAAAGATTGCAAAATATCAAACACAATGTGAAATGTGTTCAGAAATAAGAATGTGATTAAAATAACAATGGGAAATTCATGTCACCATCAATTTATTTATAAATTAATATAGTTTTTAGCTCACCTGAGCGAATTTCAGTGGGAGCTTTACTGATCACATTCTGTCCGCCGTCCGTCCTGGCGTTAACTTTACATTATTCAAATGTTGGGTAAATGTTTATTACCTAATGCCAAATCAGATTTGTTCAAAGGAAGTTGCCCCCTTCTCCGGGGTGGTGCCATGCCCCCAAGAGGCACCAAAATCTTCTTCTCGTGAACCAGCAGTAGCAGAGACTTGATATATGGTATGCAGCTTCCTTTTAAGGTATAGACTTGGATTTTTTTAAGAGAAGTTTGATGGGCTATATTTGGCGTCGTTATGGGAGGGGCAACATTTTTGGCCCCACCCAAAATTTCTATTTTCCGAACCGAGAGGCTGATTTGAACCAGATTTTATATGAGTGCTTATTGGGTCATAAGTACCTAATTTCTGCCGAATTTCTTTTCCGGTAGCCCCGTGGGAACCGCAGGAGCTAAAAATAGAAAAAAAGTAAAACGCCATATCTCCAAAACTGCACGGCACTGGGAATTTTTAGCTCAACTTTGGCGAAGCCAAATTTGAGCTTATGCCATGGCCAGTTGTCCGTCGTCCGTCTGGCCGCCTATTCATCAACACGGCTCGGACTAGAGGCCGTATTTATGAACCGATCTTTACGAAACTTTTTGGGTACCTTTGTTATGACCGTGGAACGAGAACGAGTGTTTTGGGGTCAGATCTGAAATTCAAGTTGGCCGCTGGCAGCCATTTTGTACAAAATTAGGTGCGATCAGATTTTTGTGCAGAACTTCCATATGAAAGCGCTGATTTGAATAATTTTTTGTATGAATGTTTAGTACCATGGGATACATCACATATAATATGGTTTTTTTTCTCATGCGTTCATTATGCAAATTAGACCAACTTTGATGTATTTAGTGTTACTTTCAGCACTGTAAGTGCAAATGTCAATACGGCTCGGGCGAGAGGCCGTATTTATGAAAAGATCTTTACAAAACTTCTTGGGTACGTTTGGTATCACTGTGGGACAAGAACGAGTGTTTTTGAGTCCGGTCCAAAATTCAAGATGGCCGATGACAGCCATTTTGTACAAAATTAGGTTCAATCAGATTTTTGCACAGAACTTCCATATTAAAATGCTGATTTGAATAATTTTTTGTGTGAATGTTTAGTACCATGGGATACATCACATATAATAAGTTTTTTTTTCTCGTGCAAAAATTATGCAAATTAGATGAACTTTGATTTTTTCAGTGCTACTTACACACAGTAAGTACACATGTCAATACGGCTCGGACTAGAGTCTTTATTTATGAACCTATCTTCACGAAACGTCTTGGGAACCTTTGATATCACCTTGGGATGGGAACAAGTGTTTCTGGGTGCGGTCCAAAATTCAAGATGGCTGCCAGTGGCCATTTTGTACCAAAATTAGGTCTAATCAGTTTCTTGTACACGACTTCTATATGGCTCAGGCTAGAGACTGTATTTATGAACCGATCTTTACGAAACTTCTTGGGTACCTTTGTTGTGACCGTGGGACGAGAACGAGTGTTTTTGGGTCCGATCTGAAATTCAAGTTGGCCGCTGGCAGCCATTTTGTAAAAAATTAGGTGCGACCAGATTTTTGCGCAGAACTTCCATATGAAAGCGCCGATTTGAATAATTTTTTGTATGAATGTTTAGTACCATGGGATACATCACATATAATACGGATTTTTTTCTCATGCGTTTATTATGCAAATTAGACTAACTTTGATGTATTTAGTGTTACTTTCAGCACTGTAAGTGCAAATGCCAATACGGCTCGGGCTAGAGGCCATATTTATGAACCGATCTTTATGAAACTTCTTGGGTACCTTTGGTATTACCGTGGGAATAGAACGAGTGTTTTTGTGTCCGGTCCGAAATTCAAGATGGCTGATTGCAGCCATTTTGTACAAAATTAGGTTCAATCAGATTTTTGCACAGAACCTCCATATTAAAATGCTGATTTGAATAATTTGTTGTGTGAATGTTTAGTGCCATGGGATACATCACATATAATACAGGTTTTTTTCGTGCAAAAATTATGGAAATTAGATGAACTTTGATTTTTTCAGTGCTACATACACACAGAAGTACACGTCAATTCAGCTCGGGCTAGAGTCTGTATTTATGAACCAGTCTTCACGAAACGTCTTGGGTACCTTTGTTATCACCTTGGGATGAGAACAAGTGTTTCTGGGTGCGGTCCAAAATTCAAGATGGCTGGCAGTGGCCATTTTATACAAAAGTTAGGTCAAATCAGTTTTTCGTCACAACTTCTATACAGCTCGTATTTATGAACTGATCTTCACAAAACTTCTTGGATACCTTTGTTTTCACCTTTGGACAGGAACGAGTGAGTTTTGGGGTGCCTTTGTTATCACTGTGCTATGAGAACAAATATTTTGGGGTTCAGCCAGGCCCACTCTGGGACTCAAAGATTTCTTTTCTAGTTTAGCATCTGACTGTCACCCACCTTTACAATATTTTACCTATTCATTTGTTACAGGCTACGGACAGTATTTATGTACAGACTGTTACAATACTTTATATGTACCTTTGTTATCAGGTCATTACCTAGATGTTTGCCATTGCTGTGTCACATACTATACATGTACATGTCTTGACAAGTTGGGCTACAGTGTCATTGACACTTTCATTATTTGGTGTGAAGCTTTCTTAGGACCAACAGAAAGGATTGGTCCAAAAAAATTGCAATCGGTTGTATCACAGGGTACGGTTTCGGGACTTTGAAAATACTTTTTAACACTGTAGGCAATGGGAAAAACATTAAAAAGTCTTCTTCTCTAGATCCAGCAGGCAGAATCTTTTGATATTTGGTATGCAACATTGTAGGGTGGATCTGATTCGAGTTTGTTCAAATCGGCACACTGGGTTTATATTTGGGCTCAGTATAGGAGCCCGAATTCAAACTTAATGCATTTCAGGCGAATTTCTTAAAAAAATCTTCTTCACCAGATTCAGCTGGTAGAATCTTTTGATATTTGGTATGCAACATTGTGGGGTGGATCTGATTCAAGTTTGTTCAAATCGGCCCCCTGGATTCATATTTGGGCTCACTATAGAAGCATTTCAGGCAAATTTCTTTACAAATCTTCTTCTCCAGATCCAGCAGGCAGAATCTTTTGATATTTGGTATGCAACATTGTGAGGTGGATCAGATTCAAGTTTGTTCAAATCGGCCCCCTGGATTCATATTTGGGCTCAATATAGAAGCCCGAATTCGAACTGAGTGCATTTCAGGCAAATTTCGTTGAAAATCTTCTTCTCAAGATCCAACAGCAGAATCTTTTGATATTGGGTATGCAGCATGCTTAAGGGGGGGGGGGGGGGGAGGGGGGGGGGTTGTGATATTCAAGTTTGTTCAAGCCATGTCCCTAGGTCCATATTTGGGCTCACTGTGGGAGCCTGAATGATAACTTAGTTCAAAATGAGGAATTTTCTTTAAAAACCTTCTTCTTCAGATCCAGCAGTCACAATGTTTTGATAGTTGGTATGCAGCGTCCTTAGCGGGGTGAGATTCAAGTTTGTTCAAGCTATGTCCCTAGGTCCATATTTGGGCTCACTGTGGGAGCTTGAATTGTAACTTAGTTCGAAATGAGGAGTTTTCTTAAAAAATCTTCTTTAGATCCAGCAGATGAATGCTTTTGATATTTGGTATGCAGCATCCTTAGGAGGCAAGATTCAAGTTTGTTCAAGCTATATCCCTGGGTCCATGTTTGGGCTCACTGTGGGAGCTTGAATTGTAACTTAGTTCAAAATGAGGAATTTTCTTTAAAAATCTTCTTCAGATCCAGCAGTCGGAATGTTTTGATATTTGGTGTGTGGCATCCTTGGGGGGGGGGGGGGGGTCGGGGGATTCAAGTTTGTTCAAGCCAAGTCCCTGGGTTCATATAAGGGCTCCCTGTGGGATCCCGAATTATAACTTAGTTCAATATGAGGAATATTCTTTAAAAATCATTTTTCTTAGATCCACTTGTCAGAATCTTTGGATATTTGGTGTAAGCTTTTCTTAGGAGGAGTAGATGCAACTTGTTGAAATCAATTCTCTGGGTTGATATTTAGGCTACCATGTCAGGTGGGCGCCCTCAGCCCCCCTGGGGCCTCGTGTTTTAAGAAAAAATGCATACTGGGAGGTTGTAGGGATGGGGGGGGGGGGGGGGCACATCCAGGGCTATAATTTACCCCATCACTAGGTACAAGAATATTTGACATCATTTGCTGAGTTAAAATGTCACTTTTTATTGATAGCCTCAGCCAAGGCTTATAAGAATCTGAGAATCGAGTCCGTAGAGATCCGTGCAACAAAACCAGTGAGAAACCATGTAGCTTCTCGTAACATTGCTGCTAGGATTCACTTGAAAAGAACTGAGTCAGTTTAACCCTTTACCTAACACAAGGGCAGCAAGTTAACCAATACAACACTAACATGACCTGAAATATTGTGACACTGGCAATAAAATTTGTACAAATATGGCTGTCATTGGAACCAGCTCTCATCAGCCGCTTCCAGTAACATCCATAATTATTATGCTTGATGAATATTGTTTATTTTTAGCTCACCTGACTGTAAGTCAGGGGGCGCTTAAATGATGACTTTCTGCCTATCGACCATCCGTCCGTCCGTCCTGTCCGGCGTGAACTTTAAATTATCAACCTCTCCTCATAAACAATTGAGCTGAATTGAATCAAATTTGATAATCATGTTCCTTATCATATACGAATTCCAGTTTGTTCAAATAAAGTTGCCACACCCACAGGGGGCCCCAGGCATTTCTCTGATAGCACGCATAAATTGTTTTCCAAAATTGAAAAAAAATCTTCTCCAGAACCATGTATAAGAATATTTTGATACTTGGTATACAGCATCTCTAGGGGTGGGGGGGGGGGGGGGATAGAGTCAGGTTTGTTCAAATCGAGTCCCTGTGTTAATATTTGGGCTCCCTATGGGCACCCAAATATCAACAGTGCAACATGAGGAAATTTCTTTGAAAACCTCCTTCAGATCCACCAGTCAGAATGCTTTCATATTTGGAATGCAACATCTCTAGTGAGGGGGGCGGGGCGGGGGGCGGGGCGGGGGAGGGGTGCAGGGGGGGGTAGATTGAAGTTTGTTTGAATCGGGCCTCTGGGTTAATATTTGGTCTATCTATTGAAGCTCAAAGTTTAACTTAGTGCAGTATGAGGAAATTTCTTTAAAACTCTATTTTTTCAGATCCACCAGTCAGAATCCTTTCATATTTGGCTTACAGCATCTCTAAAGCGGTCAGATTCATGTATGTTCAAGCCAAATCTATGGGTTAATATTTGGGCTCATTACTGGAGTGCAAATTAAATCAAAGCAACATGAGAAAATTTCTTCAGACTCTCTAGTTAGAATGCTTTATTATTTGGTGTACAACTTCTCTGGGGAGGTCAGATGTAAATTTGTTCTAGTTTGGTTCCTGCCCATAGCAGGTCGGAATTCTCGGAACGATTTCCGCAAGAATCCAAATGGATACTCCCAAATTTAGAGGAACTATAAGCCCTGCACAACCCCAATTTTGAAACAAAATTGACATTTTGTTTTATGGTGGTGGGGCACTATTTATCTTGCTGTATGATTAATTAAAACAGATTTTGTGAAAAGGTTTTGTGTGCTGATGCAGATTTTAGTTTCATGTTGGGATTTGGGTAGTTTCAAAGAAAGCTGTGAAATCTTATCCCTCTCGACTTATTAGGTAAAGAGTAGAAATTCTGTCGGAGACAATACCAGTTTTTAAGCCCATTTGACACAGATTGGACAGTTCTCTTCAAAAGAACAAATTTCCCGTGCTTTGGACTAGACAGAAGCCAAAAGTTGAATTCTACTGCAGAAATGACTCTTTCATCACATGAAAGAGGTAAATGTATCTTTGGTAGGGTTGCGTTTGCTCATAGGTACAACTGTTGTACAGTCATTTTACCGATATCGAATGTTTTACCAAATGCGGGTCACTTCAACTTCAATCACGTCGCAAAAATCGAAAGGTAAAACAAAGTAACAAAACTTTGAATCAAAAGTTTCATTAATATTTTACTCTTTAAATGATAAAGTTACAGTGTTATCTGGCATCTGCATATTATGTTATTTAGTTGGAAATCATTAGCACCCTGTCTAGTTTCCAAATTTCGTGTATGGGAATTCCCCGTTCTATTTTTTTCACTCTTCGACAACAGGGTCATTCCATCGGAGCGAGACTTACTTTTCGGCTGAATGCATCGCCATTTCATTCACCTTTTAGCAGGAGGAAAAATACATATTTATCTGCATTCTGTTTTTCACGATGAATTTAGTTTTGCTTGCGTGTATTTTTACCTATTTCGAATCGGCAAAATCCACACTTGATCAATAAGAAATAACTCGAGATTGATTGTTTTTTCCGAACTTTTCTCGGTCAACTAGAACAACTGCGTTAATCAAAGAGACGTGAACTGTATCTGGGTGACTCTGTGGAGTATGTTGCGTCAGTGTTTGCAACAGCTCTGTAAAACTGACAAATTACGTGGGGTGGGGTGGGGGTTGGTTGCAATGGCAGAATTCCATAAGGTGAAGAATAATTGTGTAAATGGTGGAGTGGGAGGATAGGGTGGGGATTTGAGTGATTCCCAGGCCGCACAACCCGAAACTTTTTTGAATGTGATCAAGTTACCCTGCTATTACCTGTGCCACCACCTCTCCACTTGTGATCAAGGGAAAAGTTGGGGGTCATAGGCAAAACGCCAGTTATCTTGGTCAATATTATATGGTCACATTTAAAATTAGTGGTAGCGTGACCTGGGCATCATACACACACACCTTCACACACACCCTCACTTCCCGCCCCCCCCCCCCCCCCACACACACACGCCAGACTGGGATGCTCTTAAGTCATACAGATCACTGCCGGCAGGGTGATGGAAGCAGTTTGTGGGGACTTTTTGACATTTTTTCTTTTTGGGTGGTGTCTGAGGGAATAACATTGTTTCCTGCAATTTCCCCCCCCCCCCCCCTTTACACACAGAGAGAGAGAGAGAGAGAGAGAGAGAGAGAGAGAGAGCAATTTTGCCCCCCCCCCCCCCTTACAGAGAGAGAGAGAGAGAGAGAGTTATGGGAGACCGGCCATGGTACAAAAATTAAATTGCATGTCTCCTGACCCAGGGATTCCATCAGCGGGGCAGGGGGGGGGGGGGACCCTTTTAGGGCAACTTTCCCCTAAATTCAATTTACTGCATCATTTTATTTGTTCACACTGCTGTAGATAAGTTGGCAATGGTTCTCCATCTTTGCTGGCTGCCTGTTCAGGCAGCCAGCAATGATGTAGAACCATTGCCAACTCATCTACAGCTATAGAGATAATTTTGAGCTTCAGGATTTCAAAAATGGACTTGTAGTGGCCCTCCCCCCTCCCGCCCTCGCCTTAGCTGAGGCTCCAAGGAGTTAAGTGAGGCATCAAGGAGACATAATTACATTAAAATGTTTCACCCACTGCACTCTGATGTCGATAATTCTCACTTTTTATGCAGGATCATCTCCCCTGTGTAGGGAAAAAATCATCAATTTATATTTTGTTTGTCAGAGCTCCAATGGAGCTCTGTCAAACAAAATATATATTGCTGAATTTTTCAAAGTTGGGGATGGGGGTGGGGGTGGTGGATTAGCCTTGGTGAATTCTGAAGATTATACCATCAGCATGCAGGGAGTTTTAATGAGCCAAAAATGTTTAAAGAATACTATCGGCTACCTCATTACATAACCTAGCAACAATTTTACAAATATTGGCATCATTGGAACCTGGTTCCAATGATGTCAATATTTGAGTAACTATAGATAAACCGAAATGAAGACAAGTCATATTGACAGTTGCACTATGACTATCTACCTCACCCATACAAATAACCTGTAAGACTTGAGTATTTTACATGTAATTTTATTTTATTTTTTATAACATAATACTGTGATATTTTATTTTATGATTTTCTAACACACAAGATACTGAGTTTTATGTTTGTTATTTTATATTGTTAACCTTTTTGTTTTTAAAAATAAAACTAAATCATAGTTTAATCATTATATTAAAGAGTTCTTGTGATTTCATGATCGGGGATTGCTGAAAGTGCTGGAGGTAAAAACAGTGAGGGGAACAAAAGTTTGCTTGAAGCCAAGTACCAGTAATTATGGCACATCTACATTTGCTTAGCAGCAGCCATGGCATAATTTTACAATAAACTTGAGAAACAATGAAACTTGGGAAAATTATTTACATGGAACAAGAAATCAGTCAGTGGGCCTACAGAAGGATGGGTGGGGTCACTGACTGGGGTGGTTGGATAGGGTGGGGTGGAGTGATGTAGGTGCAAAGAGTTAACAGTTTCACTCCTGGAGATTTTAAGGGGGTTTATTCCATCCACATACAAAATTACTGTTAGGGAAAGTTCCTAAGATGTGAAAAGGGGTGAGCTAATTAAAATTTGAAATCTGCTACCACGTGGCAGCAGATTTCGAATTTTAAATTACTCATCCCTTTGCTATCACAATCTAGAAAAATATTGGTTGATTTGTCACCATATGTGGAGTTTGAAGCATGCCTCGACATTACATATGAGTGGCTCGTTGATACCGCCACCCTGTGTAGACAGGTGTTCAGAGATAGAAGGCATCAGGGGCTAGGAACCAGGGGAGGGGGTGGGTGGGCGGCACGTGCCCCTCCAACTTTCCTCCATGGGTATATGTATGGGTAATATGAATAAATATGTACTAATGATAGATTTTATGCAAAATATTTTGTTCATAAAAGATTATTATTATAATTTCCTGGAGAATGCCTTAAGGCATTCTCCAGGAAATTGTAATAATATAATATTTATGAACAAAGTTGTGGGTTTGATCCACGTATAACGTATGTAGTATTGGAGGCAAAAGCCACTATTGTGGTGAATTCCAGCTGTATTGGTATGTGCTAATGCCCTCCCAAGTCCAATATGCTTCCTACGCCCCTGGAAGGCATGTCAAGTTGATCAGAGGCCCAAATGCTCTTTTACAGACACCATGTCTATGCATGGGTAAACCATATTCATCCTTCCTAGCACAGCCCATGCAAATATTCCCATTGCCAAGTTGGACCAGCAGGTCGTAGAAGCCTATTCGACTTGGAAGAGCCTTTTATTGATTAACAGTATGCCTATATTGGTCCAAATTCCTGCAGAATGCTTTGTGGCATTCTTCAGGAATTTGAAGCAATATTACAATATTAGATATATTTTTTCATACCTAAAGTGTGAACGGTATTTGTAAATGTTTATTTACTTGTTGCTTATTATTTCAACTAGATAATCACGGACGAAAGTTGAGGATGCACCTGCCCCCCACGGGTCACCGGGGCTCATCGACACAAAATATTCAGAATAAGCAAGCAGATGTGTCTCCTGTTGCACCAGAAACGAAATATTTAATGTGCTAATCCATTCCCAGTGGTTAGTACTGGTTACACGAATACTTAGTCCTTGGAACGTCAGTAACGCTCATTGTTGTCGCCTAATTTCGTTTTAAAACACCCCCAAGTTGAAATCCATGTTATCCAACGCACGGAAGAGAAAACTGGCCAACGATTTCACTCAGTATGTGAAAGAACATAACCGTGTTTCAAACTATGGCATTTAAAACAAAAAATTCCAGCACTTAAGTTCAATTTACGAAAAGATTTGTGGTGATTCGATTATCATAAATTGGTTCGAAAATGGTAAAATGGGTAGGTCCAACGATTTCCTTATCCATAAAATATAACATTGAGAATAATCTCCATTTCTTATCACATGATTTGGGATACTTTTCTGAATTGAAACAGCACAGAAAAGTTACTGGTGGAGAACATTTTCAGGAAATGGCCTGAAAGTGGTTCGATATCGGTAAAATGACTGTAAATATTTTAGTTAGATTTACCTGCCTCGAAAAGTTGCACTCGGAAATTATGTAATTCCCAAAACGGTCTTGGGAAAATATATTGTTTCAATAAACATTTGAGGAAGTCTACTGACATTTTACATTACTGTTGAATGTTCCAGATGAATAAAGAGGATGATTTAGAACCTAAAAATTTGTTTGACTATTGGTGTGTTTTGTTTGGGAATTCCTTGAGAAATATGAACATGTGACCAGCACTTCCCTTTCTGTTAGTTTTTTTTTATTTGTTGCATGACACCTGTTTAAAAATCAGAAAAAGGTTGTCTGAAGGGCTGACAAAAAATATTTGAAAGCTAAATTTAAAATGATGCGACCATATTTGTTTTCGCTTGAATGTTATAATGTCGCCTATGGGAAAATATTTAGTACTGTGAAACGTATTCATGTTTGGCTGAAATTAAACAATTGCAGGAATTCGATTGAATAAACCAAAATGTTTTTGGAGTAATCGTTGCGGAATGAAATATTTCAATATGTTGGATACTTTGGGGTTCCTTCTTACGCCTTGCGTATTGTCATATTATTAACCAGAGATAAGTAAAGCCTTCCGTCAATTTCATTGGTCAATTTCAAAACTAGACAATTTGATTGGCTGAACAAAATACAACTGGGCCAAATTTTCATAATTTGCATAATTATAGTTGGGAGCTTTCATTGGTCAATTTCAAAACTGGACAATTTGATTGGCTAAATAAAATACGACTGGGTCACATTTGTATAATTTCAGTTGGGAAAATATACGTTATCTGTCCTATTTAGGGTGGGTTATATTGTATTAATCTTTTACCTACAAGAAAAACGCCATTCATTTTTTTTATATTTTCACTTTTTGCTTCCAAAACATAGGTTATGACCCCTCATTGGAACTAGCGTGTCGCGCTCGTTCCAATGAGGGGTCATAACCTATGTTTTGGAAGCAAAAAATGAAAAAATTTAGTTATACGAGGATGGTTTTTCCAAGTGCTGTCTGCAACTCAAGTTAGGTGATGGGTTAAAAAGTCATTCTAAGTGGCCAATTGTTCGTGTGTGTGTCATATGATAATAGAATATGAAATGAGTGTTTGTCTCATATAATATTCATGAAACTCGTCCGAATTTTCCGTTTCGGCTCTTCAGAGGCGCGCCAAAACGGAAAATTCTGGGACTCGTTTCATAAACATAATATGAGAAAACACTCATTCCATATCCTCTATATATCGCATGAAATTAGATGTATTAACAGAATTGTTTTAGAGTGGTGGAGGTCAAATACATTTTCAAGAACATAAATTATCTTAGGTTTGGGGATATATATATCCTGAAAATGTTTTGAGAAAAGTACTTACCCACACACCCTGAATGGAAGTTAACTGTTCAACGTAAAAGCATTCGAGTATTTATTTCTGTTTGTAAACTATAGCATCGAAAATCTGAGCACGTCGTGCGTGTCTCGTGTGAGACAGCCACGATATGAAATTGGGGAAGCTGATTATCTCGTAGTCTGCCAGACGATTTTTGTTAAAAATGCGAAAGCACCATCTGGGTGCTCCGTCATAAAATCTGTCAGGATGTTTCTGGTCACTTTGAGTATATTCGTCCTACTAGAGATGATGTATTCCTTACGGCCAAGGACTTTTGAAAATGGTATATCTGGGAAGCGAAAAATCTTGCCCCTCCCAGCATAACTGCAAATTTTGTTCCGCGAACTTCCTTTGAACTAACTTTATTTAAAGAGACGTAGCCAAGGGGAGCTTATTATTATTAAATTACAGCCCCCTTCCCCACTTCGAAATGGGAAAATTAAAGCACCAGAGGGTCCCACATTCACTCTCAGGGTAATGGATTTTCAAAATTTACTCGGAGGAGTCCATCGAACCCTGTCAATTGGAGGGGGAGGGGATACTGTAGGCCTGAGGTGGGGGGGGTGGGTATGGCCCTCCCATTGGTGGGAGTTCGGGGAAGACCACCGAACCTCCACCAATGGGAGAGCCATACCTACCCCCTCCTCAAGCCTACGGCCTTCGGATATGCATGTGGCATATATCGACCTGGCACCCCTAAAAAAATATCTCCCATATGGAATCTTAGCTACACCCCTGATCTCAACTATTGGAAAACAAATGAGTACAATGAATTCAGATAATATTTTCAGAGTGTGTCGCCACCAGATCGTGAAAGAGGTCAATTGTGATTACAGTACAGTAAACCTCAACTGGAAGTGAATACATTTATAATCACCCGACGAAGACTTTTTAATAATTGAAGATTGTTTGCCCCGCATCCTACCATTGTGGGCAGCAATTTGATCTGAAAAAAAATTGCAATTCTTCACCCAAATCGTCATTCACATATTAACTTGCATTAAAATCAGGCCAGCGATTTTGGAAAAGAAGAAGTCTGAGACTGAGCCTTCACGATAATAATCCTTCCACTCATTGGGGACCTCTTGCTTTCTGATAGCCATGGTAAACAGTGCAGTAAGATGTTCACATAATGGATCGCCTCCTCTTTTAAGAAAACTCGCCAGTCGTTGCTGCTTTGCCATTCTTTAACTTGGTGACACCATTTTGCGCTTCTCTCACCTCAATTTCACTGCCCACTAATCCGGATAAGTTTTCTGTACTTCTCATCTCACATTTTGGAGGAACCCCTTCTCCATCTTCTATCATTTACTCTCTCCTAGTGCTTCACCATTTCTGCTGCAAGGCTTTTCCGGTCAACAGTGCTCTTGCCATTCACCTTAATACAATGTGAAGTATTGCCTTTGTTAGTTATATTTAACCTTTTCCAAAGTATATTGGAACCTGCCCAACCCCACTCCACCCCACCCCCGATTTTCTTATTGTATTAATTAGTTTACTATTCCGTTGTTTCCTATTTTTTGTCCTTGATTATATTAACGCTTTTCTCTTGCTTCTCCATATACTTCTTTGTCATTTCTAGTGGCTGTATCATCCACCTCCTTGAGATTTCTGCTTCCTCTAAAAGCAGCATATTTTTTCTTTCGCTCTTTTATTGCATTTTTTGGAGCTGGCTGTTTATCGTATATCCCAATTCCTTTGTCGTCGCTCGAGTCCCCCCTGTGCTCTCCCTTTAGCATCTGTTAGACGTCTTACCATTGAGTCAGCCAACGCCTGAACGTTATCCCCAGTTGACTCATTTTCTAGTGTTGACTTTAAATTCTCCCCAAAGTGCCCCAGTTTGCTTCCATTCCTATTTTTCAGATGTCATTGAAGGTCGTTCGAGGTTTTTCTATTCTTTTGACCCTCACACTTGCTGTACCCAGGTTGCGATCACTATCCAATTCAGAAATTCCATCGTCATCTATTTCCATGTCTATGACTTCCCTCCAAAGTCCTTGGTCGGTAAGTACATAGTCAATTATTCTCTTTCTGTCGTTCTTTTCCCAGGTCCACTTAACCTTACAATTTGCATCCCTATTCAATATATTCAGACCCACTCCGTTTGTAAATTCCAAGAGTTGCCTCCCATAAACATTAATGTTCTTACCCCACCCACTTTACCCTCCACTCCAACTCCAATGTGTCCATTAAAATTCCCCATTATTACAATATCAAGCTTTTAGTTCTGTAACATTGGATCTGAATTTCGTATATATTCCATCGTTCCACTCAGGCTTTCTTCCTTCAGTTGACAAATTTACAACCCCCACTGCAATGATCTGTTTTTCAACTTGAATTTTCGAACATAATATTTCGCTTTCCACTTGGTTTGTTGTATTTACTTTTGATAAATCTGTGATGGTCAGAGGGCCTAACTCCTCCTTGATGAACATACCTACTCCCTTCCCCTATTCTGGTCGGCAACTCGACTCCCTCCAATCCATTCATGCCCCTTGATCTGTTCAATACTTTCACTCTGTCTGATCCATGTCTCACTGAGGCCTATTATATCAAGATTCTCTTCCTCCACAATGACCGTGATTTCCTAAGGAGACCTGGATATTGTTGCATGATCGTGTATCCCATTTTGAAAACACAGCCTTCTGAGATATTAATCTTTCCTATTTTTGTGGGTCCCTTTTTTCTATCTTAGTTATATTTTCCCTTCTGTAAATGCTTTTGTGTGTAATCTTTTCCCACCCACCCTGTCCTATCCTAAAAAAAGTTCGACTACGTGCAACAAGTTCCTCCCCAGCACCCCTGTACCACTCGGGCTTAGATGAAGACCGTTTCCACCATATAATTCCTGCTTGTCCTAAAATGACCAGTTGTCAACAAAAGGTACCTCCAGCTCCTTGCAGTATTTTTTATGATTCCCATTAACCCCCGAATTCCTATAATTTCGTTCATTCCCTCCACTCGTCACAGGGTGTGGGGGCGGTGGCATTCCTACTTAGTAATTGAGTTACCAAATCCCTGTACGTTTCCACCAACTGGAATGACCTCCTTTCCTTAATATTGTTTGTTCCCATGTGTACCACCACCACTGGGTCTGGCTGGCCCAGATCCTGCCACAATACCGTCCACCCTATCCCTCAGGTCGTTTTAAACAGTCCGGGCTACAAACTGTCCTTGTCAACCCTCGTACAATACTACTCTCCGCAACAACCAACTTCCTTTTGGCTGTCCTCTTCCCTCTCCCCCTGACTCTCCACCACATGCAGTACATGCGATGGGCGACAAAACCTGAGCAATGAATTAGAGATGGCTAAAGTTCACACTGGCTTTTAGTCGGGTGAACAAAATTCTTCCCTGCTCTATTATTAACTATTATATGTGACACCTTTTCTTTCTGCAGGATTTCATTCAGCCGCTTGGAGTGTCCGAAAATGCACAAACTGTACTACAAGTTCGCCCTTCCACAGAAAGCAATCGCAGATGACTCCGTACCACAGCTGTTGAAAATACTTGGTATGTCTATCTGTTTTTGTTAACACTCTTAGCCATTCAACTAACATTACGGGGTTACCTCAACAGTGATGTACACAAAAATCAGCCTCCCCCCTACAGTTTTATTATTTCTGACTCCAAAACAGAATATGACACCTCATTGGAATGAACATGTCGAGCTTGTTCCAATAGTGTGTGTGTGTGGGGGGGGGGGGGGGGGGGGGTCAAAACATTTTTGAGAAAAATGTATGATATCATTTAGTTATTCACTCATGGGAGTATAGAAATACCAAAAAATTTCCAGACCTGACATTTTCCTCTGAATAGGAATCTAGTGCGAGAACGTCGTGTTTGATCTGACTGAAATACTCTCGTCGTCGAGACGGACTATGACAACTCAAATTGATTGACTGCTGTAATAACTTGTTTATTATATGAAAATGGATATTGGAAATTGAATACGACACATGAAATGTAAACATAAAAGGTACATCATGTTTATTCAGAATAATCGGAACGAAAGCACTCGAGTTTTTATTTCGTGTTTGTAAAACACCGCCTCGAAGATGTACGTACCTCAGTGAAATGAACTGAGCTCGTTTGAGACAGGAATGATATGGATTTGGAGAAGCTGAGATACTCGTTGTCCGTCGAACCAGAATCGATGGGCAACTCTAAGGCGGTATTGCGGGACTATTTGTGATAGTCGTATAAGTCACCTGGCTATCATGCGTTTCTACGTAGACAGTGTATATCTTTGGCAGCTCAAAAACTTTTTCAATGATTACCTTTATAATATCTTCACTTTTGTACACATATTAGGACAAGTTATTTTCTGAGATGTAAGCACTGATTAAAATTCCAAAACGAGTTAAAATGCTTGTCGGCCCGATGGGTTGCGCCCCAGAATGCACCTGGTGCCCATGGTTTGTGGGGGTTTGACCTCGAAAAGTTCTGTTACCAGATAGAGGTAGGGAGGGGAGAGATATATATAACGAATTATACCATGTAATGCAGATGAAATCAGTGAGAATCAATCTCTTTCTCAAATTTCCTGCTTAAGGTACAGAATACAGAATTCGGCACTTCCTTTATGCATTTTTTAGGATGAAAGACTCTGACAGCGATGGGGATCGAACCACTGCCTTGACGAGAGTACAATTCTGCTGCACCAATCGCCTAGCGAAACTGGACCAGCTCCATAGACCACTCGACTACCGACAAGCCATAGAAAAGGCATGCTAGCAGGCCGAGCGTCCATGCAACTGGCACAGTCCACACGAAATTACTCGGTATTCCCAAGAATTAGTTGTTTAGAATGAATCATACCATGTAATGCATATGTATATATAGTTCACTACAACTATGTCATCAAACACAAAACAGGAAACTTACTTTTATCCATTTCATAGAATAGGGTGCGATGCGCGTTGAGTTTTTAAAAAATACTTTCAACAGGCAAATATGAAGAGTTGAGAAAATAACAATTTTTTCATTTTTTTTCTTTGTCTTTTAGTTTTTCTCTGTTGTGTCTTGTTTTCCACGTGGCAAGTGAACCGCTTTTGAGGACGCATGGCAGAGAAGTGATTTCTCATTTATTTCTTTATCGCTTTGCCCGCTTTTCTCTCATTCCCTCCACAAACCGAAATATTTAAGATATTCAACACCAGCATGCACCCGGACTTCTTCATTGGAGGGGTCCCCGCGGAGGACCCTGGAAGTGACGGAAGTGACATCATTCCACATGTCCTAGTTATGTCATGTTTGGTAGTGAGTGCCTGCGTACAGTAGAGAATAATATATATTGGTAGCTCTTGTGACGTCATCTCCTTACCTATGCGTGTTCTTAGTGCATATGTGCAGCGTGTGTTGTTAGGGTGACACGTGTTTCCGTTGTCCATTTTGTATACTGGAGGCCTCCATCTTGGTTTCTATGGTAGCATGTACTTGCTATGTGACCCAAAAGCCTGTAATAGGACGAGGGTACTTTCTGGGAAAGGGAGCGTTCGATTGAATAATAGTAAATCTAATACCCCAAATAGACCCGACAATCCCGCCAAATCACTCAGAACTACCGAAATGGGTTCGGATTTTCCCCAGAATCATCCCTTTTCACGAATATACGTCTTCTTTTGTATAAGAGCAAATTTATTGGCTTGGGTTTTCCTAAAATCCTCTGTTACTCACTTCCTATATATCTAGTTCATATTCGTTCGGAATCCTCTACTTCTACCTGTTTATTTGCTCGGATTACCCCCAAAATGATACCTATAACCCCAACGATCAGACTGCTACATCTCACGTAATCTGGGTCCCAATTCATGCACAGTTATCTACCCTGTTTATAACGAAGGTACCTATGATTCTCAAACCTGAAAGATAATAGAGCTGGAACAGACATTACTTGAATGGATCGAATCTTATCCAGCAAATAAGCTATCGAGTAGTGACTCGAATTTAATCCAGTAAATAAGCCATCGTGTAATTACTCGAACGAGTGGCTCCTCTTGCGACACTTATCCACATCTGGGTATTCAACGACCACGTCCCGTGGCACCCCCACGTCCAGCACCCCCCCCCCACCCCCAACTAAAGAACGACTGGCCTTCGGCACCCGTTTTATCGCATGAGGCCATGGGGACCACGAGGAAGCCCTCAACAAGGTAAAATTTGCCATCCTTCTTATCCTCACCTGGGTAATCAACGGTCACGTACAGTAGCACCCCACTTCCAGCACTCCTAACTAACAAACGACTGGCCTTCGGTATCCCTTTTTCTATCGTGAGTGGCAATGAGGGGTATGAGGAAATCTCTGAATGAGGTATAATCTACAACCCTCTTATCTTCAACTGGTTAATGCAAGACACCTATGACATGGTGATGTAGTACTGGAGGATACTGTTTGGAGGATACTTATCGAGGGATATCAATCCGAAAATAGTTATGGCGCCTAGCACCTGTTCGGTTCCTGGCACCTAGATTGCCCACAACTTCATAGGTATAATACCGTGACTTGTCCAAAATCGTCATCGTCTGTCTATCATATGATTAGTTTCTTCTGTAGCCACCAAATCCTATGGCCGTCCATCACGGTTACAGCCTTGTCCAATTACTACCGACTTGTAACACTACAAAGGCCAGCTAGCAACATTCGTTTGCTCGAAGAACTCGAATCTAATCAAGCAAATAATTAATCGAACGAGTGACTCCACATACGACTCCATTCTTCATTTCAGAAAAGGGCTTACTATATATCCACAGATGTTTTTCAAAAAAGGGATTCTCCTAGTGGGATTCCGTAAGAAGGATACACCCACAGCTTCATAGGAACCCCAAGCGGACCGCAGACTCGCACAGGGGTTGCACATACCCAGTCAGATAAATGTGTTCCAGATTAGAACTCTCGAAGTCATTTTTTGAATTGGATATGATAATGATATTGAAAAAATCACGTCACTTCCGGTGTCGAAGTGCCCATTGAAATGCAATTGGCCTATTCAACGCTGGGAATGTTTTGGCTGAGACCAGCAATGAAACAAAATGTCAAATTCGTTCATTTTCTGTTGCAACCTAATTCGCCTCTAAGCTGTGCGTGATATTTTCATGTCCATACTTCACTCGAATTCTTTCCTGGAGGTTTGTCAATATGCTCAGCTGATGATCTCGTTATTTCAGATCTTACTCTCCTGATTGCGTTGCAACTTGCCTGCCAGTGATAACCTTAATCGAAAAACCGCACATATAACTGATAATATAACTGATAATTGTTGTTATATTGGTGCGGTTGTATAAAGATATGCATAGACACGTAGCCCGTGAAGTATCAAAACGAATAGAAACGCAAGTTTTGAATTATCCGAATGTTAATTTGTTGTAAAAGTAAGGAAAAGTTTGCTTTAAAAAAGTGTAACTGACAGGTTGCTTTCGGTTCCGTCAGAAATCAAAACAAAATAATAATGTGTTACTTTTCGGTGTCATCTGTATTTCAGAACAGTGCTTCGTAGTTTCGAACACTAAAAATGGAAAATAATAACCTTTTTGGATATTACAATGGCATGTCATCTTTATTAGGGAACAGGAGGAAGATTCGGCCTGGGGAAAAAAAGCAGAACATATCTGTTAGGATATTTTAGATAAGCAACGATATTCGTTTTAACTCCTAAAAAATAATTCTTAAAAAAAAATTAATATATTGATCGATATTTATTGAGAAAAATATTAATATATATCGCCGAGCAATTAACTCTGCAGTAAATTAACATTCGATGTGTTCTATAATAATTAACGTCTCTCATCTGGGAGAATAGTATCCAGTCACTTCGGCCCAAGTCATTTTGGCCTCTGGTCACTTCGGCCTCAAAGTCATTTTGCCCCTAGTCATGTCCGCCCCAATCACTTCGGCCCCTTGGTCATTTCAGCACCATTATGAGTAGAGATCTATAAAAATCAGCGCATAGTTTATGCTTAGAAACAATGGGTACTTACCTTTATTAATAATGTTCAGTTATTTATATTTACACAGTGTACAGGAAAGTTTTACATGACATTAAATATTATCCATGTGTTCAATTTGACATACATTTAAGGTGCTATCTATATAAGTACAGTACGTCCCGCATGTCTAGCGTCTCATCCACTCGGTACGGTGGTGGGTGATTTTACCTAAATTGACTCCGTGGAACTCTGTGTCGACTTTTGCACACCGCGTTTACTGTGCGTAAAAGATTAGATGCTGAAGTCTGAGGTGAAAAACAGTAGCGACGGCTTATTCGTGCTGTTGATTGAAGTGGCTCTGTGTTTCATCGAGAATATGTCATTTAAAAGAATCTTGTATATTAGAGTTTGATGAATTGATTTGACGACTAAACCATTTAATAATTTTTTATTTATTATTGAATCCTGTGCTCGGTGACAATTAAATTAAAATCCGCGTGGATAAATGTATCAAAAGAATAAAGGATCGCACGATGTTGAATAGTCCAGGCACATTAGACTTAAAAATGAGAAAGTAAGGAAAAGAATCGGAGAAAGCTGATTTTTTATATGTTTCCGGGACACACATTGCGGATAAAGTGTGAAAAGTCCCCGAGAATCCGAGTTGAGCTTTTTAAGTTATAGCGTTTTTTTGATGAAAAAAATTTTTTTTTTAAAAATTCGACCCAGCTCCATATTTCTCATTCTTATTCACCTTAGTAGGGTGAGAATCATAAATATCGTGCTGAAATATATTGAGAATACATATCCCCAACAGAAAATGCCAACTTTGTACCAATCCTCACACTCAATGGTGAAATATTCACGAAAATGTACAAAATTACGAAAAAAAATTTATTGTTTTCATACACACAACGGTACACAACGTCCATTAAATCAAATCTACGACTACTTTGGGAGTTAAATTATATAGCAAAAATTGCAGAAAAGCAGTGGCTTTATAATGATATATAACAATAGTCATTTATTCCATAATGAACTGGTGAAACGTGTGAAATATTAACCGTACCCCCTAAACTCAAATTCAAACGGCATCGACTTTTCTCATTCAAATACCGTATTATAGCATCATTGTTTCAATTTCCATGTTCGATTAAATCACATAATGTGGTGTTCGCCTACACTCAAGATGCATTGGCATGTAATGTGTGCACGCCCTTGATGTGTACTCATAAACATAAACTCGGAGGCTTCCATATGATTATGTCATATTTAGGGGCAATTGGTTCGATCATGGCTGGTAGCGGCTTGGATGAACTTTGGGGGACTGTTTATGCTGGTGGGTCAATCCATCATTTGATCAGTGGTCATGCATATTCAAGAGCAGTTCGTGCCCATTTGCTAACACAAATTGCCATTACAAAACTTGTGTTTGAAGAAAGCCGAACACTAGATAACATAGACTGCACAGAAGTCAATGAAATATTCTGTGGACTTGCCAGAGGTGACTGTACAACAGCTGACGCTGTCAATCAAGAAAGTGTCAACCATCTACTGTCAAAATTACACGAACTGCTCCAGAATGCGTCCATAGGACGCACAGGAAAGCTTTGGGTACAATACTACGAGCAAATAGGTCTTCTCCAGTTGTTCTTGAGAGCAGAGCGCACAGGCGACTCGGAACTCCACACATATTGTGTTCGCAATATGATTCCAGTATTTCACGCAGGTGGTCATTTTGCATACGCAAAAAGTTCTCATCTCTACTTGCAGCAGATGAATGAGCTAACAGAAATAATGCAACAGGATGATTTGAAGTTGTTCACTGAGAAAGGTTACTTTACCATAAGGCGCTCAGATAAATTCTGGGACGGGATATATTCTGATCAGACCATAGAGCAGTGTTTAATGAGAATGTTCAAGCTCCCTGGTGGTCTCACACATGGCAGGGGAATAACCGATAGCACTGTTGCGAAATGGGTACATGGGTACTCTTTGCCTTCCGATATGTAATGCTCTTTTGTTCATGTTCACACTGGTCATGGCGAACAACATCGGGATCTCCGTCAAAGTTCACAATTGACTGATGCCAATGATATCACCAAATTATTGAACTGGCTCAGAGTGCATTCCCCCTTTCAGAACAGAGATCCACTACAATTAGTCTCTATAGCGACCGGGCTTGTGGCCGACGAAACTGTGAACTGTGACCAAGTTCGCAAAATTGGTGAATGTTGCGTATCGAATGTTGTAAGCAGAACGTTCAACAGCATCAAACTACGACGTGTTGACACTGTGAAGTCTTTCGCATCGATGGCAAATAGCATCAAAGTCCGTGGAAGTAAGGTAGTGATTGACCCCACAATTCTGTTCAACCGCATCACATGTGTTATTCAGTCACACGCAGAGATGGAAGAGTATCTCAAATATGAACTCGCCCCGAAACCACCAGCATTGTTTGATTCTGCTGGAATGAGGAAGACACAGAAAAGCACGCTCGGCAAGATCCTCAAAACATACGGTTCCGAGCAAACTAAAATCCCAGAACATTCTCTGTTTGTTGTAGATGGTGGATTTTTATTGAGGGCAGTTGTATGGCCTAAACAGTCGTCATATAAGGACATATGTATATCATATTCCAATTATCTAGTGAGACATTTGGGGGCGAACGTCGTGGTTGTTTTTGATGGTTATGCTTGTACAATGTCGACAAAGGGCATGGAACAAGCCCGTAGATCTAAAGACAGGTATTCCATTGATATCAATATCTCACCCGAGTTACCAGCCACCACACCCCAATCCGATTTCCTTGCAAATGCCAAGAACAAAACCCAACTGATCGATCTTCTAATGCAGGAGCTATCTGCTATCAATATTCAGTCCAAGCAGGCCGAGGCTGATGCTGATGTACTGATAGCCGAAACTGCACTTGACATCGCTCAAGATGACAACAATGTTGTCGTTGTGGGAACAGACACAGACTTGTTAGTCATTCTTACCTCTCGAGTTCAACCGGGATGTAATATTCACATGATGTATTCCATTACCACAAACTTACTAGTTTCAGTTAGTGAAATAGCAACCAAAATGGGTGACCATAGAAGCAACCTCCTTGTAGCACATTTTATAAGTGGTTGTGACACTACTTCTGCACTCTTTTGAGTTGGTAAGAAGAAAGTATTCAGTACAATTGTCTCCGATGTTACTAGCGACTCACAACAGTATGTCAACACAATTTTGGCGGATGACAGTACACCAAGTGCAGTAGCCGCTGCCGGGGAACAACTTCTCCTGATCTTATACGGGAGTAAAACTGTTTCCTCTCTCGACCAATATAGATATGTCACTTACAAGCGTTATGTAGCAAAATCTAAACTGAATAAACCCATCGACCTAGCCTCACTCCCACCAAGCAGCGATGCTGCACAACAACATGTCTACAGATGTTATCTCCAGGTCCATCAATGGCTGGGCACTTCGCTTCCTCCGACGGATTGGGGGTGGGCGCTAGACAATGGACTTCTTGTACTGACTGCAGCCACAAAGCCATGTGCCCCCGATAACCTACTGAATCTGATCAGTTGTGGTTGCAAGAGTGCTTGTACAAAAAGGTGTGGGTGTAAGAAGGCAGGACTCTCTTGCTCAGGTTTGTGTAATTGCAGTTCGGATTCTTGTAACAACCACAGAAACACTGTCCTGTCGGAAATTTCTGAGTTCGATGAATAATATGTATATAGGTCATGTCATTTCTGTATATAGCGTTGATAATAGTCAATGTAACTTAATCCATGTTGATTGTTTTGTACATTCTGTAAATATTATTTATTGATTTTTGTACATTCTGTAAATATTATTTATTGATCTAATGCAGCCAGACACAGACGTGTCTGTTCGGTCCCAAGCCCGAAAATAGTTGAGTTCTCATGCTGACGAATTTTATGCCAAAAGGGGAACTCGGCCAGAAGCAGAGGGGGTCTTCCATAATGTCTATTTTGTAAGCAATGATAAAAGTCTTCAAATGGTGGTGGATTTTTTATCATCTGTCCAACTAACATCCCGTTCTGTACTACGACCCTTTGGGCAAATCCGTTAGGAAAATCGTCATTTTTTGCGTAAATCCGATACTTTTTTGTGAATTTTCAATAATTTTTCGCAGAAATTGTCACAGAATGCACATTTTCCTCTAGGTAAATGTATATTAGACATTATGTAGCTCGCAATATGCGTAAACAAAAAATACAGTTGGATCAATTCGAGGTTACAAAGTTCGTGCGATTTTTTTTTATTTTTTTCAAACGCGTTTTCGAAAAAAGGCTGTAGAAAAAAAAGCTCAACTGGGATTTTAGGGGACTTTTGTCTAATCGTTCAGTGATATGTACTCGACATTCCCTGAAAAAATCAGCTTTCTCCGATTTTTTTCCCTAGTGAAACTTAATGTTCTTGGGCTAGAAACAAAACATGTTATTTCGACAGCAGGTCACCCCCTTTCCTCACGTAGCCCCCGATGCAGTGATGTCAATGAAGGTAACAGCAAGTCGGGAATATTTAAGATAATGCCGATGCATTTGTTTAAAAACCTCCCACTGTTTTCTGGTTCCGTTATAACTCAACCCAGACAATTTTTGCAGTTTTAGTCAGTCCCAAATGTCGCATTATTGGGGCCGAGTTGCCCCGACAGCAACGAAGCTCTCAAGGATATCCAATGGAAATAATTTTAGATCCACTGTTCAAAGATTCGACGTTAGTTTTCATCGAATGTATTGTCTCAAAAATACACGCAGGCCTACACAACGACACCAACTTCATTGTGGGTACCAGGAAATGTAAATAACTCGCACATCATCTCCTCCCGTATTATACTAGTAGCCTATTCATATAAATGTTGTAAAAACTACAACCATTCCCTGTTCCTACGCCTCTTCCCCCCCCCCCCTCGACACTCGGAAGCGACCTCATTGATGCCAAGAGACGTGGGAATAGGGAGGCGGTTGGAAGTAACCAAGGTCTTACATGAAAACGCGGCAAATCAGCGGCCGGCCAAAGTGTTGATAATAAAATATTGTCTTTAGTGTATAGTAGTACATGTTTTTGACTATACGTACGCATGTTGTAATATTTGATACATTTATATTTTGGGCAAATAAAATGGTGTCCATGCTTGAACATTTAACCATGGGCATACCAACCGGTGGCGGAGGCTGTGTTACCCCCACCCCATACCTAAAACAAATGTCGGAACAAGCAAAAATCGGTAAATTTTAATAAAACTTAAATAATAATAAAAAAATTGGCCAACATGATTGTAAAGACCCCCACCGACCCCGTCCCCTCCCCGCAAATAGAAAAATATTCTCTGTTCAGGCAGAGTGAGAGTACACATGCGCTCACATATGTTTTCACTGAGAAGGATGGCAATCGTTTTAATTGGTGCTTAACCGCACATCTGCGGCTGTCGCCACGATATATCCTCAGTTGCTTATGTGGTGTTGAACATCAATAATTAATCATGATTATAGGCCTACATCCACAGTTCGTTGAAGAAGAGAAAAAGTGTTTACGACAAAGGTGAATGAACAACGAAGAGAGAAATTTGTTTACTTTGAAATTTTGCAAAGTTTTTGCAGTCATCTCATTCGTTGATGTTGTTATGCACAATTCCTAGTCACCTTCCAGTAAGATGGTTCAAAGGGTTTCTTTTTCTTTTCATTGTCCTAAACAACCACTAAACTGCGATTTCGTCGATCCTACCATAAATATGTCCACGTTTTCTAAAACACAGAGCAGAATTCTTGTAGTTATGCCTAGCCACCTTCCAGTTCGAGGTCCGCGGGGATCTGAACCCAGTACCCCATTTCCAATGCGCACGCTCAAACCCAATAACATTACTATCCCTCGCTTCCGAGTCTCGTGGATTCATAAGCAAATAAAATTATTCAGGTCGCAAGGAATTTCAAATCCCACAGTGTCCATGTGCGCCTTCGGCGTGCTGAAACTTTTCATTCATTTATTCATCACGAAAGAAAATCTACTAGGTTTGAAGGAATACCATATATCATATGTATACCTGAATATCTATTTGAGGTATAAATGTTGAAAACAATATAAAGAAAAAATGTTAAAATTAAAAAAGATATTTGAAAATATTGATAGAGGCCGAGATGACTTGAGGCCGAAATGACTGAGGCCGAAATGACTTGGGGTAAGATTGACTGGAATTCGTGAGAATTGCATCCAAACTGTCCTCCACAATTTGACCCAAACTGAATACTAATCTAACCCAAACCATCCTCTGGCAATTTGTCCCAAACCGTCCTCCAGAATAGGGGGGGGGGGGGGGGGGGCATGATTGATTCCTATTGATTTATTTATTGGGGTTTAATGACACTTCGACAGCCAGGGTCACCTCATGTTGGGAAGTTTTACAGGTGGGGGAAGCCAGAGAGAACCACCGAGCAATGTCAACTAACGTACAAACAGCACACAAGTTGGGTTAGCGTTTGTTGAAGATAAGTGTACGATTGACATGCAGTATACCTTGGTACACAATGTCACCACTTGGACAATGGGAGTGAAGTGTATTGCCCAAGGAAACAAAGTGGTTGCCGCAGGTGGGATTCGATCGAGGACCTTTCAGCTTGCAGTCTGCACCTCTAACTATTGAGCCCAATTCTTATTGATAAAATGGTAAAGAAATAACAGAAGTTACAGAAAACAAATTGTTAATTTATTTTTTAATTTTCAACTTCAGTTTATTTTAAATAAATAAATATTAAAAAACATGTTGGGGAAAACTTAACTGTGCTGAAATAAAAATGATCAAGGTCTAAGAAGTGACATTAAAAATTGAAATAATTGCGTATCAAGTTATCATTTTTACAAATATTTTTTATAATTACCTGGAAGGAATTTTTAACAGGTAGTAACAAAATAATTTTCATGAAGAAGCACAGCATTTTATGTTAGCAGGGTATTTGATGACTGGATTCGCATCGCAAAATGATATATAAAAATGTTCAAAAGCTAACCATTTTTCTTTCTTATTGGCCTTGTATTAACTATTTATCATCACTTTTTGAAACTAAGATGGAAATTACTAATCAAATTTTTAGAAAAAAACAAACATATCCTGGTTAGTTCATAACTGAAAAAACGCAGGGGTGAAGTTTGCAAATATTATTTTATTACCAGTAATGAAAATTGTTGTTTGACATCCATACTTGATCAAGTTTCTGAAAAAGCACATTATACTATCCCAATTTTAGTTACTGGATGTAAGCACACAGTTTGAAGTTGTTGGTTTACTATGATAAGGGAGTAGGTGTAAATGGGTGAGTGGTTTCACAAATGTTATTATTTTTAACACCTGGTATCAAAATAATATAAATTATGAACAACCATACAATTTATTATCAGTTAATTACAACAAGGGTCTTGTCCTAATGGACAAGGTCCCTAATTACAATAATAGGTAATAATGAAAATAATAATCACTGAGCAGCAAAAAATGATTGACAATTTGACATCTATTTAATTATACTCACTTTAAGTTTACTCAATCATCAATCAAGAAAATAACTTCTGCATAGGAAAGAAAAAAAACACTAAAAGGTAAAAAAAATGTTAGAAATTGATCCAAAAGTTATCCAGCATGTTTTGCTGACTACTATTGTGCAAGTTTATAAAAACATGTTAAGTTTTTTGTATATTTTCACTGTAGGACAGTTTGGTTGCATCAACAGTTGGTTCAGGTCAAAATGTAGCGGCCGGTTTGGGTCAAATTGCAGAGTACACTTTGAATGTATTCAGTCGGTGAGAAACTCCATGTAATTGTTTAGATGCAATTTATTAAAAACAAACAGGAACACATGAACTGTCAATATTTATTTATTGGTGTTTTAGATCACATGTTTCTGAATAATGGGTAATCATGACCACGACAGTTTTATGAGTGGAGGATGCCGGGGTACCTGGAGAGAACCACAGAGCAATGGCGAACTATGGTGAGCAACTGTCAGCTCCCCAACAGACATACTCTACACATGCAGGGTTAACATTTGTTGAAGGCAATTGCACCATTGACGTGCTATATGCATTGGTAGAAAACGCGACCATGGGCCTATGTGGGCAATGGGGGTGAAGTGTCTTGCGCAAGGACACAACATGGTTGCTGCAGGTGGAAACCTCTCGGCTTGCTGCATGCACCTCTACGAACTGAGCTACCACACCCCTAGAACTGTCAATTAATTGTTACAGATTATTGGAACACGGACATAGTATATTCGTTGTGTTTTTTAGACCTTAGATCAATACCAATGGCATTTTAACCTTCAAAACTGTACAATGCCAGCTAAAACCTGTTGTAGAATGACCAATTGATGATTTCTCAAGTACATAGTTTCATTATTAGTTTGTGATATTTGCTGTACAGTGGAACCCTGTTAATTGAATAGCTACTTTGCCAATGAAAATTATTCAATTAACAGGAGTATTCAACAGGGATTGTGGCACTTTCCTGTATTCTGGAGATAAATTTAGCATTAATTCTATTATATTTTTTTTGGACAGAACTCCATGAGCTTAGCATGTTGTTCGTAATATAATATGACCTTGTAGAGTTACTCTGGTGTTTTGAGTTCTAAAATGGGTTTGTGAACACATCAAAGATTTTACACCAAAAATTTGTTTTGCCCTGAGATTTGACACAGCCTTAACCTTGACACTTCTGTGTAAACACCCCTGGTACAATCTCTTGCATTTAAAGACCAGCCATATGTCCGCCTGTAAATATGTCCATCTTCAATCTGATGTCTGTTTGCATTATAACTTGAACATTACTTCTCAGATTTCAGTGAATTTCGGAATAAAAGTTGTTTATGCCCCAGCAATACAACAAAGAAAATACCTGGAAACTGCCTTCTCACTTATGGCATCATAGGAACCCCAGTGGGTAGAGGCCCGCAAGGGGTTGTATATACCCAATCTGATAAATGCGTTCCAGAACAGAATTCTATAATACCGTCAAGTGATATTTTGAATTAGACAGGAAATGTCAGGGAAAAAGTCATGTGACTTCTGGTTCACAATTACCGATACAATTGCAAACGGCTTATCCCCCTCAAGGAATCTTTGGGCCGAAATCAACAATCAAACAAAATGTCAAATGAGTTTGTTTTCTGTTGCAACCCAACTCGCATCTCAGCTTTGCATGATATTTACATGTCTACACATCAATCGTATTCTGTCCTTTTAGAGGTTTTTCAATACACTCAGCAAATAATCTTGTTATTTCAGATCGAAGTCTCCTGATTTTGTTGTAACTTGTCCTATTTGGTGATTACATGATTACCTTCATCGAAAACCCGCAGATATAACTGGTGATCTTGTTGATTATAATGGTGTGATTTCATAAAGATATGCATGAACACGAGCTAGTGAAGTTCAAGAATCAAAACGAAAAGCTGTTTTTGAATTATCCTAATTTTAAGGTGTAATAAATAGTAATGAGAAGTTTGCTTGAAAATAGGTGATACCTTGCCGATAAGTTGCTCAGGGTCGTTTGGCCCCAATTACCGTTCGCTCATCGGGTCGTTTCGCCCCATCCTCATTCGCCCTGGGTCATTTCGCCCTACAGACGGAGGTGGGTGGTTTCGCCCCTAAATTTAAATTTTATTTTGGTAATGCAATGTAACTGTTTCCTTTAGTATTTTTTCCCCAAAGAATTTATCGAAGTAAACAATTTCCCTTAAAATTTTCATAATTTTTACAAAATTGAAAAATTTTACCGCATCTGCAATGACCGATACGTGAAATCAGACAACTAGAGAGGGTTTTGGTGGTGTGTCAATGAGGTATGGAATATGGATTAAATAAAAACAGAACTTTCAGTGATGTTATGTTTTATTCCTGTTTTACTAATGTATTTGTCTATATTTTTACTGTTTAGTATTCAGAAGCACAACTTTTGACATTTGAGTATAATTTGTACATTTATATAACATCAGTAACAGTGCATTACTATTATCAATTTTCCCGTGCCCTTTCAATTCTGTGGGTCTTCTTCTATTTTCACTGGACACCTCTCCATATATGTTTCCACAAAGTTTGAGTCATTCATTTCAATGCTACCAATAAGAAATTTCTTTCGCATTTTTTGTAATAATGCCAATAAATTGATCCAATGCCACAGGTAGTGGATTTTAATTATCTGCCGTTGTTAAAAATTGTTTTCAAGATGGTGTGTTGTGTCTGTATTAGTTTTATGCATTTTAATGTTACTTGATGGTGGAAAAGTACTTTAATCCTTTAAAACAATTCAATAATAAAATCATTGCCGTTTCGCTCCCTCATTCCCAAGTCATTTCGCTCCTATATAGGGGGCGAGACGACCCGCGGCGAAACAACACAACAGCCGGGGTAAAGGGCAGTTGGGACAAAATGACCCGATATTGATAGGTTACTTTTTCGGTCCAGTCAGAAATCAAAACAAAGAAGTTTGTGATGTCCATCTTTATTTATGAACAATGGCTTGTAGTTTTGTAAACGAAAAAAACGGAAAACTTATAACCTTTTTAGATTTTTAAAGCCAACGAAAATAACATGTCATAGTTTTTCGGGAACATGAAGATTCGGTCTGGGGAAAATTCGGCCTTGGTAGATTCATCCCAAAGAAAAGCAATACAGTTATACATCTGTGGGATATTTTAAATACGCTACAATATATTTTTTCAATCCCCAAAAAATAATTATTATTTATTTATTTATTGGTGCTTAACGCCACATCGGCAACAAAGGCCATATCGTGGCGAGAAAGTCATGAAAATGAGTTAAAAGTTAATGGTCAGGACTGCTTTTAAAAAGAAAAAAAAATTGTGATAGATGAACGATAATACAATGAAAATGTGAAAATGAATATTCATAATGAAAGAAGAACAACAAATATAATACAAATCAACCTACTGATACCAAATCATGATGGGAAGATTAAAAGACAAAGCTCTAAAACTTGCTAAAAAGGTTGATTTCTTTTAGAAAAGACAAAAGCTTGCGCGGACTGGTAGTGCAAAAAAGGTCTCTAAGAGACTCCACAGTGAAAAACTGCCGCCTAACGTGATAGAAATCTGTACAATCTAAAAGAATGTGTTCCTCTGTCAGCCCCTGTTGACAAGGAACACATTCAGGTCGCAGAGTGCCCTCCAATAAGAAACTATGAGTGAGTCTGGTATGACCAATAAGATCTCGTGTAAGGATAACGTGATCTTTTCGACAAAGATGAGAAAGAGGATAATAATCAGACACAGTTGGTCGGAATCGGTGGAGCTTGTTATTGGTAGCTCCATCCCATTCCGACTGCCACAAAGACCGGATGTATTTAGAAATACGTGGCTTGTAATCACTGTAAGGAATTGGAAAATCAGTGATTGGCTTACTCAGAGCCTGTTTCGCTGCACCGTCTGCCCTGGTGTTACCAGCAATACCAACGTGTCCACGTAACCAGCAAAACACAATATCATATTGGTCAGACTTCATTACAGTAAGTCGTTCACGAAGTGACAAGATTAGAGGGTTCTTCAACCTGGGGTTGAGGAGAGCCTGTAAACAAGAAAGAGAATTTGAGAAGATAATGGACTTCCATTCCTCTTCAGCCTCAATCTCATCGAGCGCAAGGTCAATAGCTTTTACCTCAGCTGTAAAAATGGAAATCGTATCAGGTATCCTGGTTGAGGTGGTCTGATCACCACTAACAACAGCAGATGACACTCTATCATTATCCTTGGATCCATCTGTATAGAACATAGTGTATGCTCTATAGTGAGACTTAATCTCGGCATACGCTTGCTTAAATTGCAAAGAATTTGTGTTTGCCTTTTTAGAAGAGGCCAGATCTAAAATAACCTTGGGTTTTGACAGACGCCAAGGGGGTATACCTGGTTTACAGTTCTCTGCCACAGAATCAGGAGCAACACCAGCGGACTTCATATGGGGTTGGATTCTGAGTCCCAATGGAGGAATCTGGTTTGGATTTTTGTCAAAAAACAGTTTATTTTGCGGTTTAAAAACACAAAGGTAAGCAGGATTTGAAGAATTCGCAGATAATTTAGAAACATATTGTAAAGAGAGTTTGACTCGACGCTTCTCTAGAGAAGGCTCACCTGCCTCGACAAGAAGAGAGTCTATAGGTGACGTACGAAACGCACCAAGACTAATCCTGATACCACTATTATGGATGGCATCAAGAGGTTTCAGATAGGATCTCCTAGCCGAACCATAAACCACACAACCATAATCCAACTTTGACCGTACAAAAGCTCTATACAGATGGAGCAAAGTATTTTGATCAGCACCCCAGTGCTGCCAACAACCTTCAGAAGATTAAGTGTTTTCTTGCATTTAACCTTGAGTTGTTTGATGTGAGACCTAAAACTGAGTTTCTCATCAAACAACAAGCCAAGGAATTTCATTTCCTTTACAACTCTAATAGGAGTTCCATCTAAAAATAACTCCGGGTCAAGGTGGTGTTTCCGGAGTTTACAGAAATGAACACAATTCGTTTTACATTTAAAAAACTTAAAACCGTTTTCTGTAGCCCAGTTCTGAATCTTAGCCAAAGACAGCTGAAGTTTGCGCTCAATAGCAGGCATATTCTTGCTACTATAGCAGATGAGGAAATCATCCACATACAGTGAAGAGTCAACATTTTTTTCAATAGTCGTAACAATACTGTTGATCTTTATTGAAAAAAGGGTAACATATAGAATACTACCCTGAGGTACCCGAATTTCTGGTCGTGAGGGTCGGATAATGTTGACCCAAGACGAACCTGAAATTTGCGGTCCTTCAAAAAATTTCAATAAAAAGTGGCATTCTGCCTCTCAAACCCATGCTGAAGAGGTCTCCCAAAATCCCATACTTCCACGTAGTGTCATTTGCCTTCTCCAGATCAAATAACACGGCGACCACGTGCTCCCTTCTGGCGAAGGCATTTCTTATGAACGTTTCAAGGCGGACCAAATGATCGATAGTGCTCCTCTGGTTTCTGAAACCACACTGAACATCCGCCAGCAGACTGTTCGATTCCAGAAACCAAACAAGCCGATCATTGATCATCCTTTCCATGGTTTTACAGAGGCAACTCGTGAGTGCTATTGGTCTGTAGTTGGTTGGATTGCAGTGGTCCTTGTCAGGCTAGGGAATGGGAATGACTGTTGCTTTGCGCCAGGAAGATGGAAACTGGCCAGTCACCCATATATCATTAAATATAGAAAGCAAAAGGTGGAGCGATGAAGGCGGCAAATGTTTTAAAATTTGGTAATGGATTTCATCAGGACCAGTGGCTGTATCTTTTGCTTTACTCAACGACGCTGACAACTCATCAACTGAAAACGGTTCATCATAATTTTCATGATTATCAGACTGAAATTTGAATTTGTGTTTCTCCTGTTGATTTTTAACCTGGACAAACTGTGGAGTGCAATTTTCAGAAGAGGAGTTCTTAGAAAAGGTGGAAGCCAAAGTGTTCGAAATGTCTTTTTTAGATGTTATTTTAATATTATTTTGTTCAAGGTGTTGTACAGTAGATTTTGTTTCTTTACCTTTAATTTTTGAACCATTTTCCAGACATTTTTGATGGCGGTATTTTGATTTAGTTTTGAAACATAATTTTGCCAGGAAGTTTTCTTGTTTTGTTTAATGAGCCCGATTATTACATAATTTATCCAAATTATTCGTCGTTGGTGACTTGTTAAAATCGCGTTCAACTTTTTTACGTTTATGGATAGCCTGTTTACAATCCATATCAAACCATGGTTTATGGAAACGTTTAGGATTTGCCGAGGTTTTAGGGATAACTGTGTTAGCAATGTCAAGTAATGTGGCAGTGAAATGTTCCACAGGCTCAGAAGTGGCGTCAAACGTATCTTGAGTGAGTCGCTCGCAACACAACGATGAGAAAGTGTCCCAGTTTGCTTTTTCAATGTTCCACCGGGGCACCCTCTCATCTCCTGCAGGAACAACACCCTCCAAAACAATTGGGAAGTGGTCACTTCCACACAAGTCATCTTCCACTTTCCAAGAAAAATCCAGGAAAAGTGAAGGGCTTGTTATTGTGAGATCGATTGACGTGTACGAACCAGATGCAGGATGCAGGTAAGTATGTGACCCATCATTAAACAAACACCAGTCATGTTGAGTAATGAACCCTTCAACGGTTTTACCCTTTATATCTTCTTTGCTGCATGAAGCACCCCAAAGAGGACTATGAGCATTAAAATCACCCATTAAAATATAGGGTGTTGGAAGCTGATCAACAAGTCGTTCCAGATCTTGCATCGGCAGAACTTGGTTTGGAGATATGTAAATGGAGCACACAGTAATCGTTTTGTCTAAAGTTAGGCGTACCGCCACAGCTTGTAAATTTGTATGTAAATTTACAGGACTGTGGATGATATCATTTCTAACTAAGACAGATGTCCGACGAACATGAAGATCATCTTCGTCTGCCCAAGTGTTATACGTTGTATAACCCTTAAAAGCGCAATAGTCTTAATTGTCTGGTTTCTTTAGGAGTGTTTCCTGCAGACAAAAAGCCGCAGGTTGATATTTTTGACTTAGCAGTCCGAGTTCATTGAAATTAGCTCTAAAACCTCGGCAATTCCGCTGTAATATATTATGGTAGTTTGTACTATCCATAATGGGGTGGAATGTCAGGTGTTAAGGGAATAATATTTGATTTTAGAGGAGATTTGTCACTGGGGGACCTACCCAGCGAAGAACTTCGGCGGTTTGGACCACCGAATGTGTCAGTGATGCAATCATCAACCGACATAGCTTCTAAACCCTCAAATATATTTCTAGTGACTACATTTTGTAGTTTCTTTGGGGTTCTGTCTGAATTTTCTTTATTTCTGGCTCTCTGACTCTGATTCGTTTTTACTTCCTGTTTGTTTTCTTGTTTTTGTTTAATTCGTTGAGGTTGATTGGTATTTTGACCACCTAGCTTTTTCTGTGTGTGTTTCTTTCTCCGTTCCACTTTGGTTTGGTTTTGCTTTGGTTCTTTTGTATTTGGTATCAGTTCTTCCGTTTGTATAGCTTTTGGTATGTTAATATCTGTATGACCAAGGGTGAAGGGGTTAACAAATGCTGGTATTGGGCCAGTAAGGCATGTAAGGTCTGTCTGCCAATCTGCGGATGTTGTTGGTATTTTCCGCTTCAAGGCTGTTGCGTAAGATGGGATAGATGTTGACATGCCAGGCATAGTGGATACTATGTCTCTGGCTTCCTTAAAGCTAATCTGTTTTTCACACTTTATTTTTTGTATCTCCTTTTCTTTTTTCCATACAGGGCAATCCTTGGAAGAGGACATATGACTGCCCTGACAATTTATGCATTTAATTATATCATTTGTACATGGCTCATCGTGCTGTTGTCTACACTTGTGGCATGTTGTTTGACCACGGCAAGAATCTTTACCATGCCCATATTTCTGACACTTGAAACATCTAAGTGGATTCGGTATGTATAGATCCACTCGGATGTCCAAATAGCCTACTTTGAGTGACTTTGGTGGTTGAGAAGAATTAAAATTCATGAAATATGTATTTGTATTTATTGTTGTTTCGTTTTTTTCTGATGGTAAGTCGCCTTACTCCAGTCACTCTCTGAGGTGTCAACTCTGTTAATATGTCAGCCTCAGTAAGATCAGCAAGCTCTCGCGTTCTTACAACACTTCGGCTGCTACTGAGAGCTCACCTTTACTTCCATGTCAATAAGTTTGGTTTATTTAAGTAAGTTGAAGGCATGAGTGTGATTAGCACATTCAACTAGTAGGCTGCCAGATCTTAATTTCTTTACCCCTTTTACAGTTCCAGCAATCCCTTTAATTGATTTTTCCAAAGCAAAGGGATTGATGGAGGTAGCTTTTTTGTCTCATCTTTTGATGTAATTACAATGAACTTTGGCCAAGTTTTCATTGGCTGTGGTTCTGAAATAGTTGTTTCTGAATCAGAGTCAGAACTAGTATTCGAAACATGCAGTCTTTTATTTTTTTTGGTTTTTGTTTCCATATCTTTTTTTTGTAATATTCACTACTCGCGGCTGACACCCTTACCCTGAGCCCAACAAGGGGATGTACATAGTCGACGGGTCTCCAGTCGACGGCACTGCCAGTACGCAAATAGTATACTCAGCCAACAGTGATGACGAATCATATATGCTAACTGATTGACCCGTTACGCCACGCTATCCAATAGTGGTCGATCAACTTGCCGTACCCTGAAGAAATGTCAGTGTAGACGAACGTTTTATACAGACAGTGCAATAGTGTGAAATAGAAAAATGAGTTGTTGAGGGCAGTCTTATCCATGCTTGCTACACAACAAAATGGGAATAAAATATTCTAACGGCTAGTTCAGCGACCACTAAATGCCCCACGTAACGTCACTGGGCTCCCGATTGATCAAGCCGGGCCGGAAAGACCAACATCCCCCCCCCCCCCCCCCCCACAAAGTATTGGCCGAACTGGTGTATTGGACTATACCGTCAATACTTGCACGGAGGTCTGATGACCTGAGTGAAAATACCAAGAGCTGCCCTAACCGGGGCACTGAGTCCTCAACCAGCAGGATCCCGTCCTCTATAGCGTCATGTTCGCACCTCACGGGAGAACAAGGTGCCTGGTGGATTCGTACCATTTTAGTCCGGGGCTGCCTATTCAATTTATTCAGCAGCTAACCTGCAAGCAGGCCATTCCCCTATCCGCCACCCGGGGACCCGCCTAGTAGGGTATGGTCAAAGGAGACCCAAAGGATCACCTAACCCCCTAGGCTAAAAAAATAATATACATTGTATAATTATCTCTGCAGTTATCCACGTTCGAAGGGTGCACGGCAGCTCAGTAGATAGAAATGCAAGCTCTGTTGTCTTCTGTATGAATTCCACCTGCGGCAACCGCATTGTGTCCTTGGGCAAGATACTGCTCCCCCATTGCCCATATGCGAACACAGTGGCATTGTGTGCTTACGTGAACAGTACGTTGAAGGTGCACTTGTCTTGAACCATTGCTAACCCCGCTCGTGTGGAGTTAGTATGTTGGGAGCCTGGCATACTTGCACGGTGGTTCTCGCCGGGAACTCCAACTTCCTCCACACATAAAACTGTCCGACACGAGGCGACCCTAAAAGTCAAAACTGTTGTTAAACCCCAATAAATAAATAAATAAATAAATAAATAAATAAATAAATAAATAAATAAATAAATAAATAAATAAATAAATAAATAAATAAATCCACGTTCCATGTGTTCTATAATATATTGTCATCAGTGAGAATTGCATCCAAACATTCCTCCAGCAATTTGACCCAAACCGGCTGCTAATTTAACCCAAATCATCCTATGGCAATTTAATCCAAACCAACCCCCCCCCCCCCCCCCCCACCCCCAGAAAAGGGTCCTACTAAACACCGAGGTATACTGAGAGATACCGATGTGGAAAGAAAAAAGTAAGTCTGGGTTGTTTAAAAAGCATTAAATATAATTGCAGACATTTAATTGATTCCCTCGAAGCAATATGCGTGATATTACTTGATTTATTCGAGTAAATCCAAGATATATACATGTAGACCGATTTGTTATCGAAAACTACCTCTTGGTATATAGTAGTAGGTAGCTTGGTTATTAATGGTCTACGTGTGTGTGTGGGTGAAGTGCTCAAGTGGTAACTGGGTATCATAAAACAGATCATTGTAATATTTGATAAAAATAAACCTCCCATCAGATTTTATCTGGACCTTGGGCTGCTAAACTTGTCAGTTCTGGCAGCTCTAAAGTTGTTTTTTTTAATTTTAATTTTCCTTTATTTATTTATTTTTTTTATTGTTGGCTTTATGTTATTAGGATTTTGTGACGTACTGTGATAAGTATCGCTCGGTTGTACACCCAAAGCTACAGCTTGTATTTGGTATATGCACTGTACATGGGGAAAGGATTGCTAAAAAATCACCTGTGAGGTGGAATTATCATCCAAAGTATCACTTTCAAATTCTGCACATATGGACAAAAAACACAAGCAATGTTTCAGCCAGTGGAATCAATGGACCTCCAGGTTTAACCCAGAGGTCCATTAGCTGTCCAGAGCTTTACTTGAGCTTGTTATGCTTTGCAACAAATTTGGAATTATTGTTTGGGTGAAATCTCCACCCTGTGCATGATCTAGTGATAATACACTCTGCACGTACTGTATATATACAGTATACTTGTTAGCCCTTTCACCTGTGATAACGGCACTAATGTATGGTGATTTGTTGACACTTTTTTTTATTTTCAAGGTTTTTACCTTCTTTAGGTGACCAGTTGTTTTTACAATTGCCGCCATTTTATTGAATTGTAGAAAAATTAAGTCAGTATCCTTTTAATCGTCGGTCCCATTGGTCATCCATGGGTGCTGACCATGTCTCTAGTCGTACGGCAAGTTGTTTTTATCGTTAGCTCTGAAAAATTACCACTTCCAAAAAATACTGTTTCCCATGTCATGATATTGGTCCATAAGATTTTTTCTGTCATAACAAAGACAATTGCCGACAGCCACAAAGAGAACTAATTAAGAAGTCACTATGTGATTAACAATTCACACTGTTGCTTACTGACGCACAGTCGCTTTAAATACCATTACCAAGCTACCTACTAAATACCAAAGGGAAGAGTTTTCAGCGTACTCTGTTACTTTTGCACCCATAATTCTCAAATATGGCATTAAAACCATGCACACACTTCTTAAATCTATTTACATAATCAGAATACACCACCAGGAGAGCAGTGGCTCAGCAGGTAGAAGATCAGGCTACAAACCGAGAGGTCATCGGTTCGAATCCCGAATGTTTATTAATTTTGTGGAATTTTGTCACTGTGTATGAAGCTTATTTGGCCCTGTATGTTTGTTAAAATTGCCCTTCCACTAGGGAGGACTTCTAGAAATCATTCAACACTGGATTGTGTGGTAATCTTCATGCATAAGGCCCCCACAAAGTAGATCTATTTCTCTGGCCATTTTTGGTAAAATTGCATGTAGGCGGGTGATTTTTATTTTATTTTACTATTTTGGTAATTATTTCTTTGCCATTAAAAGTTCATGTTCTTGGTTTGTTTTAGGCCTCATAACCTACAGAATAGCATGCGTGGTGGTGTATTCCATCTCTTGAGTGCAAGAAGGCTTTGCAATACTATAGCATAAGTCTTGCTGCGCTCAAGAGACAAAGTTATCAACTGTAATAACATGGATACAATATCAGACATGAACCAATTAATTTTTTTAGCTTACCTCGACAAAGTCAAGCTGGGCTTATCTAATCACTCTCCGTCCATTGTCCATCCATCTGTCGTCCACCAATACCATGTTTTGGTCTTCTCGCCCAAATCTACTGGGCCAATTCAAGTGAAAGTTTGTGTGAGTGATGGTCCCAAAGGGGTATTGCATTTTTGTTCAACTCAACATGCCCAGCCCCATAGGGAAGGGGGGGGGGGGGTGCTCCCAAAATATTTTTAAAATCTCCCCATGAACTAGTGGATACAGTGACTTAATATATGTTATGGAGCTTCCTTTTGAGGTGTAGAATCAAGTTTGTTCAAACGTTGTTCATGAAGCATTATTTGGCTTTGTAATGGGAGGGGTTAGATTTCTGGCACCACCCAAAATTTATATTTTCTGAACCAATGGTCCGATTTGAACGAAATTCAGTATGTGGTATTATTGGGTCATAAGTATTTGGCAAAAAAATCCCTGCATCCCCATGGGAACCCCAGGAGCTAAAAATAGAAATATTTTCAAACGCCCATGTTTCCCAAACCACTTGGAACAGAAAACTGTTATATGGTATGAAGCATCCTTAGGACCAGTAAAATTAAATGGTAAACAATTGCAATCTGTAATGTAAGGGAGTTCTGCAGAGGGCATCAAAATAATGCTGACTCAGCATATTTGCAAACATTTTAGAAAATCTTTTCTACAGAACCAGTGGTCAGAATCGTTTGACATTTCGTATACAGCATCCATAGAGGGGTCAGATACAGGTTTGTTAAAATGAAGCCCATTGGTTCATGTTTGGACTCAATGCAGGAGCCCAAATTTTTTAGCTTAGGACAATATGGGGAACTTTCTTTAATAATCTTTTTCAAAACCACCAGTCAGAATCTTTTAATGTTTGGTATACATCAATATCGTGAGGGTCGGATTCAAGATTGTTTGAACCAAGTCCCTAGGTTAATATTTGAGGGTTTCCTTTGGTAGGCCAAATTTTAACTTAGTGCAATATGAGGAAATTTCATTAAAAATTTTCTTCTTCAGATCCACCAGTCAGAATGCTTTCGTAGTTAGTACACAACATCTCTTAGGAGGTCAGATTGAACTTTGTTCAAATTGAGTGCCAGGGTTTATATTTGGGCTCCGGAATTGGCCATGTAGCCGAAGAATTGGAAATTTTTTATTCAGTACCCTCTAGAGATGTGTAACTAAGAGTAATCTACGTAGGTTGTATCAAGGGGCTTCAGAGGGGAGCTCCACATTTTACATTATGATCACCTGAAGAAAAGGCATGATGTTTGGAATGTTTTGTCACTCCTGAGGGGCTCAAGAATTGACAGTGTATCCTATGGAGATGGATTGCTTAATGTTGATTCATTCTTGGACTCTGTTTGTATCGTGTTCTGTTCAAGGTGAGAGCTTCAGGCATCGTGGGGCCTCTTGTTTATTTATTTATTGGGTTTTAAAAACACGTTCGACAGCCAACAGCTACAAGTTTCTTCTCTCCTTGAACCAAGTCTCTCGCCCAACTGCAACACTCATGGTCCACTGAGTTTTTAGCTCACCTGACTTTCAGTGAGCTATAGTGAACACTCGACGTCAGTCGTCCGTGAACATGCTGTTTGCGTCTTCTCCTACAAAACGGCTGAACCGATTTAAGTAAAATTTGAGATGCTTGTTTGTTATGACATCGTATTTTGATTTTGTTCAAAGCAAGTTACCCTGCCCCTCAGTAGGGTCACGCCCAAAAATTATACCTAAATCTTAAAAAACCTTCTTCTCATGAACCAGCAGCAACAAAGACTTGATATTTGGTGTGCAGCTTTCTTTTGAGGTGTAGACTTAGGTTTGTTTAAGAGAAGTTTGTGGGGCTATATTTCCCTTCGTTATGGGAGGGGCAACAATTTTCACCCCGCCTAAAATTTCTATTTTCCAAACCAAGAGGCTGATTTGAACCAAATTTAATACGAGGGCTTACTGGGTCATAAGTACTTAATTGGACCCTCTTGTTTTCTGTTTGACACCAATGCCCTGGCTCTTCTCTCTATATGTTTCATTGTAAGTTAGTCACTACTTTATTGTAGGCTTCCAAAATGTTTCTTTGCTTTTCATTTGCCTGGATCTATATTTTAAATAATTTGCAGCTATCTTTCACCCTCCAACCTCCCCCACACACATACACAAATCAGGGCTGGGGGGGGGGGGGGCAAGTATTGAGTATTTTGTCAAAAAAGTGGTACTCGAGTACTACGAGTACTGTGTACTATGTACCTTGAAACATACACAGTACTGCTGTGTACTGCTCACTTTCCACGGATCGGCAATATTGTCACGGATGCAATAATATTTGATGTCAAACACTAACTATAGGAATAATCATCAAAAATTGAAAAAATGAAGCCCCAGGTACAACCCGGTGTTTCATTAATTAAAATTTTGCGGATGATGAGTTTTATTGCCTGGTAAACGCATGACTGGACATCACAGCCCACGCGTGTGTTACAACCCGTCCACGGCGACTGCACTGTAATTGATTTGTCCTCTTTGGGAACATATTTTCTACAATTTCACTCCTTTTGACAGAATGTCTGCCTGTGGGGATTAAAACCAAAGTAGTGAAAGTGCACTTGCAGATAGTTGCAGCACAATCACAGTACTACGTAATCAATATTTGATGATTTTACGAATTTTAACAGTGTCATGAGACACCAAAGTAGAATGTACTGGTCATTCTGTAGGAAACAATCACTGTTTTATGACTCGAGGTGCCTTAACTGAGAAAACAGAGGCTTTTTCTTACAAAGATTGCAAAATATTCCTCAAACACAATGTGAAATGTCTTAAGAAGCCAGAATGTGATTAAATAACAATGGGAAAGTTGTTGAGGTATTTTCTATTGATATTGGTGAATTATATAGCCTCAGCTAGGGCTTATAATTCGACGAGAATCTGAGAATAGATTCATGCAGAGATCCGTGCAACAAAACTAGTGAGAAACCATGCAGATTCTCGTAGCACCACTGCTAGGATTTACGTGAAAAGAACTGAGTCAGTTTAATCCTTTACATAACACAAAGGCAACAAATTAACCACTACAAAACTAACATGACCTGAAATATTGTGACATTTGCAATAAAATTTGTTCAAATATGGCTGCCATTGGAACGGCTCATCAGCTGGTTCCAGTAACATCCATAATTATTAAGCTTGATGAATATTGTTTATTTTTAGCTCACCTGACTGTAAGTTAGGGGGCGCTTAAGTGATGACTTTCTGCTTGTCGACCATATGCCCATCTATCCGGCGTGAACTTTACATTATCAACCTCTCCTCATAAACAACTGGGCCGAATTGAACCAAATTTGACATTCATGTTCCTTATCATATACGAATTCCTGTTTGTTCCAATAAAGTTGCCACGCCCACAAGGGCAACCCAAAGGGGCATTTCTCTGATAGTACCCATAAATTGTTTTCCAAAATTAAAAAATCATCTCCGGAAGGATATATGAGAATAATTTGATACTTGGTATACAGCATTTCTAGGGAAAAGGGGGGCAGATTCAAGTTTACTCAAATCGAGTCCCTGAGTTAATATTTGGGCTCCTATGGCTCCTATGGGCACCCAAATATCAACACTGCAATATGAGGAAATTTCGTTGAAAACCTCCTTCAAATTCACCAGTCAGAATGTTTTCATATTTGGATTTAGTTAGATTGAAGTTTGTTTGAATCAGGTCTCTGGTTTAATATTTGGTCTATCTATTGAAGCCCAAAGTATAACTTAGTGCAGTATAAGGAAATTTCTTTAAAAGGCGTTTTCTTCAGATTTACCAGTCAGAATACTTTCATATTTCACATACATCATCTCTTAGGGGGTCAGATTCATGTTTGTTCAAGCCGAGTGTATGGGTTAATATTTAGGCTCGTTATGGGAGCTCAAATTAACTAAGTGCAACATGAAAAAATTTATTTAAACATCTTTTTCTTCAGACCCACCAGTTAGAATGCTTTTATAGTTGGTGTACAACATCCCTGGGGAGGTCTGATCTAAATTTGTTTCAATTTGGTTCCTGCCCGTCAGAATCCTTTCATATTTGGTATCGCAGGGGGAGGGGTAGATTTGAGTTTGTTCATTTAATATTTTAATATTTTGGCAGGGGTGGGTTAGGTTCAAGGTTGGTCATTAATGTTCAAATCCATTCCTTAGACTTTTTCCATAAAATTTGCCTTTCAAGCTGCAGTGACACAACAACTCTTGGAAGTTTGGCATGAGAAAATATGTAGTACTGTGATACGTATATGTTTGGCTGAAATTAAACAATTGCAGGAATTCGATTGCATAAAATGTTTTTGGAGTAATGGTTGTGGAATGAAATAGTTCAATATGTTGGATACTTTGGGGTTCCTTCTTACGCCTTGTGTATTGTCATATTATGTCTAAGGTATTGTTGACTTATCCATAGTAATCATCATCTGTCCTATGATCAAATCTTACTGTAGTCCCCAAATGCTATAGTCTTCTATCACAATTACAGCCCTGTCCGATTACTGTTGACTAAAGGTTAGCTAGCTACATCAGATTGCTCGGACGACTTGAATCTAATCGCGCAAATAAGCCATCGAGTAATATTCGAACGAGTGACTCCACATGCGATTCTTATACTCATCTGGGTATTGGAGGGCACCTATGACATGGTGATGTATTATTTGAGGATATCTTTTGGAGGATCTCTTTTAGAGGATACCTTTTGGACGTTAGTTGTGGCTCCTAGTACGGCCCCTGCCTCCTAAACCTCACCGTGGCCTTCATAGCTCCAAGGCCATAACTGCTGATTTTGAGGCTTACTACCTATCTCTGATTCTCTATCGACCCCTTTCATCTACCAATCCATTTATCTAAGCCCGTATCAGTCTACACAGTTCCTTAAACCCGTGCACGGTAGGATACCTCACTCATAAGAAACTATCTGTTGACCATATTGAGACCTTTTTTATGTGTTACTATTATTCGCCAGAGGTCCGAAGTAAATAAAGTGATTTTGGGTGAGTTTTTGGTGATATGGGGACTGGTGGGAACTTGGGGAGGGGTGCTTTTAGGGGATACCTATGGTATGGAAGTATATTACTGGAAGTTTCTTGTAAAACAGTGGTTTCTACATCGAGGTATCCACTTCTCCTGCTCTTCCCTTCTCTCTTCATCTTTCCTTTTCTATGTCCTCTGTGGAGTTCATCCAATCGAGCACCAATACCACTTTCAACAAAGTTCAAATGACTGATAGCGATCGTAAACCTGTTTTTATTGTTGTTTTTTTAACTGCACAGCCACGGTTAAGGACACTTTATCGGTTCTGATGAAATCTGGCATGCTTATAGACCTTTATTTCTAGTTCAGGTGGCTGCTTCAGATTTATGATTCAACACCTTTACTCCAAAACATAGCCCAATTTCGGCGTTTTTCTTAAACTTCTACTTTTCATTTCAACTCGCCTATTAAACTTTCGCTCTCGAAATTTTGGAAATAGATTCTCCAACATAAACCATATCTACGATGTGGCACCAACCTGGGAAATTCTCAACGGTTATGGCCGATTTTTCGGGTGACGTTGTTGACGTTGACGTCTACGTCGACGTCACCAAATATTAAATGTCGGCCGATATTCATATAATTTTAGTTTGTTGTAGGCTCAATAAATTAAGAGAAAGCTGTTTTTGTTTTTCGATTTATTAGCATTTTTTAGGTTTTAATGTCACTTAAAATTGTAGGGTTTTTATAGCGATTTTCACTAAAACGCTGATTTTTTTTAACACGCAAAGCTATCTATTAATAAACACACAGCTATGAATTTACATAGTATAATTACTAAGCTCAGTTGTTGATAACATTCAGTTCCGGGACAGAAAATCAGATCTAATGAATAATGTACTAGAAGTGCCCTGTGAGTTGGCGAAATCCAGGGAAACACAGGTCTTCTTTTGCTACCTTTCCACACTTATACGTTGTATTTGTACGTATGAAAATCAGAAAATAAAAAAAAACTTAGTTAAGGGCAACTCTTCGAAAATATATTCCAAGTCAAAGTTTTGAAAATGTCTACATTGCACTGCCTCCTCTGGTCACAACTTTCATTGTTCTGTTCTAAACCAATTAGTAACATTGTGTAATGATTTTTTTCAGAGGACATTCCAACAGATAAGAATGTTCCATTCGTGATCGGTGACTATGGAGCAGCGGATGGCGGAAACTCACTTCTTTATCTAGATAAAATCATCGGTAAGATAGTCAATCGTAGTAATATTCCGTCTACATTGAGAATCAACAGAAATTAAGTTAGAAGATAATATTAATTACACAGTTTGTTGGTAACCTAAATTGGGACACACTGAATAACCTTTAAACCCCCAGTAAGCTACAAACTACCATTTCATATTGCATTGAGAAAGTTGTTCCAAGTGCATTCTGCCACAAGAACTCTATTGGAAGGCTGCATTTATCATGGCAATGATTTTTACTTCATTGTTGGCTGCCCGTACAGGCAGCCTACAATGATGTAGAAGCACTGCTGAGACACCAGAAACTTTGTGCAGTAGATACGGCAGTTATTTTTCTAACATCAATCTGAGTATTTATTGGTAAATTTCATTTTGTATGGGAGCTAATTATTAGGTCACCAACAAACTGTGTAACAAATATATCTAACCGTCTATTTTATGTAAACACTCACTAACATTTGCGCCGAATTGCTATGAACGAAAAATTGGGAAATGTTTTACTTGCTTAACGTGGACCGGTTATCGTCTGCTACCATTTTGACTCTGACTATTAACCATGGAATGATTTGAAAAGACTGAATGGATTGTATAGAGCTCTGAAGTAACGTGTTAAATCCAAAGAAACTCTTTGGTATGTAGAAGGTAAGATATATGCAAGGCACGTGTGGAACTAGAATTGTTCACTTCAAGAACACGTTATACTTGGTTATTAACTGGTTGAGGGCTAGATATTTTTGGTGGTCTGAATTTGTTATTCAAAACTTGTTTTTTTTTACAAATTATTGGAGAGTGCCCAGAGGCACTCTCCAATAATTTGTCATAAAACATTTATATAAACAGAATATTATTTGTGTTTGACTGAATATGAAATATAAGCAAGAAGAGTATCGGCTCTTGCTCTGATATTCTCATTTTTGAAAGCCCTGATAGTGGCTTCTAGCACTCAACCAGTTACTGTTAGTAATTGTCGTGGTTGGTAAACATCATGACGTTGATGACTTGAAAGCTGTTACGATGTGAACATCCTGGATTGCGGGGGGTATGGGGGGGGGGGGGGGTTTATAAGCGCACCATAATACACAAGGTTTGTCGATACAATATGTGAGAAGACAGATCGAATGGTTGGATATGAAAACTCCAGATTACAACTATCTGAGAAGCCTTTCAGGCCCTACCAATTCGGAGAGATTCCATTTCCACCAGGCTTTCGTGGGTACTTTACTCGACTGAATGGGGCGCTGTTTTGGCATGTTTAGCCTTCTCTATACGTAAATCTTTCATATATGCTCGTATAATTTTACAAGTGGAATGAAAGGATGTTTATTTCTTCGTCAGTCAAAAGCATGCAATTGGAACTAACATGCTGATGTGGGATATTATTAAGCATTGCTATCTATCACACGTGCCAGACTGACTTCATAAAAACTTAATTTATGAAATGAAAACTCGGCAGTCTCGAATATCACTTCTTTCGGAAAAGAACTTTCCAATTTAGATCATTGCAGTGACCGAGCACAAAGTTTCACAAAAAACACTCATCAGGTTTACGTGATGACTATTTCAAACGAAATGTTCACAATAACGGTCAAACGGCTAAAGAAGTTTTTCCAACATTCGAACTTCCAAAAAGCAAGCTGACCACGGTAGGTTTGAGCTAAACAGCATTGAAAGTAAACGAATGGCAGCACCCATCTAAACGTGACATGCACAAGGCTGACACCTGTTGTGTCTGGAGGTCCTCCATTTAAACTTATGAAGTGTTATTAGGGGATAGAGTTCGAAAAGGCTATCAGAATCCTCACTAAAAGAGTGTCATAAACCAGCATTTCCATGCTAAAGCAACAGCACATCGCAATATCGGTCGTTACAACCATTGAAGCAGATTGGCTAGTGTCAAGTCATAGTTATAGAACATATACATTATTAGGTCTTGTCGTTTTGTTTGAAACTGTTGCAGGTTCTTTAAAAAAGAGGCATGGTGACGAATATGAGATCTCAGTTATCTTCGAAGATCAACTGTCTAACGATTACAATAGACTTTTCAGAATACAGCATGGTAAGGGCACACTTATCTTCAATGTAACGACACCTTCATCTATACAAAACGACTAATACAAACGCGTCCAATGGGGTTTTGACTCTTTTTCCATGAATCGACAACCAGTGTAATGCAGCCATATGTACGTCAACTCGAAGACACACATAATCTTTGCATAGTGACCGATCACTATATATCAGGTCGTATTATCTACGAATGTCAGGGAAGTTTTGTCACGATGGATGTATCGAACTGATATCAAGTTCCAAGCCGTCGATTCCACTGAGGTATTTGTTACATAATGGTAGGAAACACTTGCAATCGTGCATCGAACAGGGGTCATTAGATGCATACTATAATAATGCTCGCATCTGTTCTTTCGTAACTGATATACTACGTAATGATATTTCCAATACACTTGAAATGAGGTGTGTCTTCATAATTCACCTATCTTGAAACAATCCAATGGCAAATATTCCAGTACGGTTTTTCACAAAACTCTTCATTCAAATGTGATGATTTTTTTCAGTTTTTGTCTTCAAAACAGAGCTTATGATCTCGCACTGGAACATGCATAAATTGAAAATTTAAGTTAAGATTTTGGGGGTTTTATTTTATGCCTTTCACTAATGTCTTCTGTGAGTCGTATTCGGTAAAATTTGTACTGCATATAAATGAATATTTTTTTTTTTATTTTCATACCTTTCATTCTTTATAGCTTCGGGTAAAAAACAGATGGCTGCAAATGTCACACAACCACTGGAAGTATTTGAAGCAGTCTAGACAGTATCGTCTGCTTCATATTTCACCTCATATTAGAACGCAAGTTATCACAATAAATATCATAGTATGTAACATGTTTTCTTAACATGGTAAACTATCAATGAGAGACAAGCCGCTATTTCACAAGTGAATAGTATGCATTGATATATAGTACAGCGTTTCACAGTGCATGATTCGTTAAATTATGTCATTGAATTTTTGTATTGCAAGATGCATGTGCCATTGAATATAATTATCACATTATTCACATTTACTCTGTAACATTCTGGAAGTAACATCCATATATACACAGTTGTATTCTTGCGCGAAACTGGAAGACTGATCTCGAATCGTCAATTACATTTTGTACGGTACAGATCGAAAAAGGTAATACGTTTCTTGAGTTCTGAACCTGTGTTTCTTTAACCTTATAGTATTAAATGAGAAAACATATCAAACTCCTTGGGGATACTTTCAAGTGTGGAAGCTCTGTAATACAGGCCATTGTCACAACAGTGCAATTCGGGTTATTATTAGAATAGTTGAATGTTTTTCAATCCATTTTGGCGTCTTTTATCGGGATTTGGTACAAATACTAGGACGGATATTCAACTTTCCTCGGGTTAAATGGCAACCTTGCCTACGGAACGATATTCTCAATCGTCTTACATTACTTCTATTCTATGATCTTACTTTGGACATAGACATGGCTACAGCCAATGGGCCTCCGGGTTACTCTCGAAGGTCCATTGACTGAAAATTTGCCTACGGAACGATTTTCTCAATCATTTAACCTTCAGATCAGCTACACTACTTCTATTTTACGAGATTGCTTTGGTCATAGACATGGTTTCGGTCAATGGACTTCCGGGTTACACGTCCGTTGACTGAAACTTTGCCTACGGAATGATTCCTTTAATTGTCTAATTCTTAGATCAGCTACACTACTTCCATTTTACGAGATTGCCTTGGACATAGGCACTGTGTTAGCCAGTGGACCTCCGGGTTACACTCGAAGGTCCATTGACTGCAACTTTGCTACGGAACGATGTCCTCAATCGTCTAACCGTCAGTTCAACTACACTGCCTCCAATCTACGAGATCGCTATGGACATGGGCATGGCTTCAACCAATGGACTTCCGAGTGACACTCGAAGGCCCACACATTGACGGTCTCCTAAACTGCTAGTAATTACTGACCGGTTATAAGTATACTTTAAATTACTCAGTCATCCATTGACTTTCTTTCTCTATAGTTCCCAATCAAAAAAATGTTACTCGTCTCCGGCCGACCACAATCCCTACCTCACCTGACCTGTTTATCTCCGTTATTTTTTAGCCCACACTTTCTGAAATCCTGTGATTAAAAAAAACACTATTTAGACTTCCGCAGTGACATACAATATTTAGATTTTGTTAGTGAATCGATGAACGGCTGTCACAAGCTTACACCAAATATGCTTTATTCAAATTTTAACAGCACAATTTTTATAGCTATTATTCTACCACCGCTCATGGTCCACATCTTTCTACTTTACACGACGCGCACTCATGGCGAATGATAAGATACCGTTGGATGAGATACAGAGTGACGACCGATACAATCTTGCATCCAAGTATAATCCCTCGATGAGTCGTTTGCAGGACTATGATTCAGAGTCCCCTTTCTCCACCCATGATCATTCATTCAATTATTTTTCCCCTTCCAACAAGATTTCCACAGACAGGACAAAAGTGTAACCCTTCTTAGTCTAAATTGTAGAAGCCTTAGTGCTAACTGGGACTCATTCACCAACTTCCTTTGTGGCATTCAGCAAGGTGAGAATATGTTCAACGTAATTGGTCTAACAGAAATCTTCAAACTTTACGGGCATCTCAATTGCAAATTGATGGCTATCATCCAATTGTCTACAAGACCCGCCCTAGTCCAAACGACAGCAGAGGAGGAGTGGGTCTTTGTATTTCTGAGAATGTTTCTTTCAGACTGAGATCCAATCTGACGATCTTCATTCCAAATGTCATTGAAACTATTTTCACGGAAATCAATCCGGCCGCAAAAACTCGTACATTGTTAGTTTAAACATATTTTATTTGCCATAAATTTGCAAAAAGGATTGGAGTACAAGTTATACAACTTATGTTAACTCTTCTCCATAAATACAACAGAAAAACAATACATAGATGTGGCTACAATATACGTAGTTTGGTTCACAAATGAATAGGGATTTACACTATTTACAATTGAAATGTAAGTTGTTGAAACAGGCAGCCATGTACGTAATAGGGTCTCGATTCTGGGAATACATAGGGCACCTCTAGCTGATATTGACGTGTTTGTCTCTTCCATAAGTGACATTCTCACCAAAATTAACTCAGAGCACAGCAGGGCCTTCTAACTAGGCGATTTTAACATAGATTTGCTGAATTTTAATAATCACAGCAAAACTAACGCATTCATAGATAGTATGTTTAGTGATGGATTCTTGCCAGTTATAACAAAACCAACCAGAATAACCGAGCATTCAGCGACCTTAATTGACCATATTTTTTCCAATAATGTATCCACTAACTACAGTGCGGGAATATTAATCACTGAAACTTCAGATCACTTCGCCACATTTTATATACAGGAAGGTGATAACGAACCCAACAGGCCATTACCCCAACTTAGAAGATCATTCAAGAGAGAAAATATTGAATTATTAAAAAATTTGCTTCATAGCACTAGCTTGGATTCAGTGCATAGTTGTACGTGTGCCAGTGCAGCATACGAAACATTTTTGTGTGCCTACCCTGACACATTCGAATCGGCATTTCCGCTGAGAAGCTTGAATTTACACAAAAAGCTCGTAAAACATAAGCCCTGGATGACCTGACCTACTCTGGAGACTACAGTTAATACTGAGCTGAATAAAATATTCGACTGGTGCTGTTGCAACAAACTCCAAGTGAACGGCAGTAAATGTAAATATATTATGCTACACCCACCGAACAGTCCGAACAAATCCGACTTACTAAATATTTTTCTTAAAAATACTAAGCTTTCACACATAGGTAACTCCCAACAAAAAAGTCGCGAAGTTCTTTGGCGTATACCTTGACGAAAACCTCAGTTTTAAGAACCACATATCCACAGTATATTCCAAGATGTCAAGTGCAATCTATTGTTTGAATAAAGTGAAAAACGTTATCCCTAAGAAATCATTGAAATTACTGTATTATACATTAGTTCATAGTCACTTACTGTATGCAATCCAAATTTGGGTGCATGGGCCATCCAGCAGTAAAATATACTCTCCACAGAAACGCGCGATGCGAGTAATTAGTCGTAAAAGGTTTAACAGCCATACTGATTTCCTATTCAAGGATAATAACATTCTAAAATTTAACGATCTTTACAAAGTGAATGTGTCTCTATTCATGCACGACAGGAAAAAAACGATAGTTTGCCCGACTCATTCAAAACACTTTTTAGTGTACACTCTTTATCCGGACTTCAAGCAGGACAAGTTGGCATGATACAGTCGCAGAAAGCTAGAACCCATTTCTCTGCCAAACTCCCAAAACATAGCTTCCCAAAGATTTGGAATGGAATTGATGCTAACTTACGGGTCCTACCTTCCAGACATGTTTTCAAGAAACAACTTACTAATGAATGCTTAGCAAGCTACTCCTCACATGTTACCTGTTCGTATCAAATGTGTCCAGACTGTTGGCCTAACGCTCAATAATACACGCACGTTGCTACACTCCCATGTGGAACCCTTCATATGAGAGAGAGAAAAAAATGTCGTCGCCTGTTGCTAGAGTGCTCTATGTGCCAGTGGGGCATAAGGCATTCTCGCACTCTTTATGTATGACGCCAATGAAGACAGGAAATCGTCCTACTTGCCAATAACATTCCCACCTCCTGGTTACAAACGAGCCATATTTTAAACACTTCTACTCAAGGCGAAGACTGTTCGAGTCTTACCTGCCGAGAAAAAAACATTCTTAATCGTAGGACGCCATTGTCAGCCTATGCCGGTGACTTCTCCAGTTTTCTCATCCCTCCCGACCTCGAATTAATCTCCCAATCATGTCTTGCCCATCATCTCACGTTTAGTCTTATTTATTCAAATCTGTAGTCTACCGTCAAATTGTACTCGCGCATATCGGGTGCAGTCTTTCGCGTAGACTGGGAAGGGCCAGCATGTAGATTCGAGGTCTTCCTTCTCCTGACCATTTACTCAATAGCTGCGCCATAGGCAGTGGTACTTATGAACAAAAATATCCAGTCTACTCCATTTCTGTGTAGTCTTTCTCACTTCCTGGGGGCAACAGGAAGACGGCCAATGTGGCTATGTTGTCTCCCAACAATTTACCAGTGTATTCTATATATGTAAAACTCATTGTACAAATCTTACTTGTAAATTTGGTATTTTGTTGAATAAACGTCATTTAATTTCCACTAAATTAGGTGTGGACCTCGCCAAAGGCTCGGTTCTGACTAATTTAATGAACCCGTTTCGTAAATTGCGTTATGACCACATTCTATCGAGTCCATGTATATTTCCAGTAGACCTACGTTAGGTTTGCGTGATAGTGTAGACAGACAATAGTCGCATTGCTGTTTCTCAACCTGCATCCGATCAGCAGGTCTTTACTCTAAATGCTCTAGAAAAAAAAAGTGTCAAATACGAAATTTTTTTTAAACCACTTTCTGAATGTATTCATTCATTTATTGCCTTGTTTGGGGCCCCTTTAACCCTTTACCTAAAGCGAAAAGCAGACAACACTTACAAACAAAATTCTTGAATAACTAAATATTTTCATTTTTTGCATAAATAATAACGCGCTTGTTCCAAAGAGGCAAAAAATGAAAAAACATAATGAAAATTGAATGTTTTTTGCGAAATAGCGCTGGCCGGATCTGGCCGTTCTGTTCGGTAAAGATATAAAAAATGTTTGGCTACATCATGGCCGTAACACAAGTCTAAAGTCAAATTTAGCCAATCGGTTATACCTATGTTGCCAGCTAGAGGATTTCCACTCCTGCGCTGGTTACCGGTCCTTGGACAAACAAAAGAGATACCATTGTCATCAAGCTCTACTCCTCATTCCGTCTTCCCTTGGCCACATTTTTGGACACATTTTTTGAATGTATACTGAAAGCATTTTACTCTAGGGGACCAGCAGCAAATGATACTAAAACTTAATTACAGTTTAAAAAAACAATTGGAAGTTCCTGAAATGACATATAATGTTTTTTTTCCTGTAGAATATCTTCCCGATCAGCCAATTTACAAACAGAAATACAAGAATATTTATACTGCAGCAACAGCAGATGACTTTTTTAAGCGATGCGTTCCAACAAGTACCTTGAATCTTGTCCTGTCTTTCACAGCTTTGCATTGGATACCCACAAGGTAAAGATATTTCATTTAACTGCAGTCTTCCCAGAACCGCTTAAACACGTTGAACAGAGCAAGAATAGGAATACGAGAAGGTTATCATTGGTCGGTTTGTGTGTGAGGTTGTGTGTGGAAGCGAGGTCTGTCTCCTCGATTTTGTCAGAATCTAGAAAATAGTGTTTGGGTTTTTCTGTTTTCATTTTCCCTGAGTTCTACGTCGTTGCAAATAAAACAATGGTGCAGCATGGTCGCTGCAGAGCAGCCATGCTGCAGTTTGTGCACAGACCATGTGAGTGCTTGACCAAAATGAGAATGTGTTACCCAGTTCAACCCATTAAATGCACCCTATCATGTGCACCCATCTTATTTCAATATAAAGGAGCCTTTAATAGCAAAAATAAGAGATTGTCATATCACTTCGATACGCAACATGATTATTTACATGTACACAAATTACTGGTGTCACCGTTTGCTCCATAACTGCGTCATGCCCCCTATTATGTCCGACAATATTATCTAATATCTATGGATTTATTCAAAGATATGCACTCCCATATGTTAGATTATCCTCCCATTAATGAAATGTCAGTTTCTAACATTGGTTTAACATTATACGAACGTGTACGCAACTTACTCGTGGTGCCGTCTGTTCACAATCTGCAGGATGGCTGCCGAAGAGCAGCCATGAGGCAGCTTGTGCGCAGACTCATAAACCATGTGAGTGCTTGACTACAATACAATGCGAATGTGTCACCCAGTTCAACCCATATTTTAATGCACCCAATCAAGTGCACCGATTATCTCAACTTACTGGATCATTTAATAGCTCAAAACCCAGTTTATCATACCCTTTCGATACGCAACATGATTATTTACATGCACACAGATTACTGGTGTCACAGTTTGCTACCTATCTGCGTCATGTCCCTTATTATGTCCAACAACATGATCCTATATTTATGTATTTATTCAAACGAATCCTCACCCATATGTTAGATTATCCACCTATTATTGAAATGTCAGCCTCCAACACTGGTTGAACTTTTCACGAACATTTACGCAACTTACTGGAGGTGCCGTCTGTTCTCAAACTGCAGCATGGCTGCTGCAGAGCAGTCATGATGCAGTTTGTCCTAACTGCAAACCTGGCGTCTTAATTATTAGAAAAGTGATATCCACTTCAAATGAAATTCCAATGTCCTCCATTATGTGCAGACAAATTGTTTTGCTTTTGTGTATTCACCAAACATATATCCTACCCCACGTTAGAATATCCTTTAATAACAAAAAAAACAGATTCTCATACACTCACGAAACGCAAAATGATTATCTACACCAATTACTGATGTTGCCGTCTGCTCCCAGACTACGATGTGGCTGCCGCGGAGCAGCCATGGTGTAGTTTGTGTGCAGAGTGACAACCATAAATGCTGAAGCACAATGGAAAAGTGACTCCCAGTTCAAACTACATTTCAATGCCCTCCACTTCACTGTGTGCAGTCATATTTTCGCGCTTTCCACTATTTATTCCAATAATTCCGACACTCACTCGCTTGAATATCATAGCTCTACTGTAATCTTAGATTCTCATACCTTTGCTCAACGTCACTTGAATAATTACACAACCTACTTGTATTACCACCTGTTCTCTGACTGTGGCATGGTTGCTGCAATATATGCAATATCTCCAAATATATTCCTTTCCAAAAGATAGAATATCTCTCCATTAGTCTAAATTCATTTTCTCCCACCCCAATTAAACGCCACGTGAATACTTACTCAACTTACTGGTCTGTCCTCAAAGTGCAGCATGGCTGATGCTGAGAAGCCATGCTGCACTTTGCGAACAAACTGATAAACCATGCGAGGGCATGATCACAATGTGAACGTTCAACCATATTTTAATGTCCTCTATCATGTGCAGCCATATTATTTTGTGTTCTTATATTCACCAATATTTTTCCCGACCCACACGCAAAAAATAACCTCTCCTTACAAAATAGCTATTACCTATGATTATTCATAACCCACCCAACCAACTCCCGGGTTCATAATAAGACAGATTGCCAAAGTCCACATTTCAGGACTCGTGCCCTTGTCCCAACTTCTCCAACTGTACCTCAAGTCACAGTAATCTAGACAGCAGAGTAGAACACTTGTGTTATTAAAACTCTTTGTTTCCTTCATTGTGTACCAAACTTTATGACGACTAACTTAGTCTCGCTTGATGATGTTCAGAACGATGCAGCCTTTGACTTTGTTACACAATTCAACAATGAAATTGACTGTGTTTCGGAAGATGATCCTATTTCTCGACTCAATGCCGACAGGAATAACTGCAAATTCTACACTCCGGGAACGTTCTCTTCAACAGTAGGCACGTGTAAGAAATCTTTTGCTTTACTTAACATTAATTGTAGAAGCTTGAATGCCAATTTTGAACGACTACAGAGTCTGATTTCTGATCTTCAAACAAATGATAATATCTTTGACATCATAGGTATCACTGAAACTTTCAATGTGAAGGAAAACATCTCTTACACCTTAGACGGCTACCATCCGCTTGTTCTACGTACTCGCCCTTCCGATGATGATGGTAGGGGCGGGGTTGGTGTTTTTGTTAAAGATTCTATACCATTCAAAACTAGGAACGACCTAAGCATTTTCATTCCACATGTGTTTGAATCACTATTTATTGAACTCACTGGAAATTACAAATCAATTGTAGGAGTTATTTATCGCCCCAATACCGCACCAAAAGCGGACCTTGACTTGTTTTTATCTCAATATTCCAACTTACTCGACAAAATCACTTCTGAGAAGAAGACAACCTATCTGATGGGCGACTTCAATATAGATCTACTAAACTTTAACCAACACCAGAAAACTAATCAGTATTTAGAATCATTGTTCAGCACTGGATTCACACCTATGATAACCAAACCTACAAGAGTAACAACTCATTCAGCGACTATAAATGACCATATTTTTTGTAATAAACTCGACTTCAATACCTCCGGAATAATTATTACAGATGTCAGCGACCATTTCGCAACATTTTACATCAAAAACCCCAACAGCACCAAATCCAACGACAATACATTCCAACCAAAGAGAATCTTCAACACAAGGAATATCAACTTATTTAAACGCCTACTATCTCAATCTGATTTCAATAATGTATGCCAAGAGGCTCGTGCTAACGAAGCTTATGAAAAGCTCCTATCAATTTTTAATACGACGTTTAATCAAGCCTTCCCACCGACGATAAAGAAGACCCCGAAAAAATACGTCAAACGAGAACCATGGATGACTTACGGTCTTCTACAGTCCTCCCTGAACAAACATAAACTGCTTGAAAAAAGCTGAGGGCCCCAACCAACGACAATATTACAAGATACAAAACCTACTGTCAAATTTTTAACCAACTCAGACGTAAACTTAAAAAAAAATATTATAGCCAATTAATTTTACAAAATAAGGGAAACATTAAGAAAACTTGGGAAATTCTCCGCAAAGCAATAAATAAGTCAAATCTTCCGCCTCCCCTACCATCATCGTTTATTGATGATAATGTAGAGTTCACTGACCCTATCCAAATTGCTGATAAATTTAACAACTACTTTATTAACATTGGAAATCGAATTACCAACAACATGACAAGCTCCACACATCGATTCTCAGATTACCTCAATGACAGCGTCCCTGGATCATTTTTCATATCACCCACAAGCCCTGAAGAAGTAGTATCTTCTGTAAAAAGTCTCCCAACAAAAACTTCTGCTGGTAATGACAACATTTCTCCGAAACTACTAAAAAACATTATACAAGAAATTGCTGTTCCTTTAACCCATGTTATTAATACCTCATTCTCAACTGGTATTGTACCATCAAAAATGAAAACTGCAAAAGTAGTACCAATTTTTAAATCTGGAGATAAACAGTCATTCGACAATTATCGTCCAATAAGTATTCTTTCCTCATTTTCTAAAATCTTAGAGAAATTAATGCACAAAAGGTTAACAAACTTTTTAGATGCAAACAACATTATTTATAACTATCAGTTTGGCTTCAGAAAGGGACACTCAACATTTCATCCGATAATGCATCTTATCAACTGCGCTTCCATGATGAATAACAATGCAACTAAAGATTGCACATTATCTATTTTTTTAGATTTTTCAAAAGCTTTCGACACTATTGACCATGAAATCCTCGTCAGGAAACTTGAACATTACGGAATTAGAGGTACAGCTAATTCTTGGTTTCAGAACTATCTCTCTGAGAGATCCCAATTTGTGCAATTCGCGAGTGAATCCTCGAATCAACTCAATATTACTACGGGTGTACCCCAGGGTTCTGTCCTCGGTCCTCTTTTGTTTGTGCTCTTTATCAACGACATTTGTGAGTCGACCGACATGAGTATTTTATCCTTTGCGGATGACACAACATCCTACGCATCTGGTAATGACCTCAACCTCCTAGCGGAGAGGGCAAACAATGAATTGTCAAAAATCAATGGCTGGTGTCTAGCTAATAAGTTATCATTAAATGCTAATAAAACTAAGGTTCTACTTCTTCATCCCCAAAATGACAATTACAATTTCAACAATGTACAAACCCAAATTTCACTAAATAACTCAAGCTTAATAATAGCAGGTAATAATCGCCAACACAAATTCATAAAATTCCTAGGAATTGACATGGACGAGAATCTTAGATTTAATCATCATGTATCCGTAGTCTGTTCGAAATTATTACGAAATTATCCAGGGCAATTTATATCCTGAATAGAGTCAAGAATTTTTGGCCGCTCGAGACACTACGTATACTCTATTTCACTTTATTTCAAAGCCATTTAATTTACGGGATACAAATTTGGGGCAATACACCAGCCACTAAACAACTTCTGAATCTTCAAAAGAAGGCTGTGCGTATCAAAGCGAACAAAAAGTTCAACTCACACACCGATCCTCTTTTCAAACGTTTGAAAATCCTGCAATTTAATGATCTGTACAAGTTACATTCACTTCTATTCATGTACGACTGGTCTATAAACAACCTCCCTGTCAGTTTTGATAATACATTCCAAGTGTACTCTAACCCATCTGGTATGAATACTAGGCAATGTGGAAACCTAATCACATACAAACCCCGCACTCAGTTCTCAGCCGCTATTCCATATTTTTATTTTCCCAAACTGTGGAATGACTTAGACACAACGATAAAAACCCTCACCCGAAAGGCATTTAACAAAACTTTATTCAATCAATTTTTAAACGCATACGAAGTCAATGTTAGGTGTTCCAACCCAAGATGCCCTGACTGCTTCGCCTAGTTGGAACTCTCGGGGTCGTTATTACCTTCATCTCATCTCTTCCCACAAGCTGATGAAAAGGTTGTCCCGCGGTATTCCGGTTTTTACATCACCCCATTAGCCTACGATAATTGTACTGGCCTACTAAGGAATGCGTATAAAAATTGTTTTGTTTTTTTTTTATTCGGAAACACTGTTGATTCGATTAGGATTCGGAAACACAGTTGATGACGGGTTAAAACAGCCCGAGACAGAACTCTTGGGAGTTTGATCCATGATGTGGAAACAATACTCAATTTTAATGTAAAGAATGTTAATATAACATAACAACTACCTGCTGTCTGGATCGACTACATTTAACTTGAATTTAACACTTGCCATTCGCCATTCTATTTTATTTATTATTTTGATTGTCTAGGGGATGGCAGGAAGACAGTCGCAAGGCTATGTCATTCCCCACAGTATACATTTATACATCATTCAATAATTTTGTAACTTTACTCTCTCTCTCTCGTTTGTATTTGTATGCTGTATGCTGTGAAATAAAGATTGAATTGATTGAAGATTGAATTGATGGTTATAGTTTGTCTACATATTTTGTGGGTACTCGTTTGTCATCGGGGACAACAGAAACAACAACACTGCCCCACAAAATGTACCTTGAAGGACATAATCATGTTTTCGGAGAATTTGGAACATTGATTTTTGATCCCCGGCTGGGAATCGAACCGTCGGCGGCAAACCCGCAATGCATTTGGGAGTCCAACACCTTATTTTATTTTTTTTTTTCTTATTTATTAAAACAAAAACAGAGACTATTTACAGTATCACAGAAAATAGAATAGTAATACTATACGTATGAACTACTACATTGGTAGTATGGCAACCTCTCTTAATTTACACGTCCGTATGATAATTCACCTCAAGGACCTGAAGAAAATACCTCTAGACTGCAGCAACAAGGATCTTCTGTATGTGACGCATAGGAGGAGAAACTAGTGCTCCTAAATAAAGGCTTAATATACGGAAACATTCTCACGCTCACATGACCAAAGCCACTAACCACACAGCATGCCTACAGCCCGCAACCAAGTAATTAAAAGAGAAAAGTCTCTCCTATTCCTCTTGGTGTCTACTGACATTGTTGACAATGTAGCGACTAACTTCCGCAGTACACCTATACCCGCTTGTAAACCCCTCCCCATAATTAGCAGTAGAGAAGTTATAATAAAAGCAGGGATAATGAGGCTACCACATAATCCTGGAAAAACGGAGTCAAAATTAAAAAATAACCTTGAGTTGACCATCACATAAGTAGGCAATTGAACTGTCTTTGAAAATCAATTTGATAAGTAATTCACGTTTATTCGATGTAGCAAAATAGACATGTAAGTAATTCAAATGTTGTACAAACAACAGCTTAAATAACTTACTTGCATTTAATAGTTTTCCTGCTTTCAGAAAATAATTTATTTAACGAAGTATCAAGGTTCTATAAAAACTAAGTAACAAATTCACAAATGAAATATTCATATTATTGGCCTTAAGAGTGCATCCAAATAGAGAAATATATCTAATAAGTCAACGGAAATTGCAGAGGATCTAACAAACAAAAAATCAAGAAGAACGTGACATTTCCTCTTGATATCAGATAATAACCGACAAGAAATAAATATGTGTGTGACGTCCTCTGTTTCAAGCCCACCCATTGGACACAACGGCGAGTCAATTTGGCCAATTTTACGCTGGACTGAACATGTGTAAATAATATTGTGTATTACTTTGAAATCGGTGTCAATCATGTCAGTCGATTTCAATATATTATCAATTAACCTATAATTTTTTTCAAATGGAAGATTTGGATATTTACGAAGCCAGAATGTTAGTGATGTAGGCTGTTCTATAAATTTGTGATTTAAGATTCTATAAACTAATTTAGTACACAAAACAGTCAGTAGAAAGAACTACACCAGCTGTGTCAATTAAAACAGGACAATTTTCATCATCAGTACAGTTTGCAACAAAACTATCAGATTTCGGAACAGGGCCATTTATGCTGTCCACCCAGGACGAAGGGAGGGCATGTAGGATAGTGTTGAGTTTTCTTCTCAAATATTTTACTGAAAAACATGTAATACTGTTAGAAAGTATTTCTATCAACCCAGCAACTGGTAAGAAACCAGGAACAACCTTATAAATAAAGTATTTTACACATATCAGTTAGGAGTTAATGAATTCATGATAATACAGCATGTTCTGGTCAGAGTGTAATACAGCTGGATTATCAAATATACACTGATCTCTTATATTATGGGTATTTAACCCTTTATGGTCTGGAGTTTCTGTAAGCAAATGTCACGACTCAAGTACTTCAAAATAGAAACAAGAATGTGTTTTGAGATATTTGGAGTCCAACTGTACACTGAATATATTCTGAGCATTTAGGCCGAAATGTTTGTATTTACCTATATAATATAGGAAAGACTTTGCCTAGGGAAAGTTACTAACAAAATGTCTTTTAATCCATTTACATCTGAGAGCTTGTTTTTTTAGTGTAGATATCCAGAAATTTAAGACAAGCTTTCACCTGGCTTGCAATTATTGAACTGTACTTTATAAGATGTTTACCATTTGACCAAAGAAATTCTAAACATAGTTCCTTTGCATCAAATACTCTTGTGGTATATCTGCAACGTTGAGCGTATACCAGATAGTGGATAATAAAACTGATTTAATCACTAATGACATACCTTTCACGGACAATTTACGAGTTAGCCACAGGTTAAGGATACGTTTTATTTTTACCACTTTAGGGTCTTTTTGCATCTTTTAGTATCATAACCTAAATATACGCCAAGTATAAGGACTGCCACCTCATGTTTGTGAAAAGGTAGTGCAGAAAAATCCATCTTTTTAAAAATTACCAAAGGCACAATTTCTGATTTTTCCAAAATTTTTTTGGCACTCTATCCCTTAGAATATGTTTCTAAAATATTTGAATCTCTAGTAATAGACTGAACATCCCTAACAAATATTTCAGTGTCATCGGCGTGATTGAAAGTTTTCCATTCAGATTTATCTGGAAGAAAGACATCCTTGATTTGCAGGGACAGATTTATACATTGAATGAGTGGCTCAGCAGATAACACATATAGCAAAGCACTCAATGGACAACCTTGCCTCACAGAACATTCTATATTGAAAAAAGGACGAGCAATGCTGGTTAATTTTAACACAACTTTTTGCACCATTGTATCAGATTTTAAGCCAGGTGATGAAAGTATCTCTGAAGCCAAACTTTTTTAATACATCAAATAAATAATTGTGATTTACTCTACCAAAGGCTTTCATCTGACCTACGTTTAAAAGAATACCTTCATCATCCTCTTCTTCGGTGAACTCCATTATATCTCTAATACTAGCTAAATACAATACCAGAAGAATTATGGTAGTTTTTAGGCAGCAATCATATTACATTTATATGCTTAGTTCAGGGTTAATTATCCCAGATCTGTCTTTTTGTCATCCTTGAGTTATTTCAATGACCTCACGGTTATCTCAGATTGGGTTGGTTTGCACGAGTTAATTATGACGGCACTCCGGACATTTGTGCTTGATTTCTCGCTGTGTTTTTGTGACCAGTCAGTCTGTGAATTGCGTCGAAACGACTGGGTCAGGTGGTGAATTCCCAATCAAAATTAGGATTGGTGGTCGACGGACTGAGTTGTTTGCTGTACTGGTATTTCGCGGAGGATCAACACATCTGTATTTAGTTCTTAGTTTTCCCCATTCGCCAGTATGTATTTCGTGTGATTTTCTATTAAGACATGTCAGATATGGATAAGTGTTCCAAAATCTTGATCATCGGCCACTCCATGATTTTCCGACTTGCGCGTTTTTTTTAACAGGAGAGCGCGTCACCACACTAACTTGACCAATGATTTTCGTCTCAATGAAATTAAATGCTGTAATTTGGATTGACGTGCTGTGGGAAAAACCGGTGCTACTATGACCTCTTTCCGTGGATATGCAATACGCTACGTCCAGGAATTTAAACCCAATGTTGTAATATTACAAATCGGGGTAATGATGTAGCAGAACATGACCCACTTTCACTGGGAAGTAATATTGATTACCTCGCGACCGACATTCTGAAACAGTCAAATGTCCAATTTGTTTTTGTGTGCCAATTATTTCATCGCACATACGTTCGTCCATCAACGAAATGTCCCACAATATCCGTTGTTGAATATAACACTACAGTCAATACAATAAATAATTATTTAAAGGAAGTATTGCCTTCTTCATCCCCCAAAATTAAGTTCTGGACACACACGCGACTACATTCTATTGCCACACAACATTTGTGTGACGGGGTTCACTTTACTGAGGCAGGGCTTAAAAAATATTGTTGCAGCTTACGCGGCTGTATCTTGTTTTTCTTCAATAAGGTAGGCCTTCAGTAAAATAATTACATTTTATAGCATTATGTCTTGTATGCATATTATTGTCAAACAAAACTTTACTTATTACATACATGAATGGTGTGTCATGTTACGGTCCGGTGGCTGACATTGACCTTGATTAAGATACATGATTCAATACTTTACATAGATTCAGTTTTAACGGGGGGGGGGGGGGGGGGGGGGAGCTTGCCTGTCTTGGATACTGGTTTGCCTTTTTAGGCTCTTAAGTCTAACTTCCACCTGCTGGGGTTAGCGGCGCACGTCTATGTTACTCTGCCGTTGCCTCTGGTTCAAGCTGTTGCGCTGCCCGCTTTGCGTACATTCTGTGCATCAATTGGTAGCTTCATCTTGTTAATTGTGATCGGGCACAGGGTAGCTGTACCATGTCTTTCCCTTCATCTCCAAGAAACTTGACATGTATATGTTTTTACTCCAAATTGTACGATTCCATGACATGAATTGCCTTTGATTTGATATCTTTTTGCGGTATTGCTCCATGGGCTCGGTCGTCAGTTGCAGGGGCGACGAACTTTTATTTGTATCTCCTATAGGGGTTACCTATTGTTGATCTTACTGTAAGATGATCTTGAACGACTAACATTTGTTGTTCTTTGGCCAGATTTTCTCTGGTATGTTACATGTATATTCTGTGGGGTATATAATGGTGCGTTCATGCTTCTTCCTGTGGGAGCTTTATATCCAGATTGGCGAGCCTTACCCGATGGAGTGACTGCTTGCTTGTGTTTATCCTACTTTTTATTCATTTTTTTCAGAATGCCTAAACGGCGTAATGATTTGACTGATGGTCTTTCAGAATTATTTCAACCGTCAAATGCCAAAAAGCCCAGTATTCCTAGGGTTCACTTTTTGAGTACCACCACTCATGACAGTCCTGGACAGCCTAGGGTGTCTGTTCGTTCTCCATGGGACATCATTGACAGTCCTATTGCATCCATCTCCACTGCTGTTCCGGACAGTAGGCCTAGGCCACCATCCCAGAATGCTAAGGGATGCAAGAATAAATCCGGGCATGGTCGTTCTTCTGCACAGATAAGATCCGGAAATAGTAGGGCCGATAGGGTTAGTCCCCCCAGTCCAACAGATATTAATGTTGCACGTAACTCAACGGTCGTTTCACGTCAGCAGGAGTTCGAACCAAGTTTTTATTCACCTTTTCCCCTACCAGTGGTTACAGCTCCATACAATTGTGACTCTCAGGGCAGTGTGCGGGGGACTAACCCTATTTTTGTGCACAGTAATTCAAATAGTTTCTCCACTAACATTCCTGTTACAAGTATATCAAATCTGGGACATACCACCGTTCATTCATCTGCGAACTTTTTACCTTCGGTTGGGTCACAAGTGTCTCCTGATTCCGAGATATTAACAGTACTTTTACCGCGTCACATTGGGCAACAGTTGCAGGTTAATCATGGACAGGGTATATAGACTGTTTCTGAAGCAGTTACTGCAGCATTACAGGCTACAGGATCTTCCACCATTCCTACTTCCAATGCCAGTATGATGCCAGTTGGTCCTTCCCGTTTCGACCCGGTACGGGATTCCATCTTTCCGGGGACGATCCATTGTCCAATGGGGATGTGATGTCATTCAATCCATTTCATCAGTCCGTGGTTACTCAGCTGACTTGCGGGCAAGGTAATGATCATATATTTTCTTCAGTTCCGTTAGCACACCATGTCGGTCCAAAATTGAAATCTCAAATATGGGCCAATGAATATGTTAATTTGGCAGCCCTTCTTCCGCAGCAAGAGCATGAAGCTACTTATTCCATGGCAATGCAGGGTGGTGACGAAGGTCCTTCTTTGGTGTTTGTTCCCAAACCTCTGAAATCTATCACCCACTTGGCTCAATGGTTTCTTGCTTTTGAAATTTTTCGTTCAGTTTACGTCGAAAAATTTTCACATCAGATTCAAGCTCTTCTTAAAAACCAGTCCAATATTCGTCATATGTCATCACTTGGCTATGACTGGATTTTTTATGATCGGGAATTTCGAACACTTCGGCAAACTAATCTTTCTCTCCAAAGGGATAGTCTCCATTGGGAGTTATATCTCAAAGCCATGCCCTCTACCAGGACTTCAGTTGGTTCTCAAAGTCAAAACCAGATTCGTCCCAGGGTCAACTCTTTCAAAGGTAGGCAGTCACATAAAGGGCGTTCAGGTATTCCTAATGGCTTTTGTTATAAGTTTCATTCTGGTCGATCCTGCCAGGGCAAATGTGGTTTTTCGCACCTCTGTTACCGTTGTCAACAGGATCATTGTGATGCGAAGTGTTTAGAAGGTCCGGGTAATTCGAGGCAGAATTTTCGTGTGGGCAGAAATACCAATCACCCCACTAAATAGGTCTTTCCAGGAGGGGGTTTTACCAGGGAATTTTCAGTACCATAGTAACGCATGTGCGAGTAAAAGTTCTAAGTAAACTGTTACAGGATTTTAAAACATCTGCTGGTGCCACTCTTATTGACGGATTCCAGCATGGCTTTCGAATTGGTGTGGGGACACCTGTTGTTCATGGGGAATCTGACAATCACCACTCCGCTCATACTTTCCCCGCCATTGTTCAGAAGAAAATCGATAAGAAAATTAAAATGGGCAGACTCGAGGGCCCCTTTTCCGAACCGCCTTCTTGTCCTGTTATTAAATCATCGATCGGTGTTGTTCCTAAAAAAGCTCCAGGAGAATACCGTATGATTCATCACCTGTCTTTTCCATATGGCGCATCGGTTAATGATAGTATCCCCAAAGAAAAATCGGTAGTTCATTACTATTGATGACGCAATTCGGGTTGTTTGTCAACTGGGGAAGGGTTGCTATGTGGCCAAGACAGATGTTGAGTCTGCGTTTCGTTTAATACCCGTTCATCCTGCTGATCAACCGCTACTTGGTTTTAAATGGAATAAGATGTATTACGTTGATCGATGCCTTCCTATGGGTTGCGCCTCTTCTTGTAAAAATTTTGAGAGTTTTAGCTCCGCGTTGCAATGGGTGGCCGAACGGAAGTACTCTGTGCATCATGTACTGCATGTATTGGATGACTTTTTCTTTGTTGCAACCAGTTTTACAACCTGCCAATTTTATCTCCATCAGTTTTGAAGATGTGGAATGAGCTAGGAGTCCCTATCGCACGTGAGAAGACCTTTCAATCTGTATCCTCTTCAACATTTTTGAGTATTGAGTTAGATTCTGTTGCAATGGTTGCCCGTTGCCGTCTGATAGGTTGCTTAAATGTCGATCATTAATTACAGCTATAACCGGTCGGAAAAGGGCTTCATTGCAAGAACTGCAGTCTATCATCGGCTTGCTTAATTTTGTTTGTTCCGGGGTTGTGCCAAGACTCCCGAAGGGCAGGCGAAGTTGCCACGGTTCGATTCCCGGCCGACCAACAGCGTGGGGCATGCTCTCTCGGGAATTTGCTGCCGAAAAATAGCGAAGTGGTGTTATCTGGCCTTGCTTACCGCTACAGACACTTATTTCGTTAAAACGAAATATTATAATAAATGATGTTTGACCTGCAAAACGCATTTAAACGTACGATACGCTACTGGTTGATTTGTATTACACTACTGGTTGATTATTACGCTACTGGTTAATTTTTATTACACTACTGGTTAATATTACACTTCTGGTTGACGTAACAACCAGTAGTGTAATAATCAACCAGTAGTGTTATTTATTTATTATTTTATTTCGTTTTAACACATTAGAAAATGGCGTGTTCGGCCGGTTTTTCCCCATGAATCAGCATGAATAATGACCTTTTAAAAAACCGTTTTGATTTTTTTTCCAACTTTATGGGGGAACGTCATCTATCATAGGCGTACAGGTATGTTTTTGAAGGGTTGAAGATTTTGACCGAAAAGTGATGCTGCAGTAACCGAGGTGGGTAAGAGAGGGGTGGCGTTCCTCTCCCGCAGGTCCGAAGCCAGCCATATTTGAAAATCCGACATAGACATAGACGTCCTCCCCCTCCTCGCACTCCCAACAGCATGGGGCATGATCTCTCGGGAAATGTGTTTTTTAAACTGATAGGCCTGTATGTCCAAAGTCATCAGACGCATTATCACCCCGATAAGACTGTAATCCAAATTAGCACCCAAAGTCCGTGATATAATTTTTTGCTGTGGCACGTCTTGTGAGACGTACCACGCAGAAAAAATATATTACGGACTTTGGTTCCAAGTTTGGTCTTATAGGAGGGTATCTCTTACGTAAAGACAAAACATTGAATGTTTGAAACTAAAGGTAGGTCTGTGAAGCTTGGCCCCCAAAATTATGAAAACTGACAGACAAAAACTGATTTTCCCCGACTTCACAGCGCACCCCTCCTGTTCTCCATTACTATTTTTTTCGGCCATTTGTTGTCTATCGGTATCTGGCCTGCCATTTATAAGGTTTCTTAGGAGAGAGGAGGGGATGGGTGATAAGCTGTGGGCGGGGGGGGGGGGGGGGGTTACCCTTTGACTTTTACAAAGCTAAGTAAGCAGATTTTGCAATTGAAAAGTAGCGAAGCGGTGTAATCTGGCCCTGCTTACCGCTATAGATACTTATTTCGTTAAAACGAAATATTATTTCGTTATTTCGAAATATTATTTCGTTAAAATAAAATAAGAGTGAAACCTGTCACCAACCGGGCTCCATAAATTTCAGGTATATTCATTTCCTACTTTCACGGGTTTGATCCTCAAAATTCCAACTTTTGATATTTCGGGTTAACATTGAAGGGGCGCACATATTCCGCTATACTCCCCAGGCACCGCCATCCACCACAGCAACTCCCCCCCCCCCCCCCCTCCCCACCGTTTCGCCGTCCTGGGGAATCAATTTAATAGCTAACTCTACATTTAATATAAAACGTTCCTTTCCACCGAGTAAAAGTTAGCTACAAATCGTATAATGTAACAATAAGATACCCCCCCCCCCCCCCCGGTAAAGGGTAAAGGTATACGCGTAAATCGGGAAAATGGGGTGTCGGAGACCATTAGTGATCCGTCAGGGCCGTATTAAATGTTATAATTGAAGACAACGCGCAGGAGACACGTCCTTGTAAATTACCTTGACAATTAATTCTGTTATCATGGAACCTGATAACTTTTGCCTGGGGTAAGCAGTCTCTCAAAAGCACAGCATTATCATAAATAATTGGCCAATTTTTGAATTTACATAAAGCCACAAATGCAGAAAGTGACATTAAACACCAAAAATACGCACATCACATAAAATAATAAAAATACCTTTCTTCGCCGTATTGAATACACGAAATGATGTTTGATCCGCAAAACGCCTTTGAATGTACGATAAAATGATTAAAAATCGATAACATGCACTCAAACTATGATTTGAGCCACCCCAATATTTTTCAAATTTTGTTGACAAATTGTTCGTTTTCATGGATGTTTATTACACTACTGGTTAATTTTATTACACTACTGGTTATTACACTACTGGTTGATTCTTATTACACTACTGGTTGATTATTAAACTACTGGTTAATTTTTATTGCACACTGGTTGATTATTACACTACTGGTTGATTATTCCACTACTGGTTGTTACACTCCTTCCAAGGACTAAATTAGAGCCCATCAATAAATAACATAAATTATTGCCAGTCAGTTTGACCAGTTCCTAAACCCATCACTTTGTTGAAATCAATTTTGGTGTATTTTTTATCATTTTTTAAGCCAATCAAGGTTCAGTAAATGAAACCTTTTCGTCGGCATATTACAAGAAAAAAGTTTCAGAAGGAAATATCTGTTGCAGTGCGAATTTTTAACCTTAAACGCACGCACGCACAAAGGCCAATGCCAGTTTTCGTCTGAGGCCTTCCACAGCACTTAGTTTCGTCGTACTGTAGCCAGCGCATTTCCAACTTACATGGCTTCCGCCAGGAAAGTGTACGAAATATTTATGGGAACAACATGTTATAAGCTGGATTCTAGCCATCGTTTATCGACAGTGTACAGTGGTCCATTGGTGTAGGTGTTAGACTCCCAAAGGGCAGGCGGAGTTGCCGATGGTTCGATTCCCGGCCGGGGATCAGAAATCAACATTTCAGATTCTCCGAAAACATGATTGTGTCCTTCAGTATACAGACACATGACCGTGTCAGTCTTCATCTGAGGCTAACCACAGTACTTTCGTTGTACTATAGCCAGCGCGTTTCACACGTGCATGTAGCTGCCGTAAGGAAGACAACCAAGTATTCATGGAAACATCATCTGATAAGCTGGATTCTAGCCATCGTTTTTTTTTTTGACGGTGTGCAATGGTCCATTGGTTTATGTATTGGACTCTGGGGGACCCGGATGTTGTGTCCATCCAGCAAGTTGTTTGTGTTATTTGCGCCGTTAATTTAGCATTTTATTCGGATTTATGATCATAAGTATTTGTTTTATATCTCTAACTTTTATTTCCAATATGTGAGGATCAGAATCCATGAGTACATAGGGGAGAACTTTTTCCTGTTATACAGGATTTTCGATTGAATATTTGATCTGAGCTGGAGAATTTCGACAGGTGTCATGGCTTCCATGAGTGCAAGTGGTCCAGATAAGAATTCTGATAAGTTTCGTTAATCGAAATATAGAAAAGACTGCACCATGCATGTGTTAGTAAGTGATGTCCAGAAAATAAAAGCTGCCAGTTTGATTAAAGATGCAGAAAATATATGTGGAGTAAACTCTGTCTTGGCATATGTGCCTATTTGTGGTGATTCGTATGACATTACATTTGTAGATAGATCAACAGCCGAACTCTTTGTTGATATTTCTAATGAAAAGAAACCTGATCAACTTGCCAGAATAATATTCGGCAGACATTACTGTTTCCTTTCTATATCTCCCCTCTTACAATGAAGATGAGGAAATATATGAAAAACTTATTGATTTGAAAATTCCGATAAGATCTCAAATATAGAGACGTGTATATCCAAATACTGAAAAAGTGGATGGTACAAGATATCTGAAAGTCAGATTCCCTGCTGAGTTAAAACCCCTACCTTACAAAATGAAATTTAAAACTGTTGATGGCTATGAGTATTTTCGAGTCATACATAATCAGCAGGTCAAGGTGTGTACGAAATGTTTGAGCCCTGATCATCTCATTAAAGACTGTCCAGAATATGTATGCTTCAGATGTTGTTTGAAAGGACATATAGCCAGATTATGTGACACTATAATGAGTGATTACTGTGAAAAACCCAGTGTAAAATGTGTTTGTTCAATTGCTCGTTCCCACAGTGTTTCACAATATCAAAACATTCTCTACAAGTGTTTTGCTTGTGGCAATGAGGAGCGTCAGTGCAATTGTGAGGGTAGTTGGACTAATTCCAATACTCTAGCTTCAGAATACTATACTATACTATACTTTATTGCATTAAACATTTGCCATGTTTATAGCAAGAACTAAACAAAAACAAACCAAAATTGAGTGACATGGTTTACAGCTAAATACAAATATAGTGTGCAACTCAAATAGTGAGCAACTCAAATAGTGAGCAACTCAAATAGTGAAAACCACGAAGAGTAAAATTCAGTAGCTGATAAAAGTTATTTTAACCCGAATGTTACAGAAGGGGGGGGGGGGGGGGTAATTCATCAATGTTGAATTAAATGTAAACTATCTAAAGTATTTCGTTCTAAGCGCAATCTCTATTAGTATATTCTTGGGGCTCCAGTGCAGAAGAAGTATTGTCTTAAAAAATGGCCATTTTCATGCGCAATCTTTCCACCGCTGACTCATGATTACCCATTAGTTTCAGTGAAACAAGATGAGAGGCATGCATCAATATTGGAAGAATTGCGCACAAGGAAAGTCTAAGTTCATTTTCGCCATTTATGTATTTTCGGTGTGATTATTTAGCTCCGTGTCATTGAATGGGTATTCAGTAGGGTGTTAGGGGAGTGTCTCAAGAAAGGCTGTCCTGATTTTTGTAGCATAATATATATATTTGGCTATGTTCAATGCCATTTTTCTAGAATTTTTATTCATTAGTAGTATAAACTTATTTATTATTGGCCAATGACAGAAATACGGTTTAAAATATTTCATCGTCAACTGTCTATATTTTGGGCAGACTAAAAGAAAGTGATATTCTGATTCGATTACCTTCAGATTACAACAGCTGCATAATCGTTGATCGCGAGGTATATTATGGAACCTTCCAGTCTCTATTGTCAGGCCGTGTGATGAAATTCGAAATTTTGTTAGCGCTATTCTGTATTTTTTGTCTATTACTGTATTTAAGTATTCTTCTAACAGAAATTCTTTTTTAAAGAGAGAGTAATACTTTAAACGACTAGAGCCCTCAACTTCCGAATACCAGTTTTGTAGGAAGTTATCAATAATTCTTTGCCGAACCTCACTAAAATTAATTTGTAATGGATTATGCTCATACCAAAGATAGCCAAAGCCATGTTCCTCTAAAATGGTTTTAATCTGATGAGCCCAGTTTTTTCCTGTGTAGGATTCATTATTATTTGCATCGGTTTGTAACAATCTGTAAACAACATGGACTGTAGAATTATCAGGCATTTTCAAGATTTTTGTCCAGTACTTTATCATTGTTATTTTTCTGTATACTCTTAGGGGAAGTCTGCCCAGTTCGCCCTGTAGCGCTAAGGTAATTGCAGATTTGTTAACGCCCAATACCCACCTCATGAATTTATTTTGTACAATTTCAATATCAGGGGCGTTATGGTATCCCCAAACTTCCGAGCAGAAATTTAGTACCGACCCTACTAAAACATCAAATAGTTTCACTTTTTGATAAATAGGCAATTCAAGCTCACGACAGATTGTGAATAAATTAAATAATGCCCTCGATCCGTGTTGGGCGATCGTTTTTTGTGTTCGATGCCAAGAGCCATTTTTAAAGAAATTTATGCCCAAGTATTTAAAAGAGTTCACCACTTCTAAGGTCGTGCCATATATAGTTAGATTTACATGAGTATGGTGTCTGCTATTCTCGAATATCATTATTTTGGTTTTACTTGTATTTACTTTCATACCCCACCTTTGGCAATACGATTGAACATCTATCAACATGGCCTGTAGGGAGTCTTGTGAGTGGGCAAAAAGTACCATATCATCAGCATAAAGTAACAAAAATAATTTAAGTTCACCAATACTGAAAATATCTCTTATGTCAGAGTTAATATTGTTGCTTAGGTCGTTGATAAACAACATAAATAATAACGGGGAACTCGGGTCGCCCTGTTTAAGGCCTATGTTAGAATCGAAAAAACCGGAACATTCGGAGTTGTATCTCACACAGAGTTTCACCGATGAATACATTGATCTAATAGCTTTAATAAACCTGTTACTTACATTTTCTGTTAAAAGTTTTTGCCATAAATAGTGCCTTGTTATACTGTCAAAACATCGTTCAAAATCTATAAAGGCACAATAAAGTTTTTTCTTAGCATTCAAGGATTTGCCAATGACTGCCTGAAGGATAAAAATACAATCCACTATTGATTTCCCTTTCTGGAAGCCAAACTGATTTGGGTCTAATTTTTCGTTTTCATTTGCCCATTTGATGAGCCTATTTAATAATATTTGTGAATATATTTTTGCTAAAATATTAATTAATGTAATACCTCTATAATTTTTGGCGTCGTTTTTATCTCCTTTTTTATAAATGGGCGCAACTATACCAAGGCCCCAGAGGCTAGGGTATTCGCCGGATATAAATATTTTATTAAATAACTTGGTTAAAAAAGTGGATAGTGTATTAAAGGAAGATTTAAATATTTCTCCTTGGAGGTTATCAATTCCTGGGCTTTTATTGTTATTTTGCGAGAAAACTGCAGCTTTCACCTCTGATACAATTATTTCCTTATCTAACACATCATCGGTCGATAAAGCTTGAGTATTTAATGTGTTATCCTCGTCATATACAAGAGAATCCGTGGGTGGTGTCCTAACAAATATTTCTTTGAAATGCGTAAAAAGGTCGTTAATTGTCAGTGAGTCAGGCAATAATTCTTTTTTCTTTTTGTAAGTATTTCTTATCTTTCGCCAAAACTCTCTCGCATTTGTTGAGGCCAGTGTATTAATCCTGGCACCTTCCTTGCGCCGATGAAACATCTTAGCTTTTCTTTTAATTTGATTGTATTTATTCCTTGCTCTTGTATAATTTACTCTATTTTCTGTATTTTTATTTCTGTTAAAAATATTTCTGGCAATTTTAAAAACTTTTTTTGCATTAAAGCAGTTTTCATCAAACCACTTTTTGTTAGTTTTATTATTTTGGTTTCGGATGTCTTTGGGGGGCTGAACTATAGTTGGTGATTGGAACACTTCCCGCGCAGTGTCATATATAAACGCTGTGAAGTTCTGCACAACGTCATCAAGTGGATCATGATCTAAGTCCTCAGTTAATGCCTGTAACGTGAAGTTATTTTCCATAAGACGCGTTTGAAAGTGAGTACATTTTGTATCGTTCCAGTATAATTTCGGGATTTGAGGGTCAATGGTGTTTGTCGTTACTGTGTTGATCATTTGATTTGCCATTTTCTGAGGGATCGAGAATGATAAGCACGCATGGTCGGAAAATTCATTAAAGTCGTGAATTGTAAGTTTGTGATTATATCTTGGTCAGAATTGTTGAGCAAAAGGTAATCAACGGTACTGACTCCTTGATGTGAACAGAATGTGAACTCGCCTTGTTTGTCATTTCCTAATCTCCCATTGGCTATAATTCAACCTGTGTTTATGCAAACATTCAACAGCCTCCGCCCATAAGTATCAAGCATGTGGTCTTTGTTTACTCGGCCTGGTATTTTGACGCCGTCAATGAACAATTGACTGGCTTCTAGATATTTATCAGAAATAAAATAATCAGGACTATCAGCCGTTCTACTATTAAAATCGCCTAAAATCAAAACTTTTCCACATTCTTTATATTTTAAAATATCAGTTTCAATTTTCTCAAAAAAATCAAAATCGGGTTTCTTAACATGTTTCGAATCAGAAGGGGGTATATATAAGTTACAAATATATAGATCATCCTGAAACAGAAATAAGTTAGCATCTAACTTCAGCCACATAAACCCTTTCTCACACACCTCAACTATATGTAATTTACTTTTTAGTTTTGTTCTGTAATATACGGATAGGCCACCACTAAATCGGCCACGGCTGGTTTTTCTGATTTTACTTCCTGGAATGTGATAGCATTCGAAACCCACAAAGTTTAGGTTTAAATTCTCCCCTCCCGATAACCAAGTTTCACTCAATAGAATAACATCATAATTATCAAAGATATCAATGAAATCACCATCGCTTATTTTTCGTTTCAAACCATTTATATTCCAACTTACAATCCTAATATTTGACTCCTCGTGGTTTCCCTATTCGCCCGAACCCCCACTATATTCCTTGTCGTCAATAAGTAATTTTTTCCCCTTAAATCTCACGTTTTTCCCCGCATCTTTGGCTGTTTTCATAATGGGATATAATTGCTTTTTAGCTTCCCTAATTTCCCTTGGCTGTTGAATACCTACCCCGAGGTTCATTTTTTTCAAGTGATCAGAATAATTATAAGATGTTTTCCTGACTAATTCACGGTCATGGAAATAATGAAATTTTGCTACAATTGGGCGCGTCTTGGCTGCTGTCTGTTTACCCAGTCTGTGCACACGATCAAATAAGATGTCCTTATCTATATGAAAGTTTGTTTTTATAAAATCCTTTACAAGCTTTGGACAGTCCTCATCAGTCATCCCCTCAGAAATCCCATAGAATAATAAATTGTCTTTCATGGACCTCATCTCAATATCTAATAACTTCGAATCTATTTCTTCTCTTCTATCATTCAAAGATTTATTTTCACTTTCCAAATGTTCGCATGTTTTCTTTAGTTTATTTACATCAGACTTTGCTGCTTTTAAATCATTTTTGTTTTTTTCTATTTCCGATGATGAAAACGCACATGACTTTTCAACTTCGTCCATTCTCACATCAAGAGTTTTAAATTTATCTTCCAAGTCCGTAACTTTCACATTAATCAAATTTACAGTCTTTTCGATTCTATCAACTACACCTTTGGAGGGTCACTGCTGTTCAAACTGAGATCAAGATCACTGGAGCTTCGGGGAAAAATTGGGAGAGATGGGGAAAAGGGATGCCAAATGTGCCACTCTGGAGTAGTGGAGACCCTGGAACATTTTCTCTTGGAATGCCCACAGTATATACCTCATAGAATAAAATTTACTGGAAGAATAATGCAGAAGTGGGGTGAAGAAACAAAGGATAGATGGCTGAAGGGGGACACGAGGGAGAGGGTAGGAATGCTTATTGAAGAAATTGAAAAAGAGGAAGTGAGGGACACTATTAAGCAGTTTATATCTGAATGCTGGGAGGAGAGGAGGGGAAGAGGGGGTGGGGTGCAGGGGGAATGATGGCCTTCTCTTATGAGGACCGCGACAAATCAGCGGCTGGCCAAAGAGTTATTATTATTATTGCCCCACTTGTCCCGATTGTCCGAGCTTATCACCATCAGCCACTGTTGTCGATGAATTTTCGTTTGATAATGGCGATATTACCTTACGCTTTTTTTTCGCTTTTTTACTTTCTCCTGAAGCACTTTTAACAACATTTTTTGGTCGCGTCATTTACCATGCGGGAAGAAGTCGATTCCAAAACAGATATAAGTCACCTTACAGATCTGTAAACAATTTTTACACACATTTTTACAGAGAAAAACAACCAGAGCCAAAAAACCATGTCCACTCAGGTATCACGTGACTAAAATAATACTGGTACTATACAAGACACTATTTTGGATCCTCACTTTCCAAATGAAGCTACAGTTTCAGACAACCCCTCGACTAGAGTCTCTATTGGCCCTGTAGTGGGGAATTGTCAGTTACTACTCCAGTTGCTGCTGAAAATGCTGTTGATTTGTCTGATGATGTCGACATGTTTGACAATAACAGTACTGTAAAGGACTAATGTCTGCATACATATATTATCAGTCAGTTTTAATTTTACTTAGTATGGTTACTATTGCGTCCGTTAATGCTAATGGTTTGTGTGACCTTGACAATTTCAAAAGGGTTTGCTGTACCCTTCAGACAAGGCATGTAGCTGCTGTTGGTTCACAAGAAACCCAGTGGACAGATGCTGTCAGTTCAATTTGCTTTCAATGATGGAAAGGAAAAGTATATTTCAATAATCATAATTCGTCTAGTAGAGGAGCTCCTATAATGATTTCCAGTAAATATTCTCATAATGTAACAGAGGTGTGGGAAAATAACAATGGTAGAATTATTTCTGTGACCATATGTGTTGAAAATATCATCTACTATATAATCAGTGTTTACAGTCCTTGTCAGCTCTTCGAGAAAGTTTCTCCAAGAGCTAGACACATTTATTCACCACAACGAAAAATGTCATTATTTCAGGAGATTTGAACATTGCATTAACTCCTCTTGATAGGCCAACTGGTAACTATTTCACAGATTGAAATGTTTTACGTTTGAATCAGTTAATTCTCAAAAATGAGCTCACTGATCAGTGGAGGTGCAGAAATCCTGATAGAATAGAATTTTCTTGGCATAGATTTCATGGTTCCTCTCTACAACAGAGTAGGATTGATTTCATTCCAAATTCCTCAAACTTAAATTCACTTTTTAGCTTTTCATATGTTACTCATGCCTCGATTAATGCAAAAAAATAATTGAGAAAAAATGTTGAAAATTGAAATGGCCAAAGCAGCAAGATTGAATACCCCCCCCCCCCCCCAAAAAAAAAATAGTGTCAATAAAATAGCAGAACTTCAGAGAGTGACTTATATCAAATAGAAATTAACGAGCTTGAAGGCGCAATGTTACGATCAAAGGCACAACATGTCCTTGAAGAAGATAAAAAATACTAGATATTTCCTTAGATTAGAATCAACAAGGCAGCAGAGAAACTTGGTAAAATAAATCATTGATGCAAATGGTGTGTCCTTAACCGATTCCATTCTTATTGTTAATGCTGCAAACGATTTTTATCAGGCATTATAAAAATCAGAAAACATGGATACTGAGTGTGAAAAATTTCTACTAGACAGTTTGGCGAATAAGCTTAGTTCAGAGGAATCTATTTCTTGTGATATAGACCTGCATTCAGTTGAAATGGGTGAAGCACTTCGTTCCAGGAAATTGAAAAAATCTCCTGGATCAGATGGACTCACAACAGAATTTTACTAACACTTTTTGGAATTTAATTAAGCCCATTTTATTTAAGGTCTTTTGTGAAATTTTCTCCAGAAAAGAGATTAGTAGGTCTGTGAAAACTGGTGTCATAATTATTGTATATAAAAAGAAAGGTGACAAAAGAAATTTGAAAAATTGGAGGCCAATCAGTCTCCTGAATACAGATTATAAAATTCTCTCTAAAGCTCTGGCAAACCGATTAAAAAATGTCGTTCATTTTCTCGTTTCGGCAACCCAAACTTGTTGTATCCCCCAAAGAGATACAAGTGAAAATTTATGCAGCCATCATGGACTGGAAAACCAAACTTGCAATGGGCAATTAATAAGAACTGATGTATGTGTTTTAGGACTACACTGTAAATTACTAATGTAGATTTTATTGTTTGATATATGTATCATAAGTACACTGCAGCCAATAAAGGAGTAGTAGAATAATTATAATGACTGCTCTATGTGGAGTTTCATTTTGGAAAATGTTGCCTACGTTGTGGGCGGTATGAAAAAACGCCCACACAACCTAAACGGTGCCCATACAGAGGGCACTGGACAAGCTATATCAGTGCAATGAATTTACAAAGGCGTTGGTAGGGGAGGCGGGTGGAATTTTGATTGGAAATTTACCACCTGATCCAGTCGTTTCGATGCAATTCACAGACTGACTGGTCACAAATGCACAGCGAGAAATCAAGCACAAATGTCCGGAGTGCTGTCAAAATTAACTCGTGCAAACCAACCCAATCTGAGACAACAGTGAGGTCATTGAAATAACTCAAGGATGACAAAAAGACAGACCTGGGATAATTAACCCTCAACCAACCATATAAATGTAAAATGATTGCTGCCTAAAAACTACCATAATTCTTCTGGCATTGTATTTATGCAGCCATCATGGACTGGAAAACCAATCTTGCAATGAGCAATTAATAAAAACTAATGTATGTGTTTTAGGACTACACTGTAAATTACTAATGTAGATTTTATTGTTTGATATATGTATCATAAGTACACTGCAGCCAATAAAGGAGTAAAATAATAATTATAATGACTACTCTATGTGGAGTTTCATTTTGGAAAATGTTGCCAACGTTGTGGGCGGTATGAAAAAACGCCCAAAATGTATCCCTTAACCGGACCCACCTGTGGCATCCGTGTTGAGGGATGCATTCCGCCCACAAAACAGAAGTGAAGGAAGGAAAATGTGAAACAAAAAGGAGTAAGAATTTAAGACGAGAAACTCCCCTGACAAAAACTCGCAAGAGATATAAGGAGACAAGTACATGAATGAAACAAGCAAAGCACAAAAATGGAAAGAACAGTGTCCCCACACTGCAAGAAGAGCATCAACTGAAATATCAGCCGAACCTGATCATTTATATGAATGACAAGTCTTACACAGAATGTGTAGCCAAATCTCATGAAAAGCCACGGACAGGCAACAATAATTCGCCACCGTAGCACAACACTACCCTAGCAAGGAACGAATAATGAATAACGGCCATGATGAACAAAAAATAGCATAAACATAAAATGGAATAGTTTAATGACTTCGCCCCCGCGACGTCAGGAGTGCAGAATAATTTGCTATGTACAATGTAACTGGACAACGCCCCCGCGCTGACCCCGAAAATAACACTACTGGTTGATTATTACACGACTGGTTGTTACATCAACCAGAAGTGTAACATTAACCAGTAGTGTTATAAAAATTAACCAGTAGTGTAACAATCAACCAGTAGTGTAATACAAATCAACCAGTACCGTATCATACGTGCGTGCGTGCGTGCGTGCGTGCGTGCGTGCTTGCGTGCGTGCGTGCGTTTAAGGTTAAAAATTCGCACTGCCACAGACATTTCCTTCTGAAACGTTTTTATATGTAATATGCCGACGAAAAGGTTTCATTTACTGAACCTCGATAGGCTTCAAACATGATAAAAAATACACCAAAATTGATTTAAACAAAGTGATGGGCTCAGGAACTGGTCAAACTGACTGGCAATAAATTATGTTATTTATTGATGGGCTCTAATTTAGTCCTCAGAAGGAGTGTAACAACCAGTAGTGTAATAATCAACCAGTAGTGTAATAATCAACCAGTGTGTAATAAAAATTAACCAGTAGTGTAATAATCAACCAGTAGTGTAATAAGAATCAACCAGTAGTGTTATAACCAGTAGTGTAATAAAATTAACCAGTAGTTTAATAAACATCCATGAAAACTAACAATTTTTCAACAAAATTTGAAAAAATATTGGGGTGGCTCAAATCATAGTTTGAGTGCATGTTATCGATTTTTAATCATTTTATCGTACATTCAAAGGCGTTTTGCGGGTCAAACATCATTTCGTGGGTTCAATACGGCGAGGAAAGGTATTTTTATTATTTTATGTGATGTGCGTATTTTTTGGTGTTTAATGTCACTTTCTGCATTTGTGGCTTTATGTAAATTCAAAAAATTGGCCAATTATTTATGATAATGCTGTGCTTTTGAGAGACTTCTTACCCCAGGCGTAAGTTATCAGGTTCCATGATAACAGAATTAATTGTCAAAGTAACTTACAGGTGCTGAAGTATGATATTCAAGGACGTGTCTCCTGCGCGTTGTCTTCAATTATAACATTTATTACGGCCCTGACGGATCACTAATGGTTTCCCACACCCCATTTTCCCGATTTACACGTATACCTTTACCCTTTACCGGGGGGGGGGGGTATCTTATTGTTACATTATACGATTTTTAGCTAACTTTTACTCGGTGTAAAGGAACATTTTAAATTAAATGTAGAGTTAGCTATTAAATTGATTCCCCAGGAAGGCGAAATGGTGGGGATAGGGGGGGGGGTGTGCTGTGGTGGATGGCGGTGCTTGGGGGGTATAGCGGAATATGTGCGCCCCTCCAATGTTAACCCGAAATATCAAAAGTTGGAATTTTGAGGATCAAACCCGTGAAAGTAGGAAATGAATATACCTGAAATTTATGGAGCCCGGTTGGTGACAGGTTTCACTCTTATTTTATTTTTTTAACGAAATAATATTTCGAAATAAGGAAATATTATTTCGATTTAACGAAATAAGTATCTATAGCGGTAAGCAGGACCAGATTACACCGCTTCGCTACTTTTCAATTTCAAAATCTGCCTACTTAGCTTAGTAAAAGTCAAAGGGTACCCCCCCCCCCCATACACACACACACACACAGCTTCTCACCCATCCCCTCCTCTCTCCTAAAAAACCTTATAAATTGCAGGCCAGATACCGATAGACAACAAATGGCCGACAAAAATAGTAATGGAGAACAGATAACGACATTATAAGATATGGGCGTACAGGCCATGGTAACTCGAAGGGGTGGGGGGGGGGGGTGCTGTGAAGTCGGGGAAAATCAGTTTTTGTCTGTCAGTTTTCATAATTTTTGGGGCCAAGCTTCACAGACCTACCTTTAGTTTCAAACATTCAACGTTTTGTCTTTACGTAAGAGATACCCTCCTATAAGACCAAACTTGGAACCAAAGTCCGTAATATATTTTTTCTGCGTGGTACGTCTCACAGGACGTGCCACAGCAAAAAATTATAGGAACCCCAAGCGGGCCGTAGGCCCGCAAAGGGTTCCACATACCCAGTCAGATAAATGTGTTCCAGAACAGAATTCTCTATAGCCGTCAGTGTGATTTTTGAAGTGGACAGTAAATTTCAGTGAAAAAACCACGTAACTTCCGGTGTCGAATTGCCCATGCAATTGCAATTGGCCTGGCCCCCTCTGGGAATCAAATGTTTTTTGATTCGCCTCAAACCTTTGCGTGATACATTGGCCTACATATCTACACTTCAGGGGTAACCAGGCCTTCTCAACCGAGAACCGCGACAAATCAGCGGCCGGCCAAAGTGTTACTATTATTACTCGAGTTCTGTCCTTCTTGATTCTATACTCCGTGTCAATATGCTCAGCTGATGATCTCGTCATTTCAGATCGAACTCTCAGTCCTGATTTCGTTGCAGCTTGTCTGCCAGTGATAACCTCAATCGAAAAAAAAGTACATATAACCGATAATATAACTGATAATTGTTGTTATATTGGTGCGATTGTATACAGATATGCATTGACACGCACCTCGTGAAATATCAAGATGAACAGAAACTTAGTTGTTGAATTATCCGAATGTTAAGGTGTTGTAAAAGTAAGGAAAAGTTTGCTTGAAAAAAGGGTATACGGACGTTTCGTCCGCAAGCCGAGTCGTCCTCTTGTCAAGGAAAATATTGTCTGCACATTTTCTACATTTCGAACAAGACACCCACCCCCTACTAACGTGTGACATTTCCCCAGATTAAGCCCAATATTCTCACATATAAAGCCTCCTGATGTTGTATTTGTGTTAAGAGTGTGATGTACAACATCATCTTTAAGGTTTGAAACACAAATGATGTCATATATTGGCTGATATATTGATATGTTTTTAAAAAAAATGCACAAGTTGGAAATGCACATTTTTGGTGCACTCAAGAGACTCACCCACCCCCACATCACGTCTTGCAAATTTTTGGTCCCCCCCCCCCCCCAGGACCCCCCTCCCCCTGGAATAATTGCAAAGTTATAAGATTATGTTACGGAACTTAATATAACAAGTTTTGATGCATTTCTTAATATAATTATAACACGTTTTGATGCGTTTCTTAATATTATTAATTCCTATAATACATTTGCTAATAATTTCGTGATTATTCATTGTAAAGCGCCGGTGATGCTCTTCCAAGAATAATTGCAAAATTATAAGATTATGTTGCAGAATTTTAATAAACCATAAATTTTGATGCGTTTCTTAATATAATTAATTCTTATAATACATTTGCTAATAATTTTGCTATTATTCATTGTAAAGCGACTGTGCGCCTCGATGAATACTTGCAAAATTATAAGATTATGTTGCAGAACTTAATATAACAAATTTTGTTGCATTTCTTAATATAATTAATTCTTATAATACTTATGCTAATAATTTTGCAATTATTCACTGTAAGGTACCGGTGGAGCTCTTCAATGAAAAATTGCAAATTTATAAGATTATGTTGTGGAACTTAATATACCGTACATATACTTTAAGAACTTTTACTGTAATAATATAATTTTTATTGGTAATCCATTGAATAAACAGTAATTAAAATTTATTAGATGGCTGGATAGTTTATTTTGTTCTGACATTTCTGTTTTCAGAATTTCATACACATATATGAAATTTAATGCAAGGAGGTACATTAAGATATATTACAATGGAGGTACATTAAGATATATTACAATAGGTAATATACAATAAATTATACAATAAAATTATTATATAAATAAAAAATGATTCAAAATGCAATACTTGAATACTTTCCCCCAGCGAACGAGTTTCGGACGTGTTGGGTATAATTGTAGAGGACGACTTGGGTACAGTTGTAGCGGACGATTTGGTTAGCAGACGAAATGGGTGTAATTCGAAAAAGTGATACTGATAGGTTGCTTTCAGTCCCGTTAGAAACCAAAACAAAGTAATAATGTGTTACTTTTTGGTGCATCTGTATTTCTGAACAGTGCTTCGTAGTTTCAAAAACTAAAAAATGGAAAATAATAACCCTTTTGGATATTTACCGCCATTGAAAATGGCATGTCATCTTTTTGGGGAACTGGGGGAATCTTCAGCCTGGGGAGAACTAGGCCCAGGGAAGAATTATCCAAAAGAAAAGCAGTACACATCTGTTAGGATATTTTAGATACGCTACGATATTCGTTTTAACTCCTGAAAATAATTCTTAAAAAAAATATTAATAGATTGTTCGATATTAATTGAAAAAATATTAATATAATATATCGTCGAGCAATTATCTCTGCAGTGAATTCACATTCAATGTGTTCTGTAATAGGGCCTAATTAACGTCTCTCATCTGTTAGAATGATATCCAATCACTTCGGCTCCAAGTCATTTCGTCCTCTGGTCAATTCGACCTCAAAGTCATCTCTATCCTAGTCACTTTGGTCCCTTGGTCATTTCGGCACCATTTTAAGTGTAGAGATCTATAAAGATCAGTGCATAGTTCATGTTTAGAAATAATGGGTAATTACCTTTATTAAGTAATGTTCAGTAATTTGTATTTACATCGTGTACAGAACAGTTATACATGACATTAAAAATTATCCATGTGTTCAATTTTACATACATTTAAGATGCTATCTGTATAAGTAAGAGAAATTATTTTACTTTGAAATTTTGCAAAGTACCGGAATATGCAGTCATTTATTCATATTGTTAAGCACAATTCCTAGTCACCTTCCAGTTTGAGGTTCACAGGGTTTCTTTTTCTTTTTTTTCTGAAACAACCACCAAACTGCGATTTTGATACTACCATAAATATGTCCACATTTTCTAAAACACAGAGCAGAATCCTTGTAGTTATGTGCAATTCTTAGTCCCCTTCCAGTTCAATGTCCACGGGGGTCTGATCCCAGTGCCCCACTTCCAAGGCGTACATTCAAACCAAATCACATTACTTACCCTCGCTTCCGGTTCTCATAGATTCATAAGCAAATAAAATTATTCAGGTCACAAGTGATTTCAAATCCCACATAGTCCATGTGCATCTTCGACATGCTGAAACTTTTCTTTTATTTATTCATCATGAAAGAAAATCTACTAGACATATATCATGTATACCTGAATATCTAATTGAGAGATATATATGTTGAACAAAAATTAAATAGAAAAATGTTAAAATTCAAACAATATTTGAAAATATTTAAAGAGGCCGAAATGACCTGGTATATTGGGGCTGAATTGACCTGAGGCTGTAAAGACTGGGGCCAAAATGACTTGGGGCCAAAGTGACTGGAATTCATGAGAATTGCATCCAAACTGTCCTCCAACAATTTGACCCAAACTGGATACTAATCTAACCCAAACCATCCTTTGGCAATTTGCCCCAAACTGTTCTCCAGAATAGGGACACATGATTCTTATTGATTTATTTATTGGGGTTTAATGACACTTCGATAGCCAGGGTCACTTCATGTCGGACAGTTTTACAGGTGGGAAAAGCCAGAGAGAACCACAGAGCAATTACAAACATCTAACATACAAACAGCACACACGCTGGGTTAGCATTGGTTGAAGACAAGTGTACGATTGACATGCAGTATGCCTTGGTACGCAATGGCACTACGTGGGCAGTGGGAATGAAGTGTATTGCCCAAGGAAACAAAGTGGTTGCCACAGGTGGTATTTGATAGAGGACCCTTTGGCTTGCAGCCTTCACCTCTAAGTACTGAGCCCTTTAACCTTCAAAACTGTATAGTACCAGCTAAAACATTTTGTAGAATGACCACATGAAAATTTCACAAGTTCATAGTTTCATTATTAGTTTGTGATATTTGTTTTTGCTGTACAGTGGAATCCTGTTAATTGAAGAGCCACTTTGCCAATAACATTATTCAATTAGCAGGAGTATTCAATTAACAGGGATTGTGTCACTTTCCTGTATTCCAGAGATAAACTTAGCATTTATTCTATTATATTTTGTTTGACAGAGCTCCATGAGCTCTGTCAAACAAGATATAATAGATTAAATGCCTGTATTGAATGTACTGAGGCCAAATTGGTCTATAACCAAAGGAAAACTGGGAAGAGTCAGGGCATTTTCTCAACATGTTACAAGATATTTTATTCAATTAACAGGAGATTACTCTATAACCTATATTCAATTACCAGGTCAAATTTGTACTGGAGGTAAATGGTTTTGTGTTGGGAAATTATATTCTATTAACAGGGATACAGTTAAAACTAGAAGTCCTAACATGAAATGCGCACAAATAGTACGTCGATTTGCGCGTTAATCTATGCATTATGACCATAGTAAGGCTATCATATTCTGTACATATGGCCTGTGCACAAGCAATGTTTCAGCCAATGGACCTCCGGGTAACCCGGAGGTCCATTGGCAGAAACATTGCCTGTGTTTACTATGAGTAATCAGGAGAACCTGCCATGCTTTGGATGCCATTCGATATGGCAATTGCGCGCAATTCCTACGCGCAATTAAGCCTAGATAAGCGCACAATTTGGGACAGGACTTCTAGTAGTTTCAACTGTATACAATTAAGATATATCCAATTAAGTGGGCACAACTGTATAACCCCCCCCCCCCCCCCCCCACACACACACACACCAATCAAAACCATCATTCAAAGGTCTTGGATTCAGCAAATTTGATTTCTTTATTTATTGGGTTTAACAACATTTTTTACAGCCAGGGCCACCTAACAGTTTTACTGGGGGAGGAACCCAGCCAGAGCACCCAGAGAGAACTACCGAGCAACAATGACAAGCAACTGCCAGCTTCTCAACATTGTAACTCCAAGCAAGCAGGGTTAGCATTGGTTGAAGACAAGTGCACCATCGATGTGCAGTACGCCTTATTTCAGTTGCCGCAATTGGGATTCGAGCTGAGAACCTCTCACAGCTTGTTTTGGGAAGGTTTTTTTTGTTCCAGCTTCATTAAGGTTTGTTTCATATCACACTTGTAATTTTGTCATAATTAGTAATCATAAATCCTTAACATAAAACAATAGAAAAAATGCATAGAATATTTAAAAAAAAAAAAAATTCTGTGAGGATTTCACATCAAGAGGTGATGACATTCGACCACGACTGAGACCGAATATTCTAAGAAAAAGTATGAGGGCTGAATCTTCCTGTGACTGAATCTTCATGAACCCCTTTTTCAAACTAAATTGCCCATTACTTATAAAGCACCATAACTAAGGCAAAAACAGTACTATGAAATTTCCAAGTCTGAAATTCTATACATTCCAAATAAATTTACACAAATTATATAGCAAAATGAAGGATGTAGTGTATAGTATGTGTGCATCTCACACACTGACACACAGTCACCATCAGACATCAGCGGATCCTGAAAGTGTGCTATCGGTACCATATTTGTACCATAATTGATAATAAAAAAATAATATTTCATAAGAACAACAAACACAGGAATTCAAAATGCAGCCTCAAGGCAGCATGGTGGTGAATGCCAATGCTGTCCCATTGTTCTTGAAAGGGGGAGTCTTTTACAAAATAGGTTTTTGTTTTGTGATACTCTGGATACTCCCCATTTTTAGCTCAGCTTTGACAAAGTCATATTTAAGGTTGTGTCATAGCCAGTTGTCCATCTGTTTGGGAACAACAATTCAATACGACTCGGGCTTCCGTCTGTTTGGGAACAACAATTCAATACGACTCGGGCTAGAGGTTGTATTTATGAACCGATCTTTACGAAACTTCTTGGGTACCTTTGTTATCACCGTGGGACGAGAACGAGTGTTTTTGGGTGCGGTCCAAAATGCAAGATGGCCTCCAGCAGCCGTTTTGTACAGAAATTAGTGCAATCAGTGTTTTGTACAGAACTTCTGTATGAAAGTTCTGATTTGAACAAATTTTTGTATGAATGTTTAGTAACATGGAGTACATCACATATAATACAGGTTTTTTTCTCGTGCTGAAATTATGCAAATTAGATGAACTTTAATTTATTCAGTGCTACTTACATGTATACCCAGTAAGTGCACATGCCAGTATGGCTCGGGCTAGGCTGTATTTATGAACTGATCTTCATGAAACTTCTTGGGTACCTTTGCTATCACTTTGGGATGAGAATGAGTGTTTTTGGGTGCGGTCCAAAATTCAATATGGCTACCAGTGGCCATTTTGTACCGAAATTAGGTACAGTCAGTTTTTTGTACAGAACTTCTATACAACTTGGGCTAGAGGCCGTAATTATGAATCGATCTTTACAAAATATCTTGGGTACCTTTGTTATCACCATGGGGTTAGAATGAGTGTTTTGGGGGGGAGTCCAAAATTCTAGATGGCCGCCGGCAGCTATTTTGTACTGAAAATGAAATTACTGCAATCAGTTTTTTGTACAGAACTTCTGTATGAAAGTTCTGATTTGAATAAATTTGTGTACGATTGTTCAGTAACATGGAATACATCACATAAAATACAGGGTTTTTTCTTGTACAGAAATTATGCAAATTAGACAAACTTTGATTTATTCAGTACTACTTATACACAGTAAGTACACATGTCAATACGGTTCGGGCTAGGGGCAGTATTTATGAACTGATCTTCACCAAGCTTCTTGGGTACCTTTGTTATCACCTAGGGACGAGAATGAGTGTTTTGGGGTGCGATCCAAAATTCAAGATGGCTGCCAGAGGCCATTTTGTACCAAAATTAGATACAATCAGTTTTTTGTACACAACTTCTATACGGCTCAGGCTAGAGGCTAGAGCCCGTATTTATGAACCAATCTTTACGAAACGTCTTGGGTACCTTTGTTATCACCATGAGATGAGAGCGAGTGTTTTTGGGTGCAGTTCGAAATTCAAGATCACCACTAGCAGCCATTTTGTACCAAAATTAGTGCAATCAGTTTTTTGTACAGAACTTCTGTATGAAAGTTCTGATTTGAATAAATTTTTGTATGATTGTTTAGTAACATGGAATACATCACAAAAAATACTGTATAATACAGGTTTTTTTCTCTTGCAGAAATTATGCAAATTAGATGACCTTTGATTTATTCAGTGCTTCTTACACACTGTAAGTGCACATGTCAATACGCTATGGCTGGAGGCTGTATTTATGAACCAATCTTCATGAAACGTCTTGGGTACCTTTGTTATCACCTTGGGATGAGAACAAGTGTTTTTGGGTGCAGCCCGAAATTAAAGATGGCTGCCGGCTTTCACACTGTTGCTTACTGAGGTGAAGTCACTTTACCATTACCAAGCTACCTACTAAATACCAAAGGGAAGATTTTTCAGTGCACTCTTATTACTTCAGTGCCCATAATTCTCAAATATGGCATTAAAACCAATCACATACTTATACTGCTTAAATCTATTCACATCATCAGAATACACCATCAGGGGTGCATTAGCTCAGTAGGTAGAGGTGCAGTCTGCAAGCCGAGAGATCCTCGGTTCGAATCCACCTGCGGCAACAGCTTTGTGTCCTTGGGCAAGACACTTCACCCCCCACTACCCATGTGGGGGCAAGGTATGCTGTGTACTAAGGCATACTGCATGTTCTTGGTGCACCTGTCTTCAAACAAGGCTAACCCAGCTTGTGTAGTATGTTGGGGAGCTCACAGTTGCTTGCCATTGCTCAGTGGTTCTCCTGGGGTACTCTAGTTTCCTCCATCCATAAAACTGCCATGGTCACAATAAGCTGTTGTGCAGATAAATGTGACCTTAAACACCAATAAATTCCCCGTGGGAACCCCGGGAAGTAAGCAGCACTTGTTTACTGTGGTAAACCAGTTCCGCTTTACTAGTAAAGTAGGACCCAGTCACCAATGCTTGGGGTGAAAGTCCTCTAAAATGGGCGACATGTAGATCAACGATTGACTAAACTTGACTTCATCTCCATGTTGTGTCACGATTAGCCATAGTGCATAAATATGTGACGTTAAGCACCAACAAACAAACAAGCAAACAAACACCAATAAATAAATAATAAAAAGAACACACCACCTCATACCCGTTTAGACTCTCCAGTTTTCATTCACCTTGGTATCCCTCGGTTTGCCTTGGTGTTTAGTATGCCCGCCAGAAAAGGAGTGATTTCTTTTTCTAAAAGAGCAAAACAAGAAACAGTAATTTTTAACAGGTAGTAACGAAATAATTTTCATGAAGCGCACAATTTTATCTTCGTTAATAGCTGAAAAAACGCAGGGTGATATTTGCAAATCTTATTTTATTACTGGCACCAGGTACTGGTAATGAAAATTGCTGTTTGTCATCAATACTTGATCAAGTTTCTGACAAAGCACATTATACTATTCCAGTATGTTAGCGACTGGACATAAGCGCACAATTTGATGTTGGTTTACCACTATATACAGGTGCTTAGCCAGGAAATCTAAGTTACATGTAGGGGCAAGAGTAATATCTAGTGGGAGTGGGACCGGATAATAAAGAATATGATGCACAGAATCACCTGAGCCACATAGCAGTGAGATAGGGGGGAGGACAAGAGGGTGTGTGACCCTCTCATCAGTGGAGGGGTCGGGTGCACCTCCCCCCACCCCCCACCCCCCCACCCACCCCCCCAAAAATTTGAAATTCAAGACAGTAAAACACAATTACCTTGACTCTGTGCTGCTGTCCATTTGTGCCCATAATAAGTTGCGAACAAGCATAAATATCTAGATATTAAAATGTCTTTTGGGATGTTCATTATATGGGTTAACAGGAGAGAGGGGTGGGGGCATGAATGCAATTGGGGACCGAATATTCTCAGAAAAAGTATGAGGGCTGAATCTTCCTGTGACTGAATATTCATGAACCCCTTTTTTTCAAACTAAATTGCCCATTACTTATAAAGCACCATAACTAAGGCAAAAACAATACTATGAAATTTACAAGTCTGAAATTCTATAAATTCCAAATAAATTTACACAAATTATATAGCAAAATGAAGGATGTGGTGTATAGAACCCCAAAAGTATGTGTGCACCTCACGCACTGACACGCAGTCGACATCAGACATCAGCGGTTCCTGAAAGTGTGCTATCGGTACCATATTTGTACCATAACTGATAATAATAAAATAATATTTCATTAGAACAACAAACACAGGAATTCAAAATGCAGCCTCAAGGCAGCATGGTGGTGAATGCCAACACTGCCCCATTGTCCTTGAAAGGAGGAGTCCTTTACAAATAGGTTTTTGTTTTGTGATACTCTGGATACTCTCCATTTTTAGCTCAACTTTGACAAAGTCAAATTTAAGGTTATGTCATGGCCCATTGTCCGTCTGTTCGGGAACAGCAATTCATTACGGCTCGGGCTAGAGGCTGTATTTATGAACCGATCTTTACGAAACTTCTTGAGTACCTTTGTTATCACGTGGGACGAGAACGAGTGATTTGGGTGCAGTCCAAAATTCAAGATGGCCTCCAGCAGCCATTTTATACAGAAATTAGTGCAATCAGCGTTTTTGTACAGAACTTCTGTATGAAAGGTCTGATTTGAATAAATTTTTGTATGAATGTTTAGTAACATGGAGTACATCACATATAATACAGGTTTTTTTCTCGTTGTGAAATTATGCAAATTAGATGAACTTTAATAATTTATTCACTGCTACTTACATGTATACCCAGTAAGTGCACATGTCAATACGGCTCGGGCTAGGCTGTACAGTATTTATGAACTGATCTTCATGAAACTTCTTGGGTACCTTTGTTATCACCTTGGGATGAGAATGAGTGTTTTTGGGTGCAGTCCAAAATTCAAGATGGCTACCAGTGGCCATTTTGTACTGAAATTAGGTACAATCAGTCTTTTGTACAGAACTTCTATACAACTTGGGCTAGAGGCCGTATTTATGAACCGATCTTTACGAAATTTCTTGGGTACCTTTGTTATCACCATGATGTTAGAATGAGTGGTTTTGGGGGGAGTCCAAAATTCTAGATGGCCGCCGGCAGCTATTTTGTACTGAAATTACTGCAATCAGTTTTTTGTACGGAACTTCTGTATGAAAGTTCTGATTTGAATAAATTTTTGTATGATTGTTTAGTAACATGGAATACATCACGTAAAATACAGGTTTTTCTCTTGTACAGAAATTATGCAAATTAGATGAACTTTGATTTATTCAGTGCTACTTATAAACAGTAAGTACACATGTCAATACGGATTGGGCTAGGGGCTGTATTTATGAACGGATCTTCACCAAGCTTTTTGCATACCTTTGTTATCACCTAGGGACGAGAACGAGTGTTTTGGGGTGCGATCCAAAATTCAAGATGGCTGCCAGTGGCCATTTTGTACCAAAATTAGGTCCAATCAGTTTTTTGTACACAACTTCTATACGGCTCAGGCTAGTGGCCGTATTTATGAACCTATCTTTACGAAACGTCTTGGGTACTTTTGTTATCACCGTGGGGTGAGAGCGAGTGTTTTTGGGTGCAGTTCGAAATTCAAGATGGCCACTAGCAGCCAATTTGTACTAAAATTAGTGCGATCAGTTTTTTGTACAGAACTTCTGTATGAAAGTTCTGATTTGAATAAATTTTTGTATGAATGTTTAGTAACATGGAATACAATTAAAACTAAAAGTCCTGTCCTGAAATGCGCACAAATAGCACGTCAATATGCGCGTTAATCTATGCGATATGACCATAGTAAGGCAATCAAATTCTGTAAATATGGCCTGTGCACAAGCAATGTTTCAGCCAATGGACCTCCGGGTAACCCGGAGGTCCATTGGCAGAAACATTGCCCGTGTTTGCTATAAGTAACCAGGAGAACCTGCCGTGCTTTGGATGCCATTCGATATGACAATTGCGCGCAATTCATACGCGCAATTAAGCCTAGATAAGCACACAGTTCGTGACAGGACTTCTAGTTTTAACTGTACATCACAAAAATACTGTATAATACAGGTTTTTTTTCTCTTGCAGAAATTATGCAAATTAGATGACCTTTAATTTATCAGTGCTACTTATACACTGTAAGTGCACATGTCAATACGCTAAGTCTGGAGGCTGTATTTATGAACCGATCTTCATGAAACTTCTTGGGTACCTTTGTTATCACCTTGGGATGAGAACTAGTGTTTTTTGGGTGTGGCGGCCCGATATTAAAGATGGCTGCCAGCTTTCACACTGTTGCTTACTGAGGTGAAGTCACTTTACCATTACCAAGCTACCTACTAAATACCAAAGGGAAGATTTTTCAGTGCACTCTTATTACGTCAGCACCCATAATTCTCAAATATGGCATTAAAACCAATCACATACTAGTACTGCTTAAATCTATTTACATAATCAGAATACACCATCAGGGGTGCATTAGCTCAGTAGGTAGAGGTGCAGACTGCAAGCCGAGAGATCCTCGGTTCGAATCCCACCTGCAGCAACAGCTTTGTGTCCTTGGGCAAGACACTTCACCCCCACTACCCATGTGGGGGCAAGGTATGCTGTGTACTAAGGCATACTGCATGTTCTTGGTGCACCTGTCTTCAAACAAGGCTAACCATGCTTGTGTAGTATGTTGGGGAGCTCACAGTTGCTTGCCATTGCTCAGTGGTTCTCCTGGGTACTCTAGTTTCCTCCATCCATAAAACTGCCATGGTCACAATAAGCTGTTGTGCAGATAAATGTGACCTTAAACACCAATAAATAAATAATAAAAGGAACACACCACCTCATACCCGTTTCTCTCCTGTTTTCCTTCACCTTGGTATCCCTCGGTTGCCTCGGTGTTTAGTATGCCCGCCAGAAAAGGAGTGATTTCTTTTTCTAAAAGAGCAAAACAAGAAACGGTAATTTTTAACAGGTAGTTACGAAATAATTTTCATGAAGCGCACAATTTTATGTTAGTTAATAGCTGAAAAAAATGCAGGGTGATATTTGCAAATCTTATTTTATTACTGGCACCAGGTACTGGTAATGAAAATTGTTGTTTGTCATCAATACTTGATCAAGTTTCTGACAAAGCTCATTATACTATTCCAATATGTTAGCTACTGTACATAAGCACACAATTTGATGTTAGTTTACCATTATACTGGTGCTAAGCCAGGATATCTAAGTTACATGTAGGGGCAAGAGTAATACATGTATCTAGTGGGAGTCATAAAGAATATGATGCACAGAATCACCTGAGCCACATAGCAGTGAGATAGGGGTGAGGACAAGAGGGTGTGTGACCCTCTCATCAGTGGAGGGGTCTGGTGCACCCCCCCCCCCCAAAAAAAAAACAAACAAACAAAAAAAAAAAAAACAACAAAATTTGAAATTCAAGACAGTAAAACACAATTACCTTGACTCTGTGCTGCTGTGTACTGGTCACTTTCTGTGGGTGGGCAATATTTCTGCGGATGCAATGATATTAGTTTTCAAACATTGTTTACAGCAATAATCGTCAAAAATTTAATTAATGAACCACAGGATACAATTCGGTGCTTCATTAATTAAAATTTTATTGATGATGATTTTCTATTACCTGGAAAAAACATGCATGGACATCATGCACAGCCCATGCAAGGATTATGACCAGCAACTGTACTGTATGTCTGTGTCACTGCTATGAGCAGGGACTAATCTAAATGGGTGGGTGTGTTTACAAATATTCATATTTTTTAACACCTGATAACAAAGTAACATAAGTTTATAAACAACCACACAAGTGACTTTTAATTACAATACTCCTAATTCCTATTAAACATATATGAATGTTTATTAATTTTGTGGAATTTTTACACTGTGTATGAAGCTTATTTGGGCCTGTATGTTTGTTAAAATTGCCCTTCGACTACGGAGGACTTTTTGAAATCAGTCTACACTGGATTGTGTGGTATTCCTTTGTGGAAGACAGTGTATTCATTGTAATAATATTCATGCATAAGTTCATGTTCTTGGTTTGTTTTAGGCCTCATAATCTACAGAATAGCTTGGATGGAGGTGTATTCCATCACTTGAGTGCAAGAAGGCTTTGCAATGCTACATGTATAGCATAAACCTTGCTGCACTCCAGGGACAAATTTATCAATTTTAATAACATGGGTAAAATATCGGACATGAACCGTTTAATTTTTATTTTTTTTTTAGCTCACTTCGACAAAGTCAAGCAGGGCTTATCTAATCACTCTCAATCCATTGTCCATCCATCTGTCATCCATCAACACCATGTTTTGGTCAATTCAAGTTAAAGTTTGTGTGAGTAATGGTACCAAATGGGTATTACATTTTTGTTTAACTCAACATGCCCAGCCCCATAGGGAGGTGGTGGGGTAAAATGCTCCCAAAATATTTTTAAAATTTTATGAACCAGTGGGTACAGTGACTTTATATTCGTTATGGAACTACCTTTTGAGGTGTAGAATCACACTTGTTCAAACGTACTTTGTGAAGCAATATTTGGCTTTGTAATGCCAGTGGTTATATTTTTGGTACCACCCAAAATTTCTATTTTCCGAATCGATGGTCCGATCTGAATGAAATTCAGTATCGTGGTAATATTGGGTCATAAGTACTTACCTCATGCAAAAAAACCCCTGCATCCCCATGGGAACTCCAGGAGCAAAAAATAGAAATGTTTTCAAACTCCCATGTTTCCCAAACCACTTGGAACAGATAACTGTTATGTGGTATGAAGCATCCTTAGAACCAGTAGAAATGAATGGTAAAAAAAATGTCCTCTGTTGTTGTTAGCGAGTTCTGCAGAGGGCATCAGAATAATGTTGGTGGAGCATTTTTGCAAACATTTTAGAAAATCTTTTCTAAAGAACCAATGTTCAGAATCTTTTGATATTTGGTATACAGCATCCATAGAGGGGTCAGATACAAGTTTGTTAAAATGAAGCCCATTCGTTCATATTTGGACTCAATGCAGGAGCCCAAACTTTATGGGGAATTTTCTTTAAAAATCTTCTTCAGAACCACGAGTCAGAATTTTTTAATGTTTGGTACCCTCATTGTTATGATGGTCAGATTCAAGATTGTTCAAACCAAGTCCTTATGTTAATATTTGGGCTTCCTTTGGTAGCCCAAATTTAACTTAGGGCTGTATGGGGAAGTTTTTTTTAAAAATCTTCTTCTTCAGATCCACCAGTCAGAATGCTTTCGTATTTGGTATACAACATCTCTAAGGGGGGAGGGGTGGGGTGGGGGTGAGATTCAAGTTTGTTCAAATCGGGTCTGTAGGTTAAAGTTTGGGCTCACTATGGTAGCCCAAATTTTAACTTTGTGCAATATGAGGAAATTTCTTTAAAATTTTGTTCTTCAGATCCACCAGTCAGAATGCTTTCATATTTGGTATACAGCATCTCTAAGGAGATCAGATTCAACTTTGTTCAAATCGAGTGCCTGGGTTGATATTTGAGCTCCCTATGGGAGCCGGAATTGGCCAAGTAGCTGAAGAATTAGACATTTTTTAATCTACATAGGTTGTATCAAGGTGCTTGAGAGGGGAGCTCCACATTTTACATCATAATCAACTAAAGGAAAGGCATGATGCTTGGACTGTTTTTGTCACTCCTGAGGGGCTCAAAGATTTGCAGTGTATCCTATGGAGATGGATTGCTTAATGTATATTCATTCTTGGACTCTTATATCGTGTTCTGTTCTCTGTTTATATCGTGTTCTGTTCAAGGTGAGCGCTTCAGGCCCTGTGGGGCCTCTTGTTTATTTATTGATTGGGTTTTAACAACACTTTCGAAAGCCAGCAGCTACAAGTTTCTTCTCTCCTTGAACCAAGCATCTCGCCCAACTGCAGCACTCATGGTCCACTGAGTTTTTAGCTCACCTGACTTTCAGTCAGGGTGAGGTGTAGTGATCACTTGCCGTCTGTCGTCCGTCGTCCGTGAACATGGTGTTTGCGTTTTCTCCTCCAAAACTGCTGAACTGATTAATCATTTAAGTGAAATGTGAGATGCTTGTTTGTTATGACATTGCATTTTGATTTTGCTTAAATCAAGTTGCCCTGCCCCCAGTAGGGCCATGCCCCAAAATTTTGCCTAAATCTTAAAAAAATCTTCTCGTGAACCAGGAGTAGCAGAGATTCGATATGTGGTGTGCTGCTTCCTTTTGAGATGTAGACTCAGTTTTGTTCAAGAGAAGTTTGTGGGTCTTTATTTGCCTTCATTATTGGAGGGCATGTATTTTTGTCCCGCCCAAAATTTCTGTTTTTCGAACCAAGAGGCTGATTTGAACCAAATTTAATTTTTGGTTTTATTTGATCATAAGTAATTAATTTATGCCCCAAAATATTTTCCCATCCCCCCATGGGAACCGCAGGAGCTAAAAAAAGAACAAAATTCAAAACGCACATATCTCCAAAACTACATGGCACTGAGAATTCTTATTTGGTGTGAAGCTTCCTTGGGACCAACAGAATGGAATGGTCTAAGCAAATTTCTGTTAGGTCAATCATGGGGTACTTTCTCGAGACTTTGAAAAAATGCTTAGTCAGCGTTCTGTAAGACTGTGGGTAATGAAGAAAGCATTTAAGACTCTTCTTCACCCAATTCACTCCTCCAAAACCTTTCAGATTTCACATATACCATCTTTGCAAGATTGTTTTACACGTTTATTGAAATCAAATCCCTGGGTCCATATTTGGCCTCTATGGGAGTCCAAATGTTGAAATTAGTGCAGTATGAGGAATATTCTTTAAAAATCTTTTTCTTCAGACCCACCAATCAGAATCTTTTGATATTTGCTATGCACCATCATTAGGCGGGTGAGATTTAAGTTTCTTCAAGCCAAGCCTATATTTTGGCTCACCAGGGTTTTGCAAATTGCGAGAACGGTGATTTCATTCCTCTGATGTTCTTGCAAATGCTTGTTAAGAAGATCCATATTTACCATTCCCCCAAAATTATAAGCATTTTTTCATCAGATAAAATTTAATAAAATTAAATTAATTTTAGAGCTGAAATGATTAAAGGGTTTTTGTGATTGATTAATCGCATGGGTTAACCTTGGTTAACCAATTAATCACTTGCCCCAATAGGTAGCTGAATAATTGCTGTACCGTTGACCATTTATATAATTAAAACTTTATTCAGCATAATGGACAAAACCGGGGAGCGCCATATACAAACATGTCCATTCAAATTTTATTACATTTTCAATTTTTGTCTCAAGACATAGCTTATGACCCCTCATTGGAACAAGCTCATTGAGCTTGTTCCAATAGGGGGTGGGGCATAAGCTATGTTTTTGAGACAAACATTGAAAATCTTTAGAATTTCTTGTGCAAGTATTGTCTGCTACCTGCATTTGGTGAAGGGTTGAGAATGACCGTCTTCAGCTACTGATACAGTATAATGATCATGCAAGTAATAATAACACTTTGGCCAGCCGCTGATTTGTCGCGGTTCTCGAACGAGAAGGCCTTGGTTACCCCTGAACTCCCAACTGCCTCCCTGTTCCCACGCTTCTCCTCTCCTCCCAACATTCGGAGACGAACTGCTTGATGACATCCCTTACCCCATTCTTCCCAATCTCTCCGATTAGCACATTAACCCTCTCCTTTGAGTCTCCCCCTAACCACATGTCCTTCATTCTCCCATCCCACTTCCCCATTATACTCCCAGTGAATCTCATTCTTTTAGACTGATACTTTGGGCATTCTAGAAGGAAGTGTTCCAGGGTCTCCACCATGCCCAAGTTACACATCTGGCACTCCCTTTCACCGTCTTTCCCAATTTTTCCCCTCAGCTCTAGGGATCGCGACCGCAGCTTGAACAGCAGTGACCCCCCAAAGGTGCCATCAAGGTACTCTTCAAAACCTGGCCTCTCTTTATCACGCAGGCCACCCAAAGACCTCTTTGATTTGACCCCCTCTCGCCAATTACGGTTACAATCCTCCAAGACCCTTTCTCTGACGATTTTTTTACCCTGGTTTGCCCCAACGTCCAGGTCCGAGATCTCCAATGAGTAGTTCTCTACTAGCTCCCTCACTTGGATCATCCACCCCGTTTTGATATTTGAGTTGAAGATTTGCAGGAACATTACTTTACACCATCGGCTGTCGGGGAGATTCACCAAATAATTAAGATAACCGAGTTTCAACAGGTCTATCCTGTCCTTGATCCTCATCCACCCAAGCTCACCCCTGATTGCTTCTAGCGCTGCGGCATTGCTCGACCCCGTTATCCATCGGCCTGCATCGTTCTGTAAGATTTCCAAGCTCTTTATGGCCGTCTGGTTTAGAGGTACCACTTCCGTACCGTATGTTATACTTGGCAGCCCCACCATTTCCCAAATGGTTTTCCCCACGAAAACCTTATTGAAACTGTTTCTCCCTATAAGTTTCATTTGGTTAAGGATTCGCTTCCCCTTCAGAATCAATTTGTTTGTGTGGTTTCGGTAGATGCCTCTTCCTGTAATGTTTATATTTACCCCCAAATACTCGTAATCACCTGTCTCTCCTACATTGAGAAGTTTGCTGCTCCCTTCCGGAATGCAGAACTCACCCACTCTCCACCTTCGAGTGGGGTCCACTTGGCGGCCCACAGGTATAACTTTGCTCTTGCTTTCATTAAGTTCGAGTCTCCATTTGCTCCCATATTTCCCAACAATTCCCAGCATTTTCGTTAGCCCCTCTTCGCTTTCTGACACTAGAACCATATCGTCTGCAAAAAATAGCCCTGGGATCTTCAAGTTCCCAACTGCTACCCCCTCGTCGCTACGCAGGAGTTCATCTCCTAAACCTTTGATGTACAATGCAAACAGGATTGGCGAAAGGATACACCCCTGTTTTAGGCCTATCTCCATAGGCACACGTTTTGTTGTAATGTTTCCCAGACTAAGTTCACTCTGTACATCTTTATATAATGCTTTCATAATTCCAACAAACTCGCCTCCTAAGCCCAGAGCCTCCAGCTTGCGCCACATACCCTCCCTCCATACTCTATCGTATGCCTTTTTGACATCCAAAAAGGCCATAAACATCTTTTTCTTTTTTGCTTTCGCGGATTCTATCATTTGGGATAGCGTGAAAAGATGGTCGGTTACTCTCCTTCCCTTCCTGAAGCCATTCTGGATTTCTCCCAAAAAACCCTTCTCCTCAATTACCTCCTCTAGTCTCCCATAAAGGACTTTACAGAAAACCTTTCCAATGTTGCTACTGACAGAGATCCCTCGATAGTTATCCAAAACGTCTTTTTCCCCCTTTTTGTGAATAAACGTCACTTTGCTTTCCCTCCACTCCTTTGGGACCTCTTGTTTTTCTATGGCTAAATTGAATAGGGCAGTCAGGCTTTCCAAGAGTTCCTCTCCCCCTTTTTTGATAAACTCGTTAGGAATTTCGTCCACCCCTCCCGCTTTTCCATTCCTCAATTTTGAGATCACCCTTCGCACCTCCTCGGTTTTGATTTCGCTGCACACGAAGTCCGAGAGATTTTCCTCGACCTGGTTCGGACACTCCGGTGGGTTCCCCATGCCCCATCGCTTATCGTTTACCTTTTCCCAGTGCTTGACTAGTTCTAATGCGATTTGATCTCGCTCTTCTGTAACTCTGCCATCTACTTTAATGCTCTGTTGGTTATTCCCTTTGTTACGTTTGTTCACCCATTTCCAAAATACGCTCGAACTCGACCCCCCTGTCGTTCTTATCGTCCTAATAAGACTGCTATTTCGCACTCTCCGGTTGTCGTCTTTAATCTTATTTACTTTATTTCGTGCTTGTTGGTATTCTTCCTTTGCCACCATGGCCTCATTGCTTTCCACCCCCTTAAGTTTTCTACTTCTCCTGTATGCAGCACATTTATCTTTTCTAACCTTTATGGCCCTTTTCAGTTCTTCGTTCACTCTGTACCCAAGTTCCCGTGTTGGCACCCTAATCTTTCCTACACTTTCCTTCCCTGCCTCCACTAGGCTCGCAACTATGGCGTCGGCCATCTTCTGGACACTACCCCCCTTGTGTACGGCTGCAAGCTTTGGTTTCAGTTTTTCTTCGAACTTCGCCCAGTCGGCATCCTTTTTGAGTTCCCAAATCTCCTTGAAGCTTCCTTTCCTTTTCTCTGGGTTTTTGGCCCTCATCGTCACTGTAATCAAGTTGTGATCACTATTCAACTCCATTTTGCCCTCATCATCCACTTCTACCCTTATCACCTCCCTCCATAAATTCATATCTATGAGAATGTAGTCAATTATTGATTTTCTGTCGTTTCTCTCCCAGGTCCATTTCCCCTTACATCTAGCGTCCCTGTTCAGAATCTTCAGACCGAGCTCATTTGTGAAGTTCAACAGCTTCCTTCCATTCCTGTTGACTTTCTTGTCCCCACCCTCTATGCCTTCTTCCTTGTCACCTATGTGTCCATTAAAGTCGCCCATCAGAATTATACCGAGCCCCCTGTTTTCTAGTTCAGTGATATTGGACCTTAGTGTTGAGTATATCGAGTCATTCCACTCGGGTTTACTTCCCTCCACCGCACAGTACACAATCCCAAGGGCAATACTTTTGTTTCTCAGACTGATCTTTACCCATCCAATTTCTTTTGACACATCAGCCGAGGTGATGATATCTTCCAGATCTGTAATCAGCGACGGTTTTAAATCCTCTTTAATGTACATGCCTACCCCTCCCCCCTTTTTCTGGCCTTCCGTTCGCCCTACACCTATCCACACACACCCGCTTACTTGGTCTACCCGTTCCTCGTGTCTTACCCACGTCTCGCTTAAGCCCATGACATCAAACTCCTCTGCCTCGATCAATGTAGCAATTTCACTTACTTTCCGGTGGAGACCCTGGATGTTGCTATAACCCACTTTCAGGGTACCGAGGTTCATTGGCTTCCGCCTACTGGGCCCATTGTTTTCTGGTGCTAGTCTTGGTAAACTTATTCTGTCCCCCTCACTCTTGTTCACCCCACCTATGTCCACTCTCGTTATACTTGCCTCTGACCTCCCACCCCGCTCCTCTCCAAAAAAGGCTCTGCTACCCGTAGAATTTTATCCCCTAATACCCGTTTCCCCGCCCTGCTAAGATGCAGCCCGTCACGCCCGTACATGCTCCCATTGCCCCAAAACGTGTCCCAATGGTCGATAAAGGGAATTCCCAGATCAACACAGTAGTCCTCTAACTCTTCATTTAGTGCCAAAATCCTTGAGTTCCGTTCGTCCCCACCTCCAAGGACAGGAAGGACCCCGGATACGACTACCCTTGCATTCCTACTTGCATTCCTACTTAGCAGTTTGCCGACTAAGCCTCTATACGACTCCACCAAACTTACTGACCTTCTCTCCCTGATATTATTGGTCCCCACATGGACCACCACTACCGGTTCCGGCCCTGACCCTGCCACAATGCCGTCTACCCGGTCCCTGAGATCCCCCACCTTCGCCCCCGGAAAGCACAAGACTGTTCGATTGGAACTATCAGGACCACAAACAACATTGTCAATCCCACGTACAATGCTGCTCCCCGCTACAACTAATTTTCTTCTTCTGGCCCCAGTTCCTATATCATCTGCACCTCCTCTCGTTTTGCAAGCTCCTGGCCCCCTCTTTCTCTTGACCGCCCTCCTTACCCCGACTGGCCTATCATCATCACCAACCATCTCACCCCCCACACTTTCCCCCTCACTCTCGTCCCCAGGGGTATCAGAGTCTAAAACACTAAACCTGTTTTCTAAACACCGCCTAGCAACCTTGGCAGCCTTACGCCGACTCTGGCTTCCGGACTCGACGCAGCCCTGACTTGACGCCACCTTCCGGATTTTCCTACTAGAACCCCCCTCCTCAGTTAAACCCCCCACATCAAGCATTAATCCCCCACGTTTCCTGCTTCCCACTTTCCTCCTTGAATCCACAACGACCTTCCACCCACCTTCCACCTCACCATCGTAGGTAACCTTCAACGGGGTAACTCCAGATACACCGGCCCTCCCCAACCTCCCTCTCAGCTCTGCAATCTCCCGCTCAAATCCAACACACTTCTCTAACAACTGTAAAATATCCCTGCAATTCGCACATACCCCACTACTCTCCATTGACCGACCACCACCATACCTCATATTACACTGTCTGCATGCCTCCGGATCCTCACTCTCCCCCACCTGCACCCCTCGACTCACCTCCCTCAGACCTCCCTTAACACCCATACTTACCTCCGTCTGAACACCCGTCGTGCACTTACCATTCATGACTACAAATATTATACAATGACCGAAAACGACAAAAACGACAAAAACACCAGAGCAACAAACACACACGAAAAAAGGCAACTAAGGCAAACAAACAACAAAACCGGAAAAACCTATCACCTAAACCTCCTTATTACACCGTACGATCCTCCCAAACACACTTGCAAAACTAAATATATAAAAACTTCCCTGAAATAAAACTAATATTAAAAACAATACTTATAGACAGTTCCGAGTTGAAAATTTTCTTCTCTCTTCGTGAGTAGTATTCACACGATAATGTGAAAGTGAACAAGTATTTTGGCACGTAACTGGCATGCATTTCTCTGTCTCATGCAATTGATGTGAGCCAGTGTGACAATGTTTGCCTGTTTTGGAGCAAGTTTGTTCCATAGTTAACCCATACAGTGTATTTTTTGTTTTTAAAAATTTGATTAACAGTTTCCATCTTGGTTTCAAAAAGTGATGATAAATAGTGAATATAAGCTTACCCAATATGAAAGAAAAATTGTTAGCAATTGGACATTTTTGTATAGCATTTCGCGATGTGAATCCAGCCATCAAATACCCTGCCATATAGTACCGTACTTCAAAAGTAACGGTTAACCGATCAATTACTTTTTTTTATCAATCAAGATATTGATCATTGGTTAGTCGATTAATCGGTGTGAGCCAGTGTGAGATTCAAGTTTGTTTACGCCAAGTCCCTGGGTTCATATTTGGGCTTACTGTGGGAGATTCAAGTTTCTTTACGCCAAGTCCCTGGGTTCATATTTGGGCTCACAGTGGGAGCCTGAATTATAACTTAGTTCAAAATGAGGAATATTCTTCAAAAGTATTCTTCACATTCAGCAGTCAGAATGTTTTGATATATACAGTATCCTTAGGGAGGTGAGATATAAGTTTGTTAAAGCCAAGTCCCTGGGTTCATATTTGGTCTTCCTGTAGGAGCCCGAATTGTACAAAAATTTCTATTTTCCAAATTGAGAGGCTGATTTGAAGCAAATTTGATATGATGGGCTTATTGGGTCGTAAGTACCTAATTTATGCCAAAACATTTTCCTGTGGCCCTGTGGGAACTGCAGGATCTAAATATAGAAAAAATTTAAAACGCCCATATCTTCAAAACTACATGGCACTGAGAATTTTTATTTTGTGTGACGCTTCCTTACGAACAGCCGAAAAGAATGGTCAAAAAAAAATTGCCATCAGTTTTATCATAGGGAACTTTTCCAGGACTTATGCGGAGTCATCATTTTAGTAATGGGAAAAATATTAAAGCATCTTCTTCTCCCATACCACTTCTCCAAAGGCTTTCATATTTTGCATATAACATCTTTGGAAGATTTATTCACATGTTTGTTGAAATCAAATCCATGGGTCCATATTTGGGCTCTCTGTGATTAGATTAGTGCAATATGAGGAATATTTTTTAAAAATCTTCTTCTGATCCACTCTTCAGAATATTTTGATATTTGGGATGCTGCATCCTTAGAGGGGTGAGATTCAAGTTTGTGTGAGCCAAGTCCCCGGGTTCATATTTGGGCTCCCTGTGGGAGTCCAAATTACAACTTAGTTCAGTAAGAGGAATATTCTTTCAAATCCAGTAGTCAGAATCTTTAGATATTAGTATATAGAAGCATCCTTAGGGATGCGAGATTCAAATTTGTTCAAGCCAAGTCCTTGGGTTCATATTTGGGCTCTCTGTGGGAGCCTGAATTATAACTTAGTTCAATATGAGGAATATTCTTTAAAAATCCTTTTTTTTTGAGATCCACCGGTCAGAATCTTTGGATATTTTGTATAAGCTTTTCTTATGAGGGGCAGATGCAACAAAATGTTCAAAATAAATTCCCTGTGTTGATATTGAGGCTACCATGTCAGATGAATGCCATCAGGCCCTCTGGGGGCTCTTGTTTGTTTTCTGTTTGACAACATTGCCCTGGCTCTTCTATCTATATTTTTCATTTTAAGTTAGTCACTAAGTTTATTTAGGCTTCCCAAATTTGTTACTGCATGTCTGTCTGTTTGTCCTTCGGATGAAATGTTTCTTTGCTTTTCATTTGCCTGGGTCAACATTTTAAATAATTTGCAGCTATCTTTCACCCTCCAACCTCCCCCCCCCCCCCCCCCCACACACACACACACACTCACAAACACACACACACACACACATACAAAAATCTGGGCTGGCAAGTATGGTTTATTCCCACTCAGCCAACCTTCCTAAAATACCAGTTAATAGGTGTGAATTACAGAAAGGTGTTAGGTTGGCTGAACGCAACTTTTGCAGTAGAGGATTAGGCTATAGTCTGTATCGTCTTACCTACATAATCAAACAACATCATATCAAAATACATCTCAACTTTATAATAAAATCTATAAGTACCTTCACATTATTTCAATTTTAGTAATTTACTTGCTTCGTCACCAAATTCAAAAACGTCCAGAATGCCACTATTGAGTCTGTTCTTCAGTGTTTTCAAATGATTGTCTATCGTTCTGTAACGCTTTCGTCTTTTTGGTGCGAGACCTCCGGATTCAAGTTGAATCATTTTTGCTTCGTTGGTTGCCTGCAATTTCTTTAGCAACACAAGGAAAGAGTATATGTTTGGGTGAGCAGCTCTGCACATTTTTTTTATTTTGCTGTGCCAACCTTCCGCATTGTTGGTTGTTCTTGCGCCGTCGTTGTTGTGATGGTTCCATTTGCTGATGGGAACACCCTCTACCCATTGTTCGGTAACATAGTCAGTAAATGCGGTGACATCCACGGAAATGTCCTCGGCTGATTCTAAAGCATTTAGCCAGAAATCTTTAATATGTTGGACGGAAATGAGTGGAAGAACAGCAGCCCTCCGGACAAGAAGTTTGACGTCATCATCTTGATTGTAATGTCTCACTAAACCAACGGATTGAGTCTTCCTCCAGATACACTGTGTAAAGTGGAAAAAACAACCTTTAACCACCACGGAAGTAAACACGCACTCCAAAACGTTCATCACCGCCGTCTCGAAGTCTATCATGAATGTATCTGGTGCAAACGTTAAGTTTCGTTGAAGAATCTCATCCTTCAGAATGTTGAAAAATATTGAGTAAGTTGATTGAGTTTTATTTGGCAGAAGCGCGAACACCAAGGGGAAAACTTTACGGTCAACCATTCCATGAATACAATACAGCTGATAAAACAACTCGGAACACGAATAGAATGTTCCATCTGCAAAAATAATGTCAGAATTGCACAATCGTCGCAAATTGTCGTCAGTGCTAAAAACTAAGATTCGTCGGTTCTGTTCATCTACTATGTCACACAATAGAAACCGTTCTCCAGCAAAAGTTTTTGTCCATTCATCACCAAGTTCAATTTGGTTTTTCTCTCGTGGCAACTTTGGAAGAACTTTTAATCGATTCCTGTATAAAGACGACTTACAGCTCTCAAATGTGGGAATTGTTTTGATAACTTCATGAACTTCATGTGAATCTGTATTTCGCAAGCTTCCGAGTTCTTCATCATAAATGCTCGGGATTGGTCCGACTTCTTCGCGACGTCGCTTCTTAACTTTCGACAAGAATGCACTTGAAGCAATACTCTCAATATCAGAAGTATGATTATGTCCATTACCGAACTTAACAAGAATACTTTCTTTTGTCACCACTGTAGCCGGACAATTCCGATCAACGCACCTCCAATAGCAACGTCCATGATTTCGTGTTCTGATAGAGAATTTAAATCCACCATGAATTAAGAAAAAACCACCTCTACCATTATCAAGAAAATCAATGTCAACTTGCGCGGAAGCCATGATTACTGACAATTCATGCTGAGAAGATCCATATATATATAATATGGGACTGTGTTTTGAAAACATAAAATAATAGATGAGACAAACACCGTGATTGTTGTTCACTTCAAAGGCACAATTAGTGAATCTAAGAAATATCAAACACCGTGTAAACAAGACAGCGGCAGAATATTTTATTTTTGCAAAACAAGACATCAAAAACAATGATAACATGATTACTGACAATTCATGCTGAGAAGATCCATATATATATAATATGGGACTGTGTTTTGAAAACATAAAACAATAGATGAGACAAACACCGTGATTGTTGTTCACTTCAAAGGCACAATTAGTGAATCTAAGAAATATCAAACACCGTGTAAACAAGACAGCGGCAGAATATTTTATTTTTGCAAAACAAGACATCAAAAACAATGATAACATATAACAAATTAGAAAAAACAACATAACTGCAGAATATTTTAAAAATTAAGACATCAAAGATGATGATAATATATAGTAACAAACTAATTAATTGTTTTCTCAATTCAACCGACTGACAAAAAACAACAATATTTTAATTTGAAAAAATGATTTTTATTTTGCAAAAAAAAAATGACAATTTATATGCTACAGACTATAACAAGGATTAAGCAAGTGTGAAAAAAAGGTTGGATAGACGCTACTCCTGATCATTAAAAGGTTGGCCAGACGCTACTAATGAAATTAAAAAGGTTGGCTAGGTGGGACGACACCGGCAAGTAATAATAAGTCTTTGGCCAGCCGCTGATTTGTCGCGGTCCTCATAAGAGAAGGCCATCATTCCCCCTGCACCCCACCCCCTCTTCCCCTCCTCTCCTCCCAGCATTCAGATATAAACTGCTTAATAGTGTCCCTCACTTCCTCTTTTCCAATTTCTTCAATAAGCATTCCTACCCTCTCCCTCGTGTCCCCCTTCAGCCATCTATCCTTTGTTTCTTCACCCCACTTCTGCATTATTCTTCCAGTAAATTTTATTCTATGAGGTATATACTGTGGGCATTCCAAGAGAAAATGTTCCAGGGTCTCCACTACTCCAGAGTGGCACATTTGGCATCCCTTTTCCCCATCTCTCCCAATTTTTCCCCGAAGCTCCAGTGATCTTGATCTCAGTTTGAACAGCAGTGACCCTCCAAAGGTGCCATCTAGGTACTTCTCAAAAGCTGGCTTTTCTTTATATTGTAACCCCTGCAGTGATCTTTTCACGCTAACCCCTGCTCGCCAGTTTCGATTGCAATCTTCCATGACTCTCTCTTTGACAAACCTTTTGCCTTCTTTCATTCCTACTTCTATGTTTGTGACCTCTATAGAGTAATTGTCCATTAGTTCCCTCACATGTTTTGACCACCCCGTTTCTATATTAGAATTCCAAATGGTATCGAGCATCAATTTGCACCACCGGTTGTCAGGCAGGTTTCTCAAGTAGTTAAAGTAACACAGTTTTCCCAAATCTACCCTGTCCTTGATTTTCATCCACCCAAGCTCCCCCCTTACTGCTTCCAAAGCTGCAGCATTACTCGACCCTGTTATCCATCTGCCGGCATCATTTTGAGTATTTTCCAACTTCTTAATAACGGTTTGGTTTAATGGAATCGGGTCCGTGCCATACGTTATACTTGGTAAACCCACCCTCTCCCACAGTGTTTTCCCCACAAAGACCTTGTTGAAACTATTTTTCCCTAAAAGTTTTAGTTGGTTCAGAATTGTTTTCCCCTTCAGAATCAGTTTGGCTGAGTAATTTCTGTACACCCCTCTTCCCGTTATATTTATGCTTACCCCTAGATACTCATACTCTCCCGTTTCTCCTACAGTGATTTGTTTGCTTTCCCCTTCGGGCATTGAGAACTCCCCCACTCTCCATCTCTTCGTCATATCTACCTTGCGTCCAACGGGTATTACCTTGCTTTTATTTTCATTTAGTTCGAGCCGCCAAGTGTTCCCATATCTACCAACAATTTCCAGCAGTTTCTCTAGCCCCTGTTCAGTTCTAGACATTAACACCATGTCGTCCGCAAAGAATAAGCCTGGTATCTTTATGTCTCCAACATTTACCCCCTCCGCACTCTGAATTAGTTCGTCCCCTAAATCTTTAACATACAATGCAAACAAAATCGGTGAAAAGATACACCCCTGCTTGGGGCCTATATCCATAGGGACTCGTTTTGTAGTGATACTCCCTAGACTGAGTTGGCTTTGCACATCTGTATACAGTGCTTTCATGATTCCCACAAAGTCACCCCCCAGTCCGATGCCCTCGAGCTTTCGCCACATACCTTCCCTCCACACTCGGTCGTACGCTTTTTTCACATCTAGAAATGCCAGAAACATCTTTTTCTTTTCAGCCTTTGTTGATTCTATCAGTTGGGTGAGTGTAAATAGGTGATCAGTGACTCTTCGTCCTTTCCTGAAACCATTTTGAATTTCTCCTAAAAAACCTTTCTCTTCAATAACTTCCTCTAGTCTACCGTATATGACCTTACAGAATACTTTTCCGATGTTACTACTAACTGATATCCCCCCTATAGTTATCTAGAACTTCCTTATCCCCCTTTTTGTGTATGAACGACACCTTACTTTCCCTCCACTCTCTGGGGACCTCTTGCTTTCGCAGAGCCAGGTTGAAAAGGTTTGTCAGGACTTCAATAAGTGCCTTTCCTCCATTTTTGAGGAATTCGTTCGGAATTTCATCAGTCCCTCCCGCTTTACCATTTTTTAATTTCGAGACCACGTTCCGCACTTCTTCTGCCGTTATTTCGCTACATACACGATTGGATAGGTTCTCCTCCACCAGTGTATTTCTTTTTGGTGGGGACCCACTGCCCCATCGCCTATCGTTTATCTTTTCCCAGTGCTTGACTAACTCTGAAGCGATACGGCCTTTATCTTCTGTACTTTCCCCATCCACTTTGATACTCTGCACACTACTTTTCCCCCGTTTATTTACCCAGTTCCAAAATACGTTTGAGCTCGAACCCCCCGTTTTCTTTATTGTTCTGGCAAGACTGCAATTGCGCTCCTTCCTATTATTATTCTTTATCTCATTCACCTTTTTCCGTGCCAGTTCATATTCTCCTTTCATTAGTCTCGTGTCATTGTTATCCACCCCTTTAAGCTTCCTACTTCTTCTGTAAGCAGCGCATTTTACCTTCCTTTCTTTTATAGCCCTTTTCAGCCCCTCGTTAACCCTGTATCCAAGCTCTCTCGTTGGGACCCTCACCCTTCCTTTACACTCCTTCCCTGCCTCTGTTAGGCTATTTACTATGCCATCTGAAATACTCTGGACATTTGCATCCCTAGGTATACATTGAAGATTTGGTTTTAGTTTTTCCCGAAACTGCTTCCAGTCGGCTCCTTGTTTTAGTCCCCAAACTTCCTTGAAGGTATTTCTGTCTCTATTCGTCTTTTTGCCCATAATCTTAACTGTTATCAGGTTGTGATCACTACCCAAGTCATTTTTTCCCTCGTCATCTATTTCTACATCTATAACCTCCCTCCATACGCTAATGTCAGTGAGTATGTAATCAATTATTGTTTTCTTATCGTTCCTCTCCCAGGTCCATTTACCCTTACATTTCGCATCCCTGTTCAGGATCTTTAAACCAAGCTCTTTTGATAGGTCCAACATCTTCCTCCCATTCGTGTTAATTTTCCTATCACCTCCCTGTATGCCCTCCTCCTTATCCCCGATGTGCCCATTGAAGTCCCCCATTAAGACAATACTGAACCCTCTGCTCCCAAGCTCTGTGATATTCGATCTAAGAGTTGTATATATTGAATCATTCCACTAGGGCTTACTTCCCTCCACTGCTAAGTATACAACACCAACGGCAACACTCCTGCTTCCTAACTTGATTTTTGCCCAGACTATTTCGTTGGATACTGGAATCTGAGTCCTTGCTTCTGTGAGATCTGTAATCAATGAGGGCTGTAATTCCTCTTTAGCGTAGATGCCAACACCCCCACCCCGTTTCTGACCCTCAGTTCGCCCAGCTCCTATCCACACGCAACCCTTCATCTGATCAACCCGCTCATCCCGTCGTATCCACGTCTCACTTAGACCCATTATATCGAAGTCTCCTTCGTCCATCATTGTTGATATTTCGCTTACTTTCTTGTGCAGACCCTGGATGTTGCAGTACCCAAACTTAATGAATCTTTGTTTTTTTGTCATCACTGGCACATTATTATAACCCTGGTATGTCCCTGTATTGTGCATGTTTGTTGTTCTTCCTATGTTCCCAGCATTTGTGCCACTCTGGGTTACCGGCTGTGGTCCCCTACCCCCCTTTTCTCCAAAAAAGGCCCAGCCACCTGTAAGATTTTTTGGCCCAACAGGTCTGTACCCATCCTACTTAAATGCAATCCGTCTCGCCCATACAACTCTCCTTGTCCCCAGAATGAATCCCAGTGGTCAATGAAATGTACTCCCAAGTCTTTGCAGTGCTCTTCCAGCTCCTCGTTTAGTGCCATAATCCGCGAGTTCCTCTCATTCCCACCACCCATAACGGGGAGCACCCCTGAAACGATGATCCGAGCATTTCTGCTAAGTAGCTTACTAATTAGGTCCTTGTATGTGTCCACCAAACGAACTGATTTCCTCTCCCTGATGTTATTGGACCCCACATGTAATACCACTACCGGATCAGGCCCCGACCCAGCTACAATACCGTCCACTCTATCCCTCAGGTCCTCCACTTTAGCCCCCGGAAAGCACAGAACTGTTCTATTTTTACTGTCCGGACCACAGACAACCTTGTCGATCCCCCGAACTATGCTACTTCCCGCAACCACCAACTTACTTTTGGACCTCGCCCTATTTATCTCCTCTAGTCTCCTATTGTTTACAGCGTCCTCTTCCTCTCCAACAGCCCCACTCGGAATCAATATCGGTATCGGTATCTTTGACCTAGGATTACTCCTATCCTTGTCCCTCCGTCTCTTTCCAGGCCCTGAGCTACCTGGACTACTCACCGGGTCTTCCCCCGGATCCCTCCTCCTTTTTCCTGGCCTAGACCCCAAGCTACTATCTGTTGCACCTACCTCCATCTCCTCCTCTGTCTCTTCCGAATCGAGCACATCAAATCTGTTTCTGGTGCTGCACTCCCCACTGCCTTTGGACTTTACACCCCTATCTACCTGCTTCTCTGGCCCCCCTTTCCTACCACTTTTGGTAGTCCACGCCAAACGCTTTGCAGCATTGCTCCGACCTGGGCCCCCCTCATCTGTCCTACGTACTTTTCTAGCAGCCCCCACCTCATCACCTACCTCATTCACATCAAAGGTTCTACCCCCATACTTCCTCTTGGAACCACCGACAACCTTCCATCCTTCTCGGAAAGCCACTTTCACAGGCGTAACTCCAGACAGCCCCGCCCTACCAAGTTTTCCCTTCAGCTCAGCAATCTCCCCCTCAAACTTAACAATTGTCTCAAGTAGGCGGAGGATTTCCTGACAGTTTGCACATACCTCTCCATATCCCATCGAGCGACAGCCCCCATACATCATAGAACACTGTTTACAAACTTCAAGCCCAATATCGCCATCGGTGGCCCCACCAACCCGGCTCTGACCGACACCCCCAGTGACCTCTGTCTGCACACCAATACTTACTCCGTTGGCACCGTTGACCTGGACCGCGATATTACACGTATTTACCTCCATACTTACCTCCGTCTGAGTATTGAGTATTTTATCAAAAAAGTGGTACTCAAGTACTACGAGTACTGAGTACTTTGGACCCAGCCTATCACAAGTATATTAAACATCAAAGAGTATATTATATACTTGACACCGATTTTGTTTGCATTGTATGTTAAAGATTTAGGGGACGAACTAATTCAGAGTGCGGAGGGGGTAAATGTTGGAGACATAAAGATACCAGGCTTATTCTTTGCGGACGACATGGTGTTAATGTCTAGAACTGAACAGGGGCTAGAGAAACTGCTGGAAATTGTTGGTAGATATGGGAACACTTGGCGGCTCAAACTAAATGAAAATAAAAGCAAGGTAATACCCGTTGGACGCAAGGTAGATATGACGAAGAGATGGAGAGTGGGGGAGTTCTCAATCCCCGAAGGGGAAAGCAAACAAATCACTGTAGGAGAAACGGGAGAGTATGAGTATCTAGGGGTAAGCATAAATATAACGGGAAGAGGGGTGTACAGAAATTACTCAGCCAAACTGATTCTGAAGGGGAAAAGAATTCTGAACCAACTAAAACATTTAGGGAAAAATAGTTTCAATAAGGTCTTTGTGGGGAAAACACTGTGGGAGAGGGTGGGTTTACCAAGTATAACGTATGGCACGGACGTGATTCCATTAAACCAAACCGTTATTAAGAAGTTGGAAAGTACTCAGAATGATGCCGGCAGATGGATAACAGGGTCGAGTAATGCTGCAGCTTTGGAAGCAGTAAGGGGGGAGCTTGGGTGGATGAAAATCAAGGACAGGGTAGATTTGGGAAAACTGTGTTACTTTAACTACTTGAGAAACCTGCCTGACAACCGGTGGTGCAAATTGATGCTCGATACCATTTGGAATTCTAATATAGAAACGGGGTGGTCAAAACATGTGAGGGAACTAATGGACAATTACTCTATAGAGGTCACAAACATAGAAGTAGGAATGAAAGAAGGCAAAAGGTTTGTCAAAGAGAGAGTCATGGAAGACTGCAATCGAAACTGGCGAGCAGGGGTTAGCGTGAAAAGATCACTGCAGGGGTTACAATATAAAGAAAAGCCAGCTTTTGAGAAGTACCTAGATGGCACCTTTGGAGGGTCACTGCTGTTCAAACTGAGATCAAGATCACTGGAGCTTCGGGGAAAAATTGGGAGAGATGGGGAAAAGGGATGCCAAATGTGCCACTCTGGAGTAGTGGAGACCCTGGAACATTTTCTCTTGGAATGCCCACAGTATATACCTCATAGAATAAAATTTACTGGAAGAATAATGCAGAAGTGGGGTGAAGAAACAAAGGATAGATGGCTGAAGGGGGACACGAGGGAGAGGGTAGGAATGCTTATTGAAGAAATTGAAAAAGAGGAAGTGAGGGACACTATTAAGCAGTTTATATCTGAATGCTGGGAGGAGAGGAGGGGAAGAGGGGGTGGGGTGCAGGGGGAATGATGGCCTTCTCTTATGAGGACCGCGACAAATCAGCGGCTGGCCAAAGAGTTATTATTATTATTAGTACAGTGGCAGTGTACTGCTCACTTTCCATGGATGGGCAATATTTCCACGGATACAAATTCATACAATAATATTTGATGCCAAACACTAACTATAGGTATAATCATCAAAAATTTAAATAATGAAGCACCAGGTACAAACCGATGCTTCATCAATTAAAATTTTGTAGATGATGGTTTTTATTGACTGGTAAATGCTTGAGTGGACATCACTGCCCCGCGTGTATTACAACCCGTCCACGGCGACTGTACTGTAACTTGTCCTCTTTGTGAACATGTTTTCTACAATTTCACTCCTTTTGACAGAATGCATGCCTGTGGGGATTAAAACCAAAATAGTGAAAGTGCACTTGTGGATATTTGTAGCACAAGCACAGCACTAATGAATCAATATTTGATGATTTTAGGAATTTTAACAGTGTCATGAGACACCACAGTAGCAGGTACTGGTCATTCTGTTGGAAAAAATCACTGTTTTATGACTCGAGGTGCCTTAACTGAGAAAACTTAGGCTTTTTCTTACAAAGATTGCAGAATATCAAACACAATGTGAAATGTGTTCAGAAGCAAGAATGTGATTAAAAAATAATGGGAAATTCATGTCACCATCAATTTATTTATATATAAATTAATAAAGTTTTTTAGCTCACCTGAGCAAAGCTCAGTGGGAGCTTTACTGATCACATTCTGTCCGCCGTCCGTCCGGCGTTAACTTTACATTATTCAAATGTTGGGTAAATGTTTTATTACCTTATGCCAATTCAGATTTGTTCACATAAAGTTGCCCCCTTCTCCTGGGTGGTGCCATGCCCCCAAGGGGCACCAAAATCTTCTCATCAACCAGCAGTAGCAGAGACTTGATATATGGTATGCAGCTTCCTTTTAAGGTGTAGACTTGGATTTCTTTAAGCGAAGTTTGATGGGCTATATTTGGCGTCATTATGGGAGGGGCAAAATTTTTGGCCCCGCCCAAAATTTCTATTTTTAGTATAGTAGTTCCTATAATTAATGATATGGATTCATATTTGGGCTCACTATAGAAGCATTTCAGGCAAATTTCTTTAAAAATATTCTTCTCCAGATCCAGCAGGCAGAATCTTTTGATATTTGGTGTGCGACATTGTGGGGTGGATCTGATTCAAGTTTGTTCAAATCAGCCCCCTGGATTCATATTTGGGCTCACTATAGAAGCCCGAATTCGAACTTAGTGCATTTCAGGCAAATTTCTTAAAAAATCTTCTTCTCCAGATCCAGCAGGCAGAATCTTTTGATATTTGATATGCAACATTGTGGAGTGGATCTGATTCAAGTTTGTTCAAATCAGCCCCCTGGGTTCATATTTGGGCTCAGTATAGGAGCCCAAATTTGAACTTAGTGCATTTCAGGCAAATTTCTTTGAAAATCTTCTTCTCAAGATCCAGCAGCAGAATCTTTTGATATTGGGTATGGAGCATGCTTAGCGGGTGAGATTCAAGTTGTTCAAGCCAAGTCCCTGGGTTCATATTTGGGCTCACTGTGATAACCCGAATTATAACTTAGTTCAAAATGAGGAATTTTCTTTAAAAATCTTCTTCAGATCCAGCAGTCGGAAAGTTTCGATATTTGGTATGCAGCATCCTTGGGGGGGGGGGGGGGGGGGTGGGGAGATTCAAGTTTGTTAATGTACGCGTTATGGCCATAGTAAAGCTATCAAATTATGTACATATGGCCTGTGCACAAGCAATGTTTCGGCCAATGGACCTCCGGGGGTCCATTGGCAGAAACATTGCATGTGTTTGCCATGAACATAATAATAATAATAATAACACTTTGGCCAGCCGCTGATTTGTCGCGGTTCTCGGACGAGAAGGCCATGGTTACCCCTGTACTCCCAACTGCCTCCCTATTCCCACGCTTCTCCTCTCCTCCCAACACTCGGAGACGAACTGCTTGATGATATCCCTTGTCCCATTCTTCCCAATCTCTCCGATTAGCATATTAACCCTCTCCTTTGAGTCTCCCCCTGACCACATGTCCTTCATTCTCCCATCCCACTTCCCCATTATACTCCCAGTGAATCTCATTCTTTTAGGCTGATACTTTGGGCATTCTAGAAGAAAGTGTTCCAGGGTCTCCACCATGTCCAAGTTACACATCTGGCACTCCCTTTCACCGTCTTTCCCAATTTTTCCCCTCAGCTCCAGGGATCGCGACCTCAGCTTGAACAACAGTGACCCCCCAAAGGTGCCATCAAGGTACTCTTCAAAACCTGGCTTCTCTTTATCACGCAGGCCACCCAAAGACCCCTTTGATTTGACCCCCTCTCGCCAATTACGGTTACAATCCTCCATGACCCTTTCTCTGACGATTTTTTTACCCTGGTTTGCCCCAACGTCCAGGTCCGAGATTTCCAATGAGTAGTTCTCTACTAGTTCCCTCATTTGGACCATCCACCCCGTTTTGATATTTGAGTTGAAAATTCTCAGGAACATTACTTTACACCATCGGCTGTCGGGGAGATTTACCAAATAATTAAGATAACCGAGCTTCAACAGGTCTATCCTGTCCTTGATCCTCATCCACCCAAGCTCACCCCTGATTGCTTCTAGCGCTGCGGCATTACTCGACCCCGTTATCCATCGGCCTGCATCGTTCTGCAGGATTTCCAAGCTCTTTACGGCCGTCTGGTTTAGGGGTACCACTTCCGTACCGTATGTTATACTTGGCAGCCCCACCATTTCCCAAATGGTTTTCCCCACGAAAACCTTATTGAAACTGTTTCTCCCTATAAGTTTCCTTTGGTTAAGGATTCGTTTCCCCTTCAGAATCAATTTATTTGTGTGGTTCCGGTAGATGCCTCTTCCTGTAATGTTTATATTTACCCCCAAATACTCGTAATCACCCGTCTCTCCCACACTGAGAAGTTTGCTGCTCCCTTCCGGAATGCAGAACTCACCCACTCTCCACCTTCGAGTGGGGTCCACTTTGCGGCCGACAGGTATAACTTTGCTCTTGCTTTCATTAAGTTCGAGTCTCCATTTGCTCCCATATTTCCCAACAATTCCCAGCATTTTCGTTAGCCCCTCTTCGCTTTCTGACACTAGAACCATATCGTCTGCAAAACATAGCCCTGGGATCTTCAAGTCACCAACTGCTACCCCCTCCTCGCTACGCAGGAGTTCATCTCCTAAACCTTTGATGTACAATGCAAACAGGATCGGCGAAAGGATACACCCCTGTTTTAGGCCTATCTCCATAGGCACACGTTTCGTTGTAATGTTTCCCAGGCTAAGTTCACTCAGTACATCTTTATATAATGCTTTCATAATTCCAACAAACTCGCCTCCTAAGCCCATAGCCTCCAGCTTGCGCCACATACCTTCCCACCATACTCTATCGTATGCCTTCTTGATATCCAAAAAGGCCATAAACATCTTTTTCTTTTTTGCTTTCGCGGATTCTATCATTTGGGATAGTGTGAAAAGATGGTCAGTAAATCTCCTTCCCTTCCTGAAGCCATTCTGGATTTCTCCCAAAAAACCCTTCTCCTCAATTACCTCCTCTAGTCTCCCATAAAGTACTTTACAGAACACCTTTCCAATGTTGCTACTGACAGAGATCCCTCGATAGTTATCCAAAACTTCTTTTTCCCCCTTTTTGTGAATAAATGTCACTTTGCTTTCCCTCCACTCCTTTGGGACCTCTTGTTTTTCTATGGCTAAATTGAATAGGGCAGTTAGGCTTTCCAAGAGTTCCTCTCCCCCTTTTTTGATAAACTCGTTAGGAATTTCGTCCACCCCTCCCACTTTTCCACTCCTCAATTTTGAGATCACCCTTCGCACCTCCTCAGTTTTGATTTCGCTGCACACGAAGTCCGAGAGATTTTCCTCGACCTGGTTCGGACACTCCGGTGGGTTCCCCATGCCCCATCGCTTATCGTTTACCTTTTCCCAGTGCTTGACTAGTTCTAATGCGATTTGATCTCGCTCTTCTGTAACTCTGCCATCTACTTTAATGCTCTGTTGGTTATTCCCTTTGTTACGTTTGTTCACCCATTTCCAAAATACGCTCGAACTCGACCCCCCTGTCGTTCTTATCGTCCTAATAAGACTGCTATTTCGCACTCTCCGGTTGTCGTCTTTTATCTTGTTTTCTTTATTTCGTGCTTGTTGGTATTCTTCCTTTGCTGCCATGGCCTCATTGCTTTCCATCTCCTTAAGTTTTCTACTTCTCCTGTATGCAGCACATTTAGCTTTTCTAACCTGTATGGCCCTTTTCAGTTCTTCGTTCACTCTGTACCCAAGTTCCCGTGTTGGCACCCTAATCATTCCTACACTTTCCTTCCCTGCCTCCACTAGGCTCGCAACTATGGCGTCGGCCATCTTCTGGACAACCAGGAGAACCTACCGTGATTTGGATGCCATTCGATATGGCAATTGCACGCAATTCCAACGCGCAATTAAGCCTAGATAAGCGCACTATTCGTGACAGGACTTCTAGTTTTAACTGTAGGTCCATATTTGGACTCACTTTGGGAGCTTGAATTGTAACTTAGTTCGAAATGAGGAATTTTCTTAAAAAATCTTCTTCAGATCCAGCAGATGAATGCTTTTGATATTTTTTATGCAGCATCCTTAGGAGGCAAGATTCAAGGTTGTTCAAGTCATGTCCCTAGGTCCATGTTTGGGCTCACTGTGGGAGCTCGAATTGTAACTTAGTTCAAAATGAGGAATTTTCTTTAAAAATCTTCTTCTTCAGATCCAGCAGTTGGAATGTTTTGATATTTGGTGTGCGGCATCCTTAGGGGGGCGAGATTCAAGTGTGTTAAAGCCATGTCCCTAGGTCCATATTTGGGCTCACTGTGGGAGCTTGAATTGTAACTTAGTTCGAAATGAGGAATTTTTTTAAAAAATCTTCTTCAGGTCCAGCAGATGAATGCTTTTGATAGTTTTTATGCAGCATCCTTAGGAGGCTAGATTCAAGTTTGTTCAAGCCATGTCCCTAGGTCCATGTTTGGGCTCACTGTGGGAGCTCAAATTGTAACTTAGTTCAAAATGAGGAATTTTCTTTAAAAATCGTCTTCTTCAGATCCAGCAGTTGAAATGTTTTGATATTTGGTGTGCGGCATCCTTGGGGGGCGGGGGGGAGTGAGATTCAAGTTTGTTAAAGCCAAGTCCCTGGGTTCATAAGTAGGAATGCAAGGGTAGTCGTATCCGGGGTCCTTCCTGTCCTTGGAGGTGGGGACGAACGGAACTCAAGGATTTTGGCGCTAAATGAAGAGTTAGAGGACTACTGTGTTGATCTGGGAATTCCCTTTATCGACCATTGGGACACGTTTTGGGGCAATGGGAGCATGTACGGGCGTGACGGGCTGCATCTTAGCAGGGCGGGGAAACGGGTATTAGGGGATAAAATTCTACGGGTAGCAGAGCCTTTTTTAGAGAGGAGTGGGGTGGGAGGTCAGAGGCAAGTATAACGAGAGTGGACATAGGTGGGGTGAACAAGAGTGAGGGGGACAGAATAAGTTTACCAAGACTAGCACCAGAAAACAATGGGCCCAATAGGCGGAAGGCAATGAACCTCGGTACCCTGAAAGTGGGTTATAGCAACATCCAGGGTCTCCACCGGAAAGTAAGTGAAATTGCTACATTGATCGAGACAGAGGAGTTTGATGTCATGGGCTTAAGCGAGACGTGGGTAAGACACGAGGAACGGGTAGACCAAGTAAGCGGGTGTGTGTGGATAGGTGTAGGGCGAACGGAAGGCCAGAAAAAGGGGGGAGGGGTAGGCATGTACATTAAAGAGGATTTAAAACCGTCGCTGATTACAGATCTGGAAGATATTATCACCTCGGCTGATGTGTCAAAAGAAATTGGATGGGTAAAGATCAGTCTGAGAAACAAAAGTATTGCCCTTGGGATTGTGTACTGTGCGGTGGAGGGAAGTAAACCCGAGTGGAATGACTCGATATACTCAACACTAAGGTCCAATATCACTGAACTAGAAAACAGGGGGCTCGGTATAATTCTGATGGGCGACTTTAATGGACACATAGGTGACAAGGAAGAAGGCATAGAGGGTGGGGACAAGAAAGTCAACAGGAATGGAAGGAAGCTGTTGAACTTCACAAATGAGCTCGGTCTGAAGATTCTGAACAGGGACGCTAGATGTAAGGGGAAATGGACCTGGGAGAGAAACGACAGAAAATCAATAATTGACTACATTCTCATAGATATGAATTTATGGAGGGAGGTGATAAGGGTAGAAGTGGATGATGAGGGCAAAATGGAGTTGGATAGTGATCACAACTTGATTACAGTGACGATGAGGGCCAAAAACCTAGAGAAAAGGAAAGGAAGCTTCAAGGATATTTGGGAACTCAAAAAGGATGCCGACTGGGTGAAGTTCGAAGAAAAACTAAAACTAAAGCTTGCAGCCGTACACAAGGGGGGTAGTGTCCAGAAGATGGCCGACGCCATAGTTGCGAGCCTAGTGGAGGCAGGGAAGGAAAGTGTAGGAAAGATTAGGGTGCCAACACGGGAACTTGGGTACAGAGTGAACGAAGAACTGAAAAGGGCCATAAAGGTTAGAAAAGCTAAATGTGCTGCATACAGGAGAAGTAGAAAACTTAAGGGGGTGGAAAGCAATGAGGCCATGGTAGCAAAGGAAGAATACCAACAAGCACGAAATAAAGTAAACAAGATAAAAGACGACAACCGGAGAATGCGAAATAGCAGTCTTATTAGGACGATAAGAACGACAGGGGGGTCGAGTTCGAGCGTATTTTGGAAATGGGTGAACAAACGTAACAAAGGGAATAACCAACAGAGCATTAAAGTAGATGGCAGAGTTACAGAAGAGCGAGACCAAATCGCATTAGAACTAGTCAAGCACTGGGAAAAGGTAAACGATAAGCGATGGGGCATGGGGAACCCACCGGAGTGTCCGAACCAGGTCGAGGAAAATCTCTCGGACTTCGTGTGCAGCGAAATCAAAACTGAGGAGGTGCGAAGAGTGATCTCAAAATTGAGGAATGGAAAAGCGGGAGGGGTGGACGAAATTCCTAACGAGTTTATCAAAAAAGGGGGAGAGGAACTCTTGGAAAGCCTAACTGCCCTATTCAATTTAGCCATAGAAAAACAAGAGGTCCCAAAGGAGTGGAGGGAAAGCAAAGTGACATTTATTCACAAAAAGGGGGAAAAAGACGTTTTGGATAACTATCGAGGGATCTCTGTCAGTAGCAACATTGGAAAGGTTTTCTGTAAAGTCCTTTATGGGAGACTAGAGAAGGTAATTGAGGAGAAGGGTTTTTTGGGAGAAATCCAGAATGGCTTCAGGAAGGGAAGGAGAGTTACTGACCATCTTTTCACACTATCCCAAATGATAGAATCCGCGAAAGCAAAAAAGAAAAAGATGTTTATGGCCTTTTTGGATATCAAGAAGGCATACGATAGAGTATGGAGGGAAGGTATGTGGCGCAAGCTGGAGGCTATGGGCTTAGGAGGCGAGTTTGTTGGAATTATGAAAGCATTATATCAAGATGTACAGAGTGAACTTAGCCTGGGAAACATTACAACGAAACGTGTGCCTATGGAGATAGGCCTAAAACAGGGGTGTATCCTTTCGCCGATCCTGTTTGCATTGTACATCAAAGGCTTAGGAGATGAACTCCTGCGTAGCGAGGAGGGGGTAGCAGTTGGTGACGTGAAGATCCCAGGGCTATTTTTTGCAGACGATATGGTTCTAGTGTCAGAGAGCGAAGAGGGGCTGACGAAAATGCTGGGAATTGTTGGGAAATATGGGAGCAAATGGAGACTCGAACTTAATGAAAGCAAGAGCAAAGTTATACCTGTGGGCCGCAAAGTGGACCCCACTCGAAGGTGGAGAGTGGGTGAGTTCTGCATTCCGGAAGGGAGCAGCAAACTTCTCAATGTGGGAGAGACGGGTGATTACGAGTATTTGGGGGTAAATATAAACATTACAGGAAGAGGCATCTACCGGAACCACACAAATAAATTGATTTTGAAGGGGAAGCGAATCCTTAACCAAATGAAACTTATAGGGAGAAACAGTTTCAATAAGGTTTTCGTGGGGAAAACCATTTGGGAAATGGTGGGGCTGCCAAGTATAACATACGGTACGGAAGTGGTACCCCTAAACCAGACGGCCGTAAAGAGCTTGGAAATCCTGCAGAACGATGCAGGCCGATGGATAACGGGGTCGAGTAATGCCGCAGCGCTAGAAGCAATCAGGGGTGAGCTTGGGTGGATGAGGATCAAGGACAGGATAGACCTGTTGAAGCTCGGTTATCTTAATTATTTGGTAAATCTCCCCGACAGCCGATGGTGTAAAGTAATGTTCCTGAGAATTTTCAACTCAAATATCAAAACGGGGTGGATGGTCCAAATGAGGGAGCTAGTAGAGAACTACTCATTGGAGATCTCGGACCTGGACGTTGGGGCTAACCAGGGAAAAAAAATCGTCAGAGAAAGGGTCATGGAAGATTGTAACCGTAATTGGCGAGAGGGGGTCAAATCAAAGAGGTCTTTGGGTGGCCTGCGTGATAAAGAGAAGCCAGGTTTTGAAGAGTACCTTGATGGCACCTTTGGGGGGTCACTGTTGTTCAAGCTGAGGTCGCGATCCCTGGAGCTGAGGGGAAAAATTGGGAAAGACGGTGAAAGGGAGTGCCAGATGTGTAACTTGGACATGGTGGAGACCCTGGAACACTTTCTTCTTGAATGCCCAAAGTATCAGCCTAAAAGAATGAGATTCACTGGGAGTATAATGGGGAAGTGGGATGGGAGAATGAAGGACATGTGGTTAGGGGGAGACTCAAAGGAGAGGGTTAATATGCTAATCGGAGAGATTGGGAAGAATGGGATAAGGGATATCATCAAGCAGTTCGTCTCTGAGTGTTGGGAGGAGAGGAGAAGCGTGGGAATAGGGAGGCAGTTGGGAGTACAGGGGTAACCATGGCCTTCTCGTCCGAGAACCGCGACAAATCAGCGGCTGGCCAAAGTGTTATTATTATTATTATTATTATATATGGGCTCCCTGTGGGAGCCCAAATTATAACTCGGTTCAATATGAGGAATATTCTTTAAAAATCATTTTTTTAGATCCACTTGTCAGAATCTTTGGATATTTGGTATAAGCTTTTCTTAGGAGGAGTAGATGCAACTTGTTGAAATCAATTCTCTGGGTTGATATTTAGGTCACCATGTACAGGTGGGCGCCCTCAGGCCCCCTGGGGTCTCTTGTTTTAGGAAAAAATGCATACTGAGAGCTTGGGGGGGGGGGGGGGGGTACATCCAGGGCTATAATTTACCTCATCACTAGGTAAAAGAATATTTGACATCATTTATTGAGATAAAATGGCATTTTCTATTGATATTGGTGGATTATATAGCCTCAGCCAGGGCTTATAAGAATCTGAGAATCGATTCCCGTAGAGATCCGTGCAACAAAACCAGTGAGAAACCAAGTTTAACCCTTTACCTAACACAAAGGCAGCAAATTAACCAATACAACACTAACATGACCTGAAATATTGTGACACTGGCAATAAAATTTGTACAAATATGGCTGTCATTGGAACCGGCTCTCATCAGCCGGTTCTAGTAACATCCATAATTATTACGCTTGATGAATATTGTTTGTTTTTAGCTCACCTGACTGTAAGTCAGGGGGCGCTTAAATGATGACTTTCTGTCTGTCCACCATCAGTCCATCCTGTCCGGCGTGAACTTTACATTACTAACCTCTCCTCATAAACAACTGAGCCGAATTGAACCAAATTTGATATTCATGTTCCTTATCATATACGAATTCCAGTTTGTTCAAATAACGTTGCCACACCCACATGGGGCCCCCAAGCATTTCTCTGATAGCATGCATAAATTGTTTTCCAAAATTGAAAAAAAATCTTCTCCAGAACCATGTATAAGAATCTTTTGATACTTGGTATACAGCATCTCTAGGGGTGGGAGAGATAGGTTCAAGTCCCTGAGTTGATATTTGGGCTCCCTATGGGCACCCAAATATCAACAGTGCAACATGAGGAAATTTCTTTGAAAACCTCCTTCAGATCCACCAGTCAGAATGCTTTCATATTTGGAATGCAACATTTCTAGTGGGGTGGGGGGCAGGGGGGAGGGTAGATTGAAGTTTGTTTGAATCGGGTCTCTGGGTTAATATTTGGTCTATCTATTGAAGCCCAAAGTTTAACTCAGTGCAGTATGAGGAAATTTCTTTAAAACTTGTTTCTTTTCAGATCCACCAGTCAGAATCCTTTCGTATTTGGCTTACAGCATCTCTAAGGGGGTCAGATTCATGTTTGTTCAAGCCAAATCCATGGGTTAATATATGGGCTCATTATGGGAGTGCAAATTAACTCAAAGCAACATGAGAAAATTTCTTTAAAAATCTTTTTCTTCAGACCCACTAGTTTAATGCTTTAATATTTGGTGTACAACATCTCTGGGGAGGTCAGATGTAAATTTGTTCCAGTTTGGTTCCTGCCAGTCGGAACCCTTTCATATTTGGTATCGCAGGAAGGTGGGGGGGGGGGGGGGCAGATTTGAGTTTGTTCATTTCAGGTCTGTGGCTTAATATTTGGGCAGGGGTGGGTTAGGTTCGAGGTTGTTCATAAATGTCCAAATCCATTCCTTAGAGCTTTTCCATAAAATTTGCCTTTCAAAGTGCAGTGACACAACAACCCTTGGAAGTTTGGCAGTACTTGTCTACAGCTGTCAGAATTGGAAGCAATCAGGAAGACCTATGCTAATAATCATCTAACACGGAAAATAGAATTATGAATAATTTCATAACATTAATCCTATGTAGTGTCCATGAACCTTGACTAACTAAATCTGACCCAAAATACTTCTCTGAACCACCTCGTCAGGTGAGCGATTAAGGGCCCGGGGGGGGGGGGGGGGGTAAAAATCAGTAGTTGGTGTTGTAAAAATTAAAAAAGCTGTATTGGGTAAATGGTTAACATGTATTATCAGTATGAAACAGGGGTTCAATCATACTGACCTAATAGGATCCTGGCCTATAGCAGGTCTGAATTCTCGGAACGATTTCCGCAAGAATCCAAATGGATTCTCCCAAATTTAGAGGAACGACCCCAATTTTGAAACAAAATTGACATATTGTTTCATGGTGGTGTGGCCCTATTTATCTTGCTGTATGATTAATTAAAACAGATTTTGTGAAAAGGTTTTGTGTGCTGATGCAGATTTTAGTTTTATTTTGGGATTTGGGTAGTTTCAAAGAAAGCTGTGAATTCTTATCCCTCCCAACTTATTGGGTAACAGAGTAGAAATTCTGTCGGAGACAATAACAGTTTTTAAGCCTATTTGACACAGATTGGACAGTTCTCTTCAAAAGAACAAATTGCCCATAGACAGAAGCCAAAAGTTGAATTCTATTGCAGAAATGACTCTTTCATCACATGAAAGAGGTAACTGTATCTTTGGTAGGGTTGGGTTTGCTCATAGGTATAACTGTTGTGAATATTTTAATTAGATTTACATGCCTCGAAAAGTTGCGCTCGGAAATTATCTAATTCCCAAAACTAAGCAGTCTTGGGGAAATATATTGTTTCAATAAACATTTGAAGAAGTCTACTGACATTTTGCATTACTTTTGAATGTTCCAAATGAAAAAAGAGGATTATTTGAGGACTTTTAGAACCGAAAAATTTGTTTGACTATTGGTGTGTTTTGTTTGGGAATTCCCTGAGAAATATGAACATGTGACCAGCACTTCCCTTTCTGTTAGTTTTTCTTTTATTTGTTGCATGACCCCTGTTTAAAAATCATTAAAAGGTTGTCTGAAGGGCTATAGTTGACAAAAAATGTTTGAATGCTAAATTTAAAATGATGCGACCATATTTTTTTTCGCCTGAACGTTATAATGGTCGCCTATGGGAAAATATTTAGTACTGTGAAACGTATTCTTGTTTGGCTGAAATTAAACAATTGCAGGAATTCGACTGAATAAACCAAAATGTTTTTGGAGTAATGGTTGCGGAATGAAATATTTCAATACGTTGGATACTTTGGGGTTCCTTCTTACGCCTTGCGTATTGTCATATTATCACGGACTTTGGGTGCTAGTTTGGATTACAGTCTTATCGGGGTGATAATGCGTCTGATGACTTTGGAAATACAGGCCTATCAGTTTAAAAAAAAACATTTTCCGAGAGATCATGCCTCATGCTGCTGGGAATGCTTGGAGGGGAGGACGTCTATGTCTATGTCGGATTTTCAAATATGGCTGGCTTCGGACCTGCGGGAGAGGACCGCCATCCCTCTCTTACCCACCTCGGTTACTGCAGCACCACTTTTCGGTCAAAATCTTCAACCCTTCAGAAACATACCTGTACGCCTATGATAGATGACGTTCCCCCATAAAGTTGGAAAAAAAAATTCAAAACGGTTTTTTAAAAGGTCATTATTCATGCTGATTCATGGGGAAAAACCGGCCGAACACGCCATTTTCTAATGTGTTAAAAGGAAATAAAATAATAAATAAATAACACTAATGGTTGATTATTACACTACTGGTTGTTACATCAACCAGAAGTGTAATATTAACCAGTAGTGTAATAAAAATTAACCAGTAGCGTAATAATCAACCAGTAGTGTAATACAAATCAACCAGTAGCGTATCGTACGTTTAAAGGCGTTTTGCAGGTCAAACATCATTTATTATAATATTTCGTTTTAACGAAATAAGTGTTTGTAGCGGTAAGCAGGGCCAGATAACACCACTTCGCTACTTTTTGACTGCAAATTCTGCTTACTTGGCTAAGTAACACGGTTACGTACTATAGCAAAATATGAATTTGACTCATTAAAATTAATGACTTCACTTTATTGTGGAATACATTTAGTGGAATTCACTCGAAACACTTTCCAATCAATTAACGTTATGATCTCTCCATTTTTCACGATATGTGTTTTATCAGAGTTTTTTGGTGCTGTTCCTTTATATTCATAGCGTGGTTTATCGGTGCAGAAAGAAACTGAAGCGGCGGAAAGTCCAACGGTACACCCCCCCCCCCCCCCCCCTCCCCTCCATCGTTCCGTCGTCCTTGGGAATCAATTCAATATCTAATTCCAGATTTAACATAAACAAGCTTATTCAGGGGATGGTGAATTGGGGTCTTTGCGGATAAATAACTACCACTGGATTGACATTTGCCACATAGAAAGTTAAAAATAATGTCTCACCCCACAAGTAATAGAATTAACACTTCTTTAGAAGCCAATGAGATCGATGTTCTTTTCACCTGGTAAAGTTTAACTAAAGTCGTATAATGTTAACACTAAGATACTCCCTCCCCCACCCCACCCCCTCGGCCCCGTGAAGGTAGACGCGTAAAGCGGGAGATGGGGGGGGGGAGGGGGGTTCATTTAGTGATCCGTCAGGGCCGTATTAAATATTATAATTGAAGACAGCACGCAGGAGACACGTCCTTGAATATCATACTCCAGCACCTGTAAGGTACCATGACAATTTATTCTGTTATCCTGAAACCTGTCAACTTATGCCTGGAGTAAGAAGTCTCTGAAAACCACAACATTATCATAAATAATTGGCCAACTTTGAATTTACATAAAGCCACAAATGCAGAAAGTGACATTAAACACCAGAAAATACGCACATCACATAAAAATACCTTTCCTCACCGCATTGAACCTACGAAATGATGTTTGACCTGCAAAACGCCTTTAAACGTACGATACACCAGCGTTTATTACACTACTGGTTGATTTGTATTACACTACTGGTTGATTATTACACTGCTGTAATTTATTTATTATTTTATTACGTTTTAACGAAATAATATTTCGAAATAACAAAATAATATTTCGTTTAAACGAAATCATTATTTCGTTTAAACGAAATAAATAAATTGGTATATGGGGCGATGGGGGATGCAAACTGCCCATGAATCAGCACGAATAATGACGCCTTTTAAAAAAACGTTTTGAATTTTTTTCCCAACTTTATAGGAGAACGTCATCTATCAAAGGCGTACGGGCATTTATTTTTGAAGGGCTGAATATTTTGACCGAAAAGTGATGCTGCAGTAACCGAGGTGGGTGAGAGAGGGCTGGCGGTCCTCTCCCGCAGGTCCGAAGCCAGTCGTATTTAGAAATCCGACATAGACATAGGCGCCCCCCCCCCCCTCCCCCTCCCCGCACTCCCAACAGCAGGGCATGCTCTCTCGGAATTTCTTTTTTAAACTGTTAGTCCTGTGTATCCAAAGTCATCTGACGCATCATCACCCCGATACGACTGTAATCCAAACTAGCACCCAAAGTCCGTAATATAATTTTTTGCTGTGGCACGTCCTGTGAGACGTACCACGCCAAAAAATATATTACGGACTTTGGTTCCAAGTTTGGTCTTATAGGGCGGTATCTCTTACGTAAAGACAATAGATTGATTGAACGTTTGAAACTACAGGTAGATCTTTGAAGCTTGCCCCCCAAAATTATGAAAACTGCCAGAAAAAAAAGATTTTCCCCGACTTCACAGCCCCCCGCCCCCGAGTTACCATGGCCTGTACGCAATGCATCTCATAATGTCGTTCTTTGGTTTCCATTACTATTTTTGTCGACCATTTGCAGTCTATCGGCATCGGTCCTGCAATTTATAAGGTTTCTCAGGAGAGAGGAGGTGAGGTGAGAGAAGCTATGTGGGGGGGGGGGGGGGGGGGCAGGGGAGTACCCTTGGACTTTCCGCCCTTTCGTTTTCTTTCTGCACCGACAAACCACGCTATAAATATATATGGAACAGGAACAGCACCAAAAAACTCTGGTAAAAAACATCGCGGAAAACTGATTAATTGATTGGAGAGGGTTTCAAGTGAATACCACTAAATTTTTTCCACAATAAAGTGATTTTAATGAGTCAAATTCACATTTTGCTAGAATACGTAACCGTGTTACTTAGCTAAGTAATCAGATTTGCAATCGAGAAGTAGCGAAGCGGTGTAATCTGGCCCGGCTTTGCACTACAGATACTTATTTCGTTAAAACGAAATAATTATTTCGTTAAAACGAAATATTATTTCGTTACTACGAAATATTATTTCGTTAAAACGAAATAAATAAGAGTGAAACCTATCATCTACCGGGATCCATAAATTTCATGTATATTCGTTTCCACCTTTCACGGGTTTGATCCTTAAAATTCCGACTTTTGATATTTCGCGTTAACATTGGAGGGGCGCATATATATACCGCTATACTCCCCAAGCACCGCCATCAACCACAGCAACCCCCCTCCCCCGCTCTCCCCTCCATCGTTCCGCCGTCCTGGGGAATGAATTCAGTAGCTAATTCCAGATTTAATATAAACAAGCTTATTCAGGGGATGGTGAGTTGGGGTCTTTGCGGATAAATAACTACCACTGGATTGAGATTTGCCACATAGAAAGTTAAAAACAATGTCTCACCACAAAAGTAATAGAATTAACACTTCTTTAGCAGCCAATGAGATCGATGTTCTTTTCACCCGGTTAAGTTTAACTAAAGTCGTATAATGTTAACACTAAGATACTCCCTCCCCCACCCCACCCCACCCCACCCCCACAGCCCCGTGAAGATAGACACGTAAAGCGGGAGATGGGGGGGGGGGTGGGTGTAGACATTTAACGATCCATCAGGGCCGTATTAAGTATTATAATTGAAGACAACACGCAGGAGACACGTCCTTGAAAATCATACTTCAGCACCTGTAAGTTACCATGACAATTTATTCTGTTATCCTGAAACCTGACAACTTATATGCCTGGGGTAAGAAGTCTCTGAAAACCACAACATTATCATAAATAATTAGCCAACTTTGAATTTACATAAAGCTACAAATGCAGAAAGAGACATTAAACACCAAAAAAATACGCACGTCACATAATAATCATAAGAAATACCTTTCTGCGGCGTATTGAAGTCACGAAATGATGTTTGACCCGCAAAACGCCTTTAAACGTACGATAGAATGATTAAAAATCGATAACATGAGTAGGTAATAAATGAGAGTTCAACCATCATCGTACATGTACGTGTACGTGTACATGTACACCTCCATAGGATTTAGTGTTAAAATCGTGTACATGTACAAGATTTTTAACGTTTTTTAGGGTGCTTTAGAATCCCTTGAGAATTCAAACATCACTGATTGTATCCAAGAATGACAGAAAACGCATGAAATTTTACGTACAGTACATGTACCGTTTTGATTGAAATCGGCAAGTGAGTTTCCCCCATAGGATTCAGTGTTAATTTGCGAGCAAAAAAACGTTTTGGGAATTCTAACATCATCCTCTCGCCGATTCTAACAATCCGCGTCCGTACACGATTTTAACACTGAATCCTATGGGGGAAACTCCCTTGCGGATTTTAGGTCTGAAATCGACTCGCGTGAAGAGGTGATGTTTGAATTCTCAAACCCACTGTCGCGTTTCTCGAAGTGAGACTGGCGCACGTTATTGCGAGGTGATCTCGATGAGCACTTGATGGAAGTGTTTTGAACGAAGAGTGTTGTCGTCGGTGTGTTAGAAATTCGCGAGCCCGCTGTCACGTTTTTGATTGGTATATATATATAGGGGAGAAAAAAAATATATAAATAAATAGTTATTTAAAAAAAATAAATATATCAAATCGAATAGATAATAAAAACGTAAATCATGAGCGATTCTCAGGATATTAGAGTGAGGTTTCTTTTAAAAATGCTGATGAGAGCCTACGCATTCTGCGTGAATGAACAACTAGGTCGTCTCTTGTTAGAACGATGCGTCGGATGTCGGGATCACCTAGACTTCGATCACGAGAATCATTCGTGTCTGTGGATGGAAAGGGAAGATATGGTCGTCAAGTATTTCGAACCGGCGTTCGAACGCGTTCAAATCAATGAAGTGATCGCATTTTGGAAGAGATTACTCTACTGTAAGAATCGAAGCAAGTCCACAGATTCGGAAGAACAGAAATTGGCGCGTAAAAGTCTGACTTTACGAGATAAGGGATGCATCTTGAAATTATTGTTCAACGAAGCATACGTCTAAGTTTTCCCGTTGATATAAAATAAGGGAGAATAGAAAATAAAAATAAATACACACATAAATTTTTTATCTAATATTAGAAAGAAAAAAAAACAAAAATGAGAACCAGAAATAAATTGTATCCGACGTTAGTGGACGACGAGGACGAGAAGCCGATCGACGTTTTGCCGACGGCGCCGTCGCTAGAAGAAAGAGAAAGAGGAGAGGGGTATCGCATCGATCAAATCAGTAGAATCCAAGAGTATCTAACTCGAGAGAGAGATTCTCGTCGTTCCCTCAAGAAGAAGTATTCGCGTTTCGTGAAATTCGTCAACGCGATCGACACGACACTCATCACGATTTCCATGGGTTTACACGCGGCCGGCATCGGATTGTTGTCGACCGCGGTCGGCATTCCGATCGTGTTGACCGTAGAAGGAGTGGCTCTCGCCGCCAGATTGTTTAGCACGCTCGGACACTTTTTGAGTAGGAAATTATATCTGAAGGCGAGGAAACACGACAAGCTTCGTGTCTTGGCTGACTCCAAGATCGATACGATATCCGAAATGATTTCTATGGCGTTGAAAGACGGTAGGATATCGGACGGTGAATACTTCGCGATATTGAGCGAGAAAACGAAATACGATGCCATGAAAGAAGCCGTGAGAATCAAGACTCGTCAGATCATCAAGGAAGAGATGAAGGATTATCTCGTGGAAAAGGGGAGGAAAGAGGCCAGGGAGGAATTCAGTAAGATGATAGAACTCAAGAGCAGCGATTGAAAAAAAAATATATATAATAAGAACAGAATTTTAAAAAAAAAAAAATTAAATTTATATATAAAATAAAAAAAACGAAATTAATTTAAATAACTCTTAAAAATGTATTGCGTAAAGTGTAAGAGAGTTACCGAGACGAGTAATTCTAGAGAAGTGCGAACTAAAAACGACAGACACGTGTGTGGTTCTGTCAAGACACGATTCGTCAAAAAAAAGAACGCGAGCAAAGGTAAAGGCATTGTGAATAAAATTATCAATAATCTACCTTTCGAAATGCATCTGCCCGGTCACAGTTTCACGGGACCCGGAACGAAATTGAACAAGAGACTCAACGCCGATCTGACACTCAAATCTTGGAGCAAACCTGTGAATAGGGTGGACGCGGCCGCGTATGATCACGATCTGTGCTACGCCGGACATCCCGACACCAAGACTCACAACGACGTCTGCGATAAAAACATGTTGGGGAAATTAAGAGGCATATCGAATCCGACCAGGAGAGAGAAGATGGAACGTTCGCTGGTCGGCAATCTGATCGGTGCGAAACGTCGATTCAGATGGGGCGTTCAAAAAAAAAAGCGCATCTGAAAAGAAGAAGAAACGATTATTGACGAGTGAATTGGCCGAGGAGTTACACAAACCCATAGTGCGTAAATTTCGAAAGAGAAGGGTGTTCGTGAAGGGTCTGGATGATATTTAATCTGCCGACTTGGTCGACATGAGATCGTTTTCGAGGTGGAACGAGAGCGTCAAATATTTATTGACGGTCATCGACGTGTTTTCCAAATATGGTTGGATCAGAGCTTTGAAGAATAAATCGGGACCTTGCGTCGCCGAGGCTCTGAAGAGCGTGTTCGACTCGTCTTCTCGAAAACCGAGTAAAGTGTGGGTGGATAAGGGAAAGGAATTCTACAACAAGGACGTTCGTCGATTGGTAGACCTCTACTCGATCGAAAACGAAGAGAAAGCCAGTGTGGTGGAACGTTGGAATCGAACGATGAAGGAAAAGTTGCACAGATACTTCACGGCGAATTCGACCAAGAAATACATATATGCTCTGAACGGTCTGGTCAAAGATTGTAACAACACCCGACACAGATCGATCAAGATGACTCCCGCGGAAGCTAGCGATCCTCGAAACGAAAAACGGGCCTACGCGAATCTATATCCCGAGAGATCTAAGATCAGGAAGAAGTCTAGAATGCCGAAATTTGCAATCGGTGATCGAGTGAGAATCTACTCTTATAAGAAGCACTTTGAAAAGGGTTATACTCCTCGATGGACCTCGGAAATCTTCGTGATAATCAAAATATTTCACACCGATCCGGTGACTTACGAAATCGAAGCTTTGGATGGAGAAGAGATCATCGGAAAGTTTTACGAACAACAATTACAGAAGACGAAGTTTTGATGAAGAAAATAAAAATTGTTTATATACTCTCTTTAACATTTTCTTGTTTACACACATATGTATAAGAGAGAAAAAAATAATAACAAATAATTAAAAACTATTTTTAGATAAAGAAAGCAAGTTAATTAATAAACAAAAAACTAAAAATCCTTTAAAATGACAAATATACTAGATATAGCACAAAGCATAGTGAAAGATGAAAGTATTCAAGAATATGAGGTTCACGAATACGAACCGGTAACCGGAACGAGTTTGAACAATGCGGGAGAGATAAGAATCAACGTCGAAACTCAAGATCTATTCGTACATCCTAGCGAGAGTTACACAGTGGTGCAGGGACGTCTCACCAAGGAAGATGGGAGCGACTACGCCGACGACGACACAGTTACTCTAGCCAATAATGGCATCATGCATCTATTCAGTAACATAAAATACATGCTATCCGGACAAGAGATAGAATCTGTGTTTCATCCCGGTCAGGCCACCACGATGTTCGGACTCTTGACATATCCTGATGATTTTTCTAAATCCAGAGGACTTAATCAGTTGTGGGTGAAAGACACCGTCGGCGCTGCTAGCGCCGGCGCCGCCTTGATATTCGACTATGTCGTCAAGACGTCCAGACCTAAGGGAACGTTTTCGTTCAGGATACCTTTGAAACACATCTTTGGATTTGCGGACGATTACAACAAGATCATGTACGGATTCAAACACACTCTGACGTTGATTCGAAAAGGAAACGACGACGCAATAGTAAGACTCACTGCGACCGATGCGGGTAAGATAACTCTACACAAGATATCGTGGTTCATTTCACACGTGGAGCCTTCGATCGTGGAGAAAGCGCGTCTCTACAAGATCATAGAATCCAAGAGTAAATTACCTGTGGGATTTAGAATGAGACAGTACAACACGGCTAGCATTCCTCCCTCCACGAATCACTTCGATTGGAGATTGACGGTGAAATCCGCTTCCGAGAGACCGCGTTTCATCGTGGTTGCATTTCAGACCGATAGGGACGGGTCTCGGGAAAAGAATGCGTCGCTGTTCGATCACTGCAGTTTGAGAAACATGCAAGTGTTTCTGATCGCCACGAGATATCCAGCAATTGATTACAATGCGTCGTTCGACAAGAACGATTTCTGCAGACTGTACAGCGACGCCGCTGATTTTAGAAAGAAGTATCACGGTCTAGACGAATTGATGAGCAATCCTAACATGTCTCCCAGCGAATACAAGTCGATGTATCCCATGTTCGTATTCGACGTCAGTAAACAGAGCGAACGACTCAAGAGTAGCGTGTTAGACATTCAGATCAAGATGCAATTCGATAGGAACGTGCCGAGAAAAACCGAAGCCTTCGCCCTGGTCCTGTCGGACAGAGAATTACAATTCAAATCAGATGGAATTAAGATGTCGATCATTCGATGAGATACGAGTGTGAAAAAAAATAAAAAACAAAAAAAAAAATAAAAAGTAATGAGTAATTATTAAAAACAAAAAAAACAAAAAAAGAATAAATAAAGTAATGTGATCTAGAGAGATTGAACATCTTTCTAAATCTCATTACTTTTTTTTTTTGTTTTTTTTGTTTTTAATAATCACACATTATTTTTTTTTTAATTCATTATTTTCCATGTGTTCACCGTTTGTTCAAAGGAACTAGTTCGATCAGTAGACTCACCACAGAAGTGGCGGCTTCGGGATTATTGGTTTTCATAACGAAATTAATCCTGTCTCCGGCGTTAACTTTGAGAGGCGTGCCGAACGTGCTAACATTTGCGTGTTGATTTTCAGTCTTTTCGACGCTGTATCTCTTATCGCTCTCTACACCATTCACCATGAGATTGACGACCGCTTTGTTATTCAAATCCGAGGAAGCCACACTCATTCGAAGGATTTCACCTCCCAGCAGCATGGGATATCCCACCTGACCATTTTTCCATCCGCTACCTCCATTTCCGAAAGACCACTCAGCTTTTCCTTCATCTAAGGTGCCGGCCTCTTCGGCCCACACAGTGATCAATTGTCTAGCATATTTGACTTTCTCCACTACTGAAATCAGGGTGCAGGCATCCGTCATGTTCACGGGATCCGGTAAATTCGTGAGCGCGTGTCCACCCATGTCTAGTTTACCTTCCATGATGTCACCCTTTCTCCAGACCGAGTTGTCGTCCATGAACTTCCTGCTGACTGCGCTGGAATCGAATTCGGGATCGTGACTGAGTCCGAATAAATTCTTACCGTTCATGTCGATGCCCCCCTCTATGGTTCCGCCAGATTGTTTGTTCAGGTAAAGAACATCCACTTGCGATTCTAGGTATTCTTGTGATTGTATCACGGCAGAATCTACATAGCCTTTGTTGACCGTGGTTGAGTCCGCATCCGTGTTGTCGATCTTCGACAGATTCAATATCTTGTTGAATCCCGCATTCAGATCCGATTTAATTTCTCGTCTGTCAAACTTTCTCTGTTCAGATCTACATAGTGTTTGGTCGCCACGTCCTTGGGATTCGTGGGAGTGGCCACGTTCGTTATCTTGTTAGAATTAGCATTCAATTCCGAGTGCATCGTTTTCTGAATGTATCTATTTCTCAGGTGTTCGCTGAATCTCGCGTGAGAGTCGTCCGCGTATTTCTTGGTCGCGGCATCAGTGGGATCTACAGGATTCGCGACGTTCACCAAACGTTTGGATTTCAGATCCAGATCGTCGGTCATGGTTTTATCCACGTAATTATCTAGCAGGATTCATTCGAAATCAGCGTTCCCCCTGTCGACGTATTTTTTAGTCGCAGCATCTGCGAGATCTATCGGCTCGGGAAGATTGTAGAGCTTCTTATCGTTCATGTTCAAAGGTTCTTCTCGAGATTCATATCTCCGAATGTAATGTTCATCCAAGTTGGCAACGTCGTAACCATCGTCGACTTCGAACGTCTTCCTCTTCTTTCTTGGGTTGACTTTTTCGTCGTCACTTCTACCAAATTTATCGACTGGTATGTTGTTGTGGGATTTTTTGTTTTTTGAAAAATATGTTCAAACGCAGTTTATTAAAAATGAACTATGTTATTTTATTTTTCATTTTTATTCGATTAAAATTTTTTTTAAATAATTTTTTATCTTTATATATACTATAAAAAAAAATCTCTCTCTAATGTAAATCATTGAGAATGTCTTGAAATCGATCTCCTTCAGACCATCTCTTGAGAACGTACAGACACAGGTGACCGCAAAACACTTGCTGTGGTGATTGCACTTGTTCCGTGTTGTAACGAACCATCGATTTGTTGAAATAGTTCTTTATTTCTTTTGGCGGCGAGATTCCATAGCTGTTGAAATAATAATTTTTCTTCTTCCCGTTCTTCATCCACGCCACCCAGTGAGTGCCTTCACCCGATGAATCGTCTAGATTTAAAATTCTGCATTCCGATTGTCGAGGTATTCTCTTCGGCAAGGCATCTCTGGAAAACACTCCTAGAAAATCTTTGATTTTCAAATCATTTGCCGCATTCAACAGATCGATGTTGGATAGGGGTTCGTTAGGTAAGACAACACCTTCTACGGATATCTTTATTTTCTTATTCATAAATGCATATATATTTTTTTTATTTATTTTATTATAATTTACTAAAAATGACGTTATTTTTTTCTATTTTTTTCTTTTTCTTTTTAAACTAACACTCTCAATGTCTTTATCGATTTCTATAATTTTGAATTCGTCTAATTCCTCTTGATTTTCTGGAATCCTATCATCAACAATCGTATCTAGAATCCAATCATCCATATTCATATCGTCTCTAATTAGATCCACAGTCCAATATCCGAGTGCCAAAGTGCTTATTTTATCGTCTAACACGAATCTCTTATCATCGGCGGCCGTCAGCGAAATCTTGTTGACTATTTCGGTATACAAGTTGTGATTTTCGCTTCGAATCGATTTCATAGTCTTATACACCGGACCATTCCTAACAGACAATCTTTATACTCTTGGAAAGAGATGTTTTTCTTCACCACGCACGCTTTAACTCCTTTGCACTTCTTGATCTCTTCATCATCTTCTAGACGATAAGCATACAGTTTGGGTCTCAAGCCCACGAATTCGACGATCTGTTTACCGCCGCTCTCGTCCTTAAATTTACCCAACACCTTCTTGTTGTCATTCGATTGAATGTTGGACGGGTGATCGACGGGATAATTGCTCGTGTCGAACCACTCAGCCACGTCCAGAGATATATCTCGGTAGACGTCTTTCATCTCTATCTCGTAAACTAAACTGTCTGTGTCGGTGAACAGTAGTTTGGCTTTATCACCAAATTTTCGTTTGACGTAATTGTAGTGAAACTCGTACATCAATTGCTTGCTGATATCTAAGATGATCGGTCCGAGATGATATGGTTTGTCGAACTTCAGGTGCGTCTTTTGCATGTGAACGGCCACTAGATTTTCGTAGAATATGGTTCAGTGTTTGTAATTGGGTTTCGCCACTAATGATTTAGCTCTTTTCTCAGACGTGACGAGTCGAACGTCGGTTCTCTTCCTGATGTTTTCCATCGATTTGCTGTACATGCAGTTGTTCATGAGTTTGAAGAAATCTTTTTCGAAATCGTTCTTGGCTCGAGTTCTGAGATTCGTGTTGAGATCGATGTATTTTTTCATCCAAGGCTCTTCGTCGAATCAAATGATGCGATGTATGTCGACTAATTTCATCCCCTAATCGACATACTGTTTCAAATTCTCGCTGTAGATGACGTAGTTACGTTTGTTAAATAAATTGGGAATGAGTTTTTCCTTGTCTCCTTCGTTCGGTTCCATTCGTTCGGGAGCCAGCGGATAATCGTTGTGTGGATCGTGTAATTCTTCCGGATAGTTCAAATCGACTTCTAAAATGCAAGGATAGTCTCTCCATTTTCGCATCCCTTCCGGTTCCTTCACCCATTCGAAATTTCCAATCGGTAAAGGATGACTCATAGCCCAACCGTACAGATTATTAGCGTCCCAATACTGTATGTATTTAGTCGACCGTTTCGAATCGAAACCTTCTTTCATGTAGGAATTGTTAGCCTCAGAATGTCTGTGGGAGATCATCGAGAAGCCACCTCTCGCAGCCCTTTCGAACATGAGCAACATGTCCACGTCAGATAATAATTCCAATTGGACTTCGGTAGTCTTCAACAGAGCGTCCCACGCCAAACCGGGTGCAGTGAAATACCAAGTGGGATCCAGATCGTAATTTCGACAACAGACGTCTCGAAAATTTTCGAACACGTCTGTCAAGAGTAGAACGTCAGTCTTCAGATAGAGATCGTGATAATCTCTCATGGTTTTCATATCGAATGATTTCCACACGTTTTTAGCGTGTTCGTAATTCTCGTCGGAAATGTCAGATTCGTATAATTTCAAATAAAAATCTTCTTTCGAAGGAAGTGCGGTCTCTTCGAATCTCTTTAGATCGTTCATGTAATCATAAGGATAGACTCCTTTCCCCAACATGATGTCTACTCGTTCTCCGAAATGTACGCTCATGATTTTACATTTATCCTTGCTCATGTTATCGACTAATTTTTCCAGAGCGGTCGACATGAATTTAAAACTGTCGATGAAACGTATGCATCTACGAATGAATTTCGTTTTTTCTTCCAACGTCTCTCCATCGATTACTCTTTTCTCCTCCATGAGCTTCCATTTTGTGAAGGAAATGTATCTTTCTTTGCTGTTCACGATGCAATTTAATTCTTCGTGTGAGGTGCCGAGATTTTTCACGAACAGATGACTGTCATAACCCGAGAGATTGTGAAACATCACTGGATAGAAAGTGGCATCTCGATATTTTAAATTACACTTGCTGTGAGCCGGACCGCGATACAGACACGTGTAATGATCGTGGTCTCTGACCTTCTTATTTTCCGTTGAATTCTCGTCGAACGATTGTCTGCATATGTGACATTCGGTGGCTCTGTTATTTTCATCCTGCTGCTCTCGCGTGATGATCATTTTTGCTGGAGTTTTGAATTTGTCGTATAACATTTGAAATTTCCATTCTAACTCTTCCACGAACCTTTGAGCCACATCGTCATCTTCATACTGTTTCGTGTAGGTGAAGGGACCCATGTCATGTTGCGAGTCGAAAGTGCATTTCACGTAAATGCAATAGCCCAAAGGTATGTGTTTTTGATATTTTTCGACGTAACTTTGAAGAGCGTTGGGTTGACAGGAACTCATTTTCGCGGTGAAACATTCGAAATCGGCGTACACAACGAATGGTACTTTTAACCTTCTATTGTGATTTTCAAACTTCACGATGGTGTTGGGTTTGGGCATTTCGACAGCGACACCTTGATTTTCGTTGCAATATTCCTGATGTTTCACCAACGAGTCTTCGCTGTGAAACACGTTCATGCAATTGTAACATAAAGATATCTTTCTGTAATGATTATTATTTTGTTTCGACAGTATTCGGCTCAGATGTTTAACCCAACAATAATGATGATTGTCACCATTCGAAATCAATAATAAAATAATCGTCTTTTCTCTTCCGAGATACGAAGTCAGTCTGAGAGGATAGATCTTTCGTTTTTCGTCGTATCCCAAGACGTTCACCGCTACAGTGGGATTTTGTGCCTCGAAATGTTCGATGTGTTTTAACTACGTTGGAAAAGTCACTCCAGTCCAATCGAGATTTTTAGAAGTAACCTCGTAAGAAGAAACTCTTTCGATGTTCATTTTGACAGGATATAAAGCAGAAGTGACTGCCCATTTAAAACACTGATCATCTTTATTTTTCACGTTGATCACAGCGTGTTTTTTTGCTAGGAAATACGGTAATTTCACGTAGGAAGACCCTTTCAACAAATCGTTTTTAGTTATGTGAATTTCGAGTTTCAACATCTCATCGAACGTCCAATTACTACCTTCATGTTGATAATTCGCGAGAGATGTCAACATCTTGTCTTTCATCTTTTCGAAAACGTCTGATAAATCTGAACCTCGAAATAAGGGTTCGACTTTAGATCTGAAATATGCATTTTTCACGATGCTCTCGCTGGACTTCACATCGATTTTATTCATCGTGCAATGGAGTATCATCTTAATTTTTAGTCCCACGTTCATGTGTTTGCGAAACAAATTCAATACTTTTTTCTTCACCCGTTCCATGAACAATTTCGGATCGATTTTCTTCAACAAGGGACCCACGTCGAAAGTTTTAAAAATACCTTTGATCGCACTTTCCCATTCCATGGACTTCGATTGAAATAGTTCCGTGGTGAGTCGCGCTAGATATTCTTCTCCTTTCCCTTCGTCTATTGCTCGTCGAAGTTTGCTTGATATATCTCGTTTGCCTAGAATCTGATGTGCATCACTCGTTTTTGTTTTAGTTTTTCTTTTCTTTTCTTTGGAAACTTGAAGTTCTTCTTCAACGGCTTTTCATTTAGTCGTCTTCTTATTTTTCACAATCAAAACGTTTTTGGTTTTTTTCGACGTCGGCATTTCGATTCCTTTTACTATCTTTTTTTTCTTCTCATTTTACACAACCGATGCATTTTTTGACGTCGTTGCTATCGGCATTTCGATTCCTTTTACTATCTTTTTCTTCTTCTCATTTTTCACAACCGATGCATTTTTTGACGTCGTTGCTATCGGCATTTTGTTTGCCTTTCCATCATTTTGCAAATGTTTCTGTATGACTTCAATCTTTTTTGATTTAGTTCTATGATTTCTGAAATGTGAAATTTTTAATAGTTTACAAATCTCGTTTAACTGAGGTATGGTTTTCTCATTTATATTTTCCAATTTTTTTTTATCTGTTTGTTTCATTTTGTAAGAATATATTTTTTCGAATTTTGTGTTTTAAATAATTTGTTTAAAAAGTTTTGTTTTTTTAATGTGAAAAAAAAAAATTTTTTTGATGAAATTAATCGATTTTTTTATGTTCCTTAACGTTAAAAAAAGAACCGAGAAAAAAAGGATGTTAAAAATTTAACTTATATATATAAAGAGAAAAAAACTTTTTAAACAAATTATTTAAAATACAAAAATTTAAAATATACATTATTTGCAAGAATTCGTAAAACAAAAAAAACCAATAATCGATCATGATGACAACATCCACGACGGAATCTCGACATAAACGTCGATGTTGTTTAATAAATCGTTATTCTCCAAAAGACCAAGAAGAAAAAAATCGTAATTTATATTTACACGTTTTGAAAGAAACGATACGATTTGCGATAGAAAATCGAATCGTAATACTATTAGCGAACAAAAATTAATCGACAATGTCGTTCGAACTATTAAAAAAGAAGGCTCAAGACAAATAGAACTCTTACGACTTTTACGCGAAGTCTCACACGAGGTTCAAAACAAATTTCCGCGAAGCAGACGTGTGTTCATGTCACCCGATTCCTTCTCAATAGATGATGATAACTGCAAGATGCGAAGGCTAATTTTTAAACATTCGATGTCTTGCCCGTTCTAAAAACTCGTGAAAAAAATTAAATTAATACGAAAAAAGGATGTTAAAATTTAACTTTTATATATATTTATAGAGAAAAAAAACTTTCTAAACAAATTATTTAAATACAAAAATTTAAAATATACATTATTTGCAAGAATTCGTAAAACAAAAAAAAACAAATAATCGATCATGACAGCAACACCTAAAAGATGCGAATTGAAATTGAAATGAGTCAAAGCGTGTACGAAATTAGGTTTTAAAATCTATACATTACAACAACATGATCCCATCGAATTGAACGAGGTCAAGACGATGGGCTTAGAGCGCTACTGCGACAAATATCATATGTGTTTGAAATTGGATGAAGCCATGCTCGATTTGTTTTGCGAGAACCAAAGCGATCTGGTGAATAATATCATCATCGCAGAAGACAGAAAATTCGACAAGGATGATTTGTTGTTGTTCTTTAGAAATTACATATATCCAATAATCTCACTCAAACTCTTGGACAAATCGGGTGGTGAGAGCGCATTCACAGATGTAAAAAAACTTAAAAGAGTAAAGATAAACATACAAGACATTTTCGTAAGTGAGAAAATGACGCATGTCAACATGCTAATAACGGACTTGGAAATATAAACAATAGAGAGATTGATTTTAGCAAAGAAGAAGGAAAAAAAGTAATGAGATCAAAAAGTGATCTCATTACTTTTTACAAAAAAATTTTTCACATTAAAGAAATTAAAATTAAAAACAACTTTTGTTTTTTTTGCTCTTTATATATATATAAAAAAAAAACTTTTTTAAACAAATTATTAAAATACAAAATTTAAAATATACATTATTTACAAGAATTCGTAAAACAAAAAACCAAATAATCGATCATGAGGACAACAACCCCTAAAAGATGCGAACTGAAATTGAAACGAGTCGAAACGAATAAGAAATTCGGTCATAAAATCTATAGATTACAATGACACGATCCCATCGAATAGAACAAGGTCGAGACGAAGGGCTTAGAGCACAAATACGACAAATATAAGATGCCTTTGAAATTGGATGAAGCCGCGCTCAATTTGATTTACGAGTACCAAAGCGATCTGCAGAACATCGTCACCGCCGAAGATAGAGAATTCGACAAGGACGATTTGTCGTTGCCCTATGGAAATTACGTATTTCCAAACATCTCATTCGAACTCGTGGAGAAATTGGGTGGTGAGAGCGAGTTGACCGATGTAAAAAAACTCAAAAGAGTAAAGATAAACATTCAACACGTTTTCGAAAAAGGAGAAGACACGAGTGTCAACATGCTAATAACGGACTTGGAAATATAAACAATAGAGTGATTGATTTTTAGAGAAGAAAAATGAAAAAAAAAAAGTAATAAGATTATCTTTAGATCTCATTACTTTTTTTTTTTTTTTTTTTCCTTCATCTTCACTATCACCATATATTATAATAACGTTTCCTTTTCTCTCAATTTTCAGCGTCGATTATTCTTCTTTTTCTTTTTTTCTTTTTCTTTGTGATATGATACGTTTATAACAACATTTTTGTTTATCCGAATCATAATTATGAACGAATGTTGTGCATCTCTTGGTAACACTCGCATCATCACCATTCTCTTCAGAAGGTAGTGGTGACGGTGGAAAGAGTCGTCTCATTCTCAACCGTCTATCCCGCGCTCTATCTATCTCTTTCATCAGTTCTTTGCTTAGATATCCATCATTAGCGTCTAACCATTTTTTCATTTTTTCGCTCTCTGGCTTGCGATGTTCGTCATTATCGTCAAATTGTTTCTCCACCTTTTCATCCAGGTGATAAATTTGTTTCTCCACCTTTTTACCCATTTTAAATATATTATTTTATACTTTCTATGATTTATATTTTATATAATTTTATATTATAATAACATATTCCAAATCGGTATATTCTTAAACGGCGAATTCTCACCGAGCAACAAACCCTTGCCGAGTCGCTCAACGTTCTGTCCACTCTTCAGATAGAGACCGTTTCCTCTCAGAGAGTTGCCACCTCTAACGGGTTCTAGATACAATCCTTTACCGCTGTCGTCTACGTGGACGCGACACACGGCTCCTCCCTTCTTCAAAAACAGTCCGCTGCCACCCATTAATTTCTCAACTGCCGAACTAGCGAGTCCCGTGAGAGCTCCCACGCCGAGAGTCTTTCCGAGAAAGGGTAGTGCCTTTGTGGCGAAGGGTAATGCTTTTGCGGCTATTCCTGCCAATAGCGGTAGGAAACCACCTTTCATTCTCAAATTGTATCTCAATTGAGCGGGACTCATTCTCACCGTCAACCCTCTTCCATCGCGAATCGCTTTCTCCATCCTTTTGATTTGACTTCTGGTCCAGGCGATCGAATCCTGACCGCCTCTCGTCAGATCTTAGTGAGTGAATTTGAATCTCACCGCCTCGCCTCGAGTTGTTAACGCTCTCTTGTTTCTTCCTCTGTCCTGCGGATATGTTCACGTTTTTAACCACGTATTCTGTCATAATTCTGTTTTTTAAAATATATTTACTTCAATTGTTTCTTGTTTAATAATTATATTAATATAATTTTGTAAAATTAATATTGCGTTTATTTTATTTTTGTTATCTATATATATACACAATATTTTTTTTTTTGCTTTTATATTTCTCTTATGTGAAATCGTATCATCACTCTCTCTCCGCGAAGATCTAACAGTTCACCATTTTGATCCGTCAACGTGGTTTTGAGACTATACAACGTGTCTAAAATCACTGGTAGATAAACTAAATTTCGAGGTTGCTCCACGATCTTATAACCCGGCGACACATTTGGAAAGAAGGAATAGATCGTCGGTTGAGCGCTACCATTCACGTAGCTTCCAGCAATCACGTCCACGTTCACCAGAATGCTATTGACTGCGAGAATGTCGACCGTATTTTCAGATGCCGTGTGGCCTCGATACATCTTTCGATCGAATCCCAACATCTTGCCTATAGAATCGTCCGTGTTGAAATCCACTCGAAAATTATCTTCCAAATCCAACATCGTCTGTAAGGTATTAGGATTGGGAGCGAGTCTGATCTTGTTGCTTCCCTTTCCATCCGTCTTCATTCACGTCTGAATGTAATCGTTCAAATCGTCTATGTGGTAACTCCCTTTGGGAATTCGAATCTCCAACCAATCCGTTCCGTCGGAATACTTGAATGAGTTATTCTTTTCGGTGATGTTGGGAAAGGAATAATAAGTCTCCAGATTCACCAACGCCATCTCGTATCTTTTCTCTCTATTCATTTCGATGGAAGGTTCGAATTTCGTAGCGAATCGAGATGAATCGCCATTCAACACGATTTGAATGGATTGTTTTGCAGCCGTATTCTCGGCTATCCGTTCTAACAATTCTCCATGTTCGAACATTATATTTAATTTTATTTTTTTATTCAAAACTAATTATTTGAAGATTTATTATTTTCTATTTTTTTTATTTTCATGCTCTATCTTATCATCAGAAACATAAAACTTGTCGAATCCGCACCGATATTTTCCACGATTAAATTCGCTTGTCAAATCGATCACGACGAAATTGTAAAGTCCACCATCCCAAACCCTCTTGCAGAATCTCCTGAATTCCGCCGCGCTCATGTCGTTTGCGACGTGATCGCCGTAGATGTGATTGAGATTCTTGAGATCTTGGCGAAAGAGACATAGAAAATTAGCGTTCTCCATTATCGTCTGTCTGGGCAATCGAAAATAATTCTGCGACAGGTAGAAACAGTCCACGTTGCTGTGTCGACCCCTAACGTAATACGATTCGCATCGGTTCTGTCTCTCCAAAAGCAGATCGTCGAAAATCATGAGATTCTTATCTTCCGATTTCAGTTCTCTAGGATACGGAACGTCGCTAGCGTTCTCATAAAATCGACACTCGACGTTCGAAGATGCATTTCTCTTCATCAGTTCCGTCGCCGCATCGTCCAAAATGGTCGAAAGTGGAGCTTCGCTCTTGTCGAATTCCCCCCTACTGTCAAAGGTTCTGGCTATGACGTCCTTGGGCAATCTACGATCCATGCACTCTCAAAGCAATCTGTATTCGGGTTGAAACAAGCTCTTGCCAAACACTAACAATCTGTCGTAATCCAACCAGTCGGGTCGGGACAACAGATTCATCAACAGATTGGTCTTTCCACAATTCGATTTTTCCACTATCAAACCTCTTATGCTTTTGGGAAAGAACTCGTTATTCGACCTCTTGGTCGCGGCGTCGTTCCAAGACATATCTTTAATGTTCATCTTTGTTTTATTTTTTTTGTTTGTTATTTTAGATTCTTTTCAAACGCAAATTTTTTATGTTTTTCAAACTCTGTTTTTAATGTTATTATTTATTTATATCACACCGTCGCGAGTTCTCTTCAATCCGGATCCACTCGTCATTTTGGCTAAATCTTGTATGGGTTCCACAGCATCCTTAAAATCTTTCCAACTTTTCGGTGTTCGCTCTAACGCAGCTCGCTTCGCCGGCGGACTGATCAACTTGTCGATCAACGCGTTGGCTGCCCTCTTGCCAGCCACAGAGGCTATCCTACCACTGGCTTCGGAAGCGGCTTTCTTACCAGCATCCAAAGCCGTCTTCTTACCAACCTCAAACGCGGTCGATGCGAGTTTTCTACCAGCATCGCCCGTGAACGCTCGCATTATAGAATCGACGATGCCAGAACCGCCTTGAACGTAAGTTCTGACGTATCCCCTGTTCTTTATCACCAACATATTTTATTTTTATAATATATTTTGTTTTTTCACTGGTAAATCGTTTTGTTGTTTTTAAATACTTTTATTATTCTAGTGTAAGAATTTACTGTTTTATTTTTGTTTGTTTGTTTGTTTCTCTCTACTTATTATATACACATCAATCCTTCAATTCGTTCATCAGCCTTTTATAGTGGTTTTTATTCAAAACCTTCTGTCTTAACAATTCGTCAGATATAGCAACTATCTGATTATCTAATCCTGTGTTACCAGCCCGTCTGCTCGCCATCAACAAACTCAATCTCTGAGACAGAGCGTCAGAATCGCTCGGAAGAAAAGTGGTTTTCACCCCTTTGCCAGTCACCGATTCGATGAACTTCTTGTTCATATCCACACATATGGGTTTCACCACTTTCGTCCACTTGTAACCTCTGTTGGATTTGGGTCTCGTCTCTCTGGCATCGTTATTTCTCTTCATGGCGTGGGTCTGAACCAGAATGTCTCCGTAATTATCGAAATCCTGATCCGTGTAATCGCTAGGCTTGTCGTAAAGGAGCAATCTGCACAGACCATCAGTCAATTCGTATCTGTTCGAACCCACGATCAATTCATCATCGCCAATATCTACTTCTGCATCTCCTACAAAAATCCTTCCCTCCGAATCCTTATAAAATCCATACAACTGATCTCTCTTACCACCATCATCATCAGACGATGCGACGCTACTAGTGGTGATAGTCGAAGCTGTATCATCAGACTCGCTCTCTGTTTGAATTCCCGTGGGAACGTAATCCGGTGTAGATTGAACGGATTACCGATTTCCAAAACTAGGAGGCAACGAACCCATTCTCAAAGAACTCTCCTTTATGGGTCTCAATTCTTCGACTATCGCCTTCCTGCTTCGCTCTTGACCCTCCGTCACGGGTTTAAATATTTTTGTGGCTTCGCGTTTGAGTTCCATCTCACCAAGACGTCTGCTCCTATCAGCTGACTGAATCCCCTTCTTAGCACGGTCAAACTCTTCTAAAATTCGATCTCTGTGTCTAGGATCCATCTGTAAAAACATCTTTCGTTTTAATTGTTTTTATTATTTTCAAAATTAAATGTTTAATTATATTTTTATGTTTTAAGTAATAAAACTCTTTCCGTCTTTAATATAATAATCTGAAAATATTCACATCTCAACTGTTAATTGAATTGGTGAAGTTTAAGAATACGTTTAAACAGTACATGACAAACCGGTTTCTGATTTAACGCATTTTGACAGTAGTTTTTTACATTTTGTCAAAAGATCACCATTCACACATCAAACAACCATTCACTCAGTGTCGAATTAAGAGAGAATCCCTTTGATGACTGTTAAACAGTTTCAACACACAACTGAAAACTAATTTTAACGCTGAGAACCTATTTCATCTCTCTCTGATTGCTATCATGAATATATTAAAAATTCACCCCTCAAAAACCTAACTGAGCGGAAAATGCGTTTTAAACATTCCACTAAGTGTTTGCCTCTTCGAACAATATCCTCGAAAACTCAATTTCTATTCATCTCATTCAAGACAAAACGCGAATATCTATTACAGATCGACTCCTTCAAAACAATATCCTCCAAAACTCAATTTCTATCAGTCTCATCAAGAGAAAACATGAATGTCTATAATACAGACCATATTCATAATCGACTCTTTTTGAACAAAAAAACCTCATTCAATCATAACGATAACATGTGTTAGTTTTACTTCAGGAAGACGTGACAGCGGGCTCGCGAATTTCTAACACACCGACGACAACACTCTTCGTTCAAAACATTTCCATCAAGTGCTCATCGAGATCACCTCGCAATAACGTGCGCCAGTCTCACTTCGAGAAACGCGACAGTGGGTTTGAGAATTCAAACATCATCTCTTCACGCAAGTCGATTTCAGACCTAAAATCCGCAAGCGAGTTTCCCCCATAGGATTCAGTGTTAAAATCGTGTACGGACGCGGATTGTTAGAATCGGCGAGAGGATGATGTTAGAATTCTCAAAACGTTTTTTTGCTCGCAATTTAACACTGAATCCTATGGGGGAAACTCACTTGCCGATTTCAATCAAAACGGTACATGTACTGTACGTAAGATTTCATGCGTTTTCTGTCATTCTTGGATACAATCAGTGATGTTTGAATTCTCAAGGGATTCTAAAGCACCCTAAAAAACGTTAAAAATATCTTGTACATGTACACGATTTTAACACTAAATCCTATGGAGGTGTACATGTACACGTACACGTACATGTACGATGATGGTTGAACTCTCATTTATTACCTACTAACATGTACCCAAACTATGGTTTGAGCCACCTCAATTTTTTTTTCAAATTTTGTTGAAAAATTGTTAGTTTTCATGGATGTTTATTACACTACTGGTTGATTTGTATTACACTACTGGTTGATTATTACACTACTGGTTAATTTTTAGTACACTACTGGTTAATACTGGTTGATTATTACACTACTGGTTGTTACAAGGAGTTACGCAATCTTTTTTTGTTTTTCTTACAAGCGATGACAGGTCCGAGATCCAAAGGTTCATTTAACTCAGAGTTGGTTAAATTGAATTCGTCTTTTAACATGTTTGCTATTTCGATGTTCATTCTGTTGTATGTTAAAGTGAAGGGAATGGTGGACACCCTTTCGCATTCTCCCTCTAATATGTTCATTCCAAATGGCCAGAGGATTTGAAGCGTATTGATCCAAAAAGCCTCGCGTTTTTTATTTGAATTCTTTCGTTTCTTCTAATGTGTCTTTAATTGGTGGTTGTTCAATACACGGATTTCGAAATCGCCCAAAGAATGGTCTGAAAGGCTGAAATGTTGTGCTACTGGGGCATCAGCATTATGTTTTAAATTATGTTTGTGTTGAGTAGCATGCTTTCGGAAAGTATTTTGACTTTGACCAACATACTGAGGCCGACAGCGTTTACATGTGATAAGGTAAATAATATTCGATAACGGTCTGTTGTGTTCAATTTTCAGTGGTTCGAAATCAGAAATTTCTGCTGAACTTTCGAGCTTTTACAGAGTTTGAGATTTCAGGTTACGCAAAAAGCGCAGTGAGTACCTCCTTTATCTGAGACAGCAACATAGAGTAGAACAAGCCTCGTTGAAAATTACTTTATCACTTGAATTGCGATGGAAACGAATGAGCTGTGATTTTATGATACCTTTAAATGTACGCTGAGGATGAAATGATTTTGTGTGCAAGATGTGAATCAGTTGGTTTAAAATATACTTTACAATCTAAAGGACTCGATTCTTGGAATTGCTTGCCTTGTTACGCGATCATATCATGTATGCGTTGTGTATTTATGGTTATCCAGTACAAGTATAATCCTATAGTTTTCTGACAACATACATTCGCTTTTCATGTATTTGCTGGATATATTTCTGTAAAAGATGAGTGCTTTAATGAAGAACATAGCAGTGGTGATTTTATATTGATTCTACAGAGGTGGTGGCATGGATTATTATTCACACTCTATCTTTATCACATTGTTGGTAAACATTTTGGCTAACGGATGAATCAAAATACGAAAATTTTTGTTCCTCTATTTTCGAGATAAGTATCCTTTTTCTTGCAAATATAATACAGTTGTGTCCATTGACCAGCCGTGCCCTAGCCATACCATTCATGCGTACTATTTGAAAATGATATCTACTGAGGTATGAGTACATTAAAAATTCCTAGAATTTAGTTGGGGAATAAAAAAAAAAGTCAGATTATGTTCGTCCGCACATTTACATTTCTTTCTAGTCTGTTTATACACGATACATCCCACAGTCGATCTTCAACCAACAGAACTGTAGAACTAAACAAATTAACGTCACCACAACACAAGACGAATACAAAGTTTGTGAGCATTTCTCTCTGTATATTTAGCATAAACATACTTTGTCAAATTCTCTATTGGGGTGAAAATTCGCAATGCTTGACCATTAAAAGAAAAGCCTGTTCCGATTCTACTGCTTCTAGTATTTCAAGTCGTTTTTTTAATATCGCAATATATAAAGCTGTGTCTCTCCGCCAAGACAAGAAAGTTTGGTGAATTTGGATGACAGAGACATGTTTCCATTAGTCCGAGCAGTCATGTCGATATAGTGCGAATCTCAGCCTTTCTCGATGAATATTATTGTATGACGCTGTGGATTTGTTGAGTCATCGGTGTACACTCCCACCGTATTTTTTTTTTTTATAACGGAATTGAAAGAATTAAATGTAGCGATGCCTCCCACACCCGCTCCTGTATAACTGCACTGCGTGGTTATAGATTTTAGTGCACATTGTCGTTGAAAGCAAGCTGCATGGATTCACTGTTGACAAATGTAAGATGCATATTTAATTGTAGATCGATTCCTGATGAGTGTGCTCGCAGACGACTTTTGCCCGTAGAATCCAATTATGTAAGAGAAGTAGCAGCGAAATGTTGGGCTGATTTCCTCTGTTGTCGTAGTAAAGAAATAATACCAGGTATGCAGTGATTTTTTTTTAAATATTGTAAGGTTATAAATTAAATTGTTTTTTTCTTTAAGCAATTATGGTAAATGGTTTAACAACCGTTTTGGAAAATAATGTTACAGTTCAGTTGTGTAATAAAATAGGGATGGAAAATTGTAACTGGTTTTCAAATTTTGAAACGTCTTCAGTCAAAGAGACGAACATTTTTGACTTAATATGTATCCTAGGACGATATTCTGAAACCTTCTCGGATAAATGTTTATTCCCATATACCTGGGCTGTGTAAGTGTGATATCCCCAAAGCATAATGGCTGACGCGATGGTTAAAACAGTACACCTATCTCTCCACGAAGAGACGAAAATAATTCAATTATAAACAAAATATGGAAATTTCCAAGGAAAATATGAACATTTAAGCAGAATGAAAATAAATTTAAACAGCCGGTCATAGTCATATGTCACAGTAATGAGATAGTAACCCTCTGGACCCTGGTGATATCTGCCAATGTCATTTCAATTGTAGAAATTGGACGAGATAATATTCATTAATTGGGGGATAGAATAATATTTTCAACGTAAGGCCCCAAGATTGGTCTCCTCCACACATTCACTTAGCAGACATCCCGGGTCGCATTGGTTGAAGGCACGATTTGCCAGCTCACTCCAAATTCCAATTTGAACAATCGAGGATGAGGTGTATTGCACAATGACACAGCATCACGAACGCAGGTAAGGACCCAGTTTACAGCTCATTCCATCTCATGTTCAATGCGTGAGCCAGCGAGCCACTTTGCCTCAGAACACGATTCCATTTTATATAATATAAACATCACCACGAATATAAAGAGTTGTTGACGAGAATATGGTGAACTGGCACACGTTTGACTGCGATAGAAAAACCTAAAACCTTCGTGAAAACTAAACAGGGCTCTTGGTTCACTTAGAACTTCTGACAAAACAGCACAGAAGTTCAATAATTTATAGACCATCAATTATAATTTACATATCTAGGGTCTTTTCACAAACTACGCATTCATATGTACACACGTTACACATTGGGACTGATTACCACACAGATGATAAATGTGGAGTAATTATCAGAATTGATTCCAAAGTCGTACTCGAATTAAAACGACGAACCAAGAAAAAACAATGCCGAGTACCGCTAAATCACTGCGTCCTTATTAATATTACCACTGACTCATTCTTCCTCGTTTATATACATTTTCTTCTCTTTCCATCTGAAACATTTGCTGTTTGAAAATCGTCCGTTGATACTGTCGAATCTCGCAGTTGATATGTGCCGTTTTTTTACACATTCACACATTGAAGCTCATTCACACAATGCAGTAGACTTCGATTTAAGAAATTAAGAGATTTTCTTCATATTCTTGATTATAAAAGAGTTAAAAGTTAATACGCACTGTCTGTTTTACTGATTACATTGAGCTCAATTCATCCAAGAGAAAATATAATATAATGGCAACTGTTATGAAGAAAATATCCTTCAGTATTCAGGAGAAGAAGCGGGGGTGGGGGGGGGGGGGGGGTGGGGGAGAACAAAAAAAGAAAACAAGATAGGAGGGATAGAGATAACGCAGCTAGGAGGGTTTCATCACAGGGAAGCAAGGTAAGTGCAGATTATGACTCTATCACTAACTCAGGTTCGGGGGCAACAATATGACTAATTCTACCAGTTCAGGATGTGAGGGTTACTCTCCTGCCCAGTTCATGGAGGAACTCAGAGGACTCGGGGACCAGGTTGCACACCTTACAAAAAATAGAAGAAAAGGATGCCAAAATCCAGGAAAAGGATGCCTTCATTAGGGATTTGATTAAAGGGAGTTTTACTCCACCAACACCTGTCTCACCTGTCAGGGCGATTCAGGTAGTGGCGGCGGTCCACAAAATCCCCGAGACTCAAATTTCAACCACACTTGTTAGGCGAAAACAGGCTGAGATGGAAGAGAACAAGGGTGCCACGGGGTACAAAACGCATGCTGAGGTAGCGGGGGGGGGGGGGGGGGGTGATTCAACGGAACTCAAGAGAGGTGGGTGCAATAGGCACACTGGGCGTTCAACCATCAAAAACCTCAGAGGAAATGGGTTTACCGGATCCCGCCGATCCGTTGAATAGTAAGGCTTTCTGTCCTGACAAGGACATCATAGAAATGCTGGCCTCCCAGAAAGGTCTAGGTTTCAGTCAGAATAATTCACTAGATGATTGGGTTAGCACCGTCACCACCGCCAAAACACCCAACAAAAGAAAGAAACTTAGTTTAGAACCGGAGGCGGAAACACAGGGGTTAGTGGATGAGGTGGGGTTCAGTCACACGGTCGATAGACGGACCAAAAAAGTGACATCTCTGTTCCCGCCTCTGGTTCAGGCTCCGACCTAGTCTCAGCTCTGAAAACTACCTCCAGTATTCCACCTCTCATGGAGAAACCCTGGAGTAAGGTAGTTGCAAATAACGTCAACAGTCTAAACAATAATCACCAAAACTCCAACAACCGTAGGAGGAAGCGGAACCCACCCGCCCCCACAGCGATACCAGTCAAGACAAGGGTAAAAATAACAACAAAGGCAACAACCCCCCCCCCCCCCCCGGATTTATATTGGTAATCATCAGGGGTCACCCTGACACGCCCAGGGATCTCATAAATCAGGGGTTACAGAATTGTAAATGGGAAAGATCCATGTCCAAGGCCACCAGCAAGGAGACCTGGAAAATCAAAGCCATATGCCCCAATCCGGAAACGAAATTAAAAATCATAGCCAATGGAATAAATAATAAGAGAAGGTGGCACGCAGCGGAGGAGTACAGAAGTACTCCTTCTCCTGTACAATGTCACAAGTGTCAGAAGTTCGGACACATAGCCAACAAATGTAGAGGGGCCCTGACCTGTATGAAGTGTGGAGGCAATCACACTTCATGCAGATTAGAGCCCCGCCCCCCCCCCCCCCTCCTTTCCCAACTGCAAAGAAAATCACCCAAGCAACTACCGCGGGTGTCCCACTATGAAAAGGTCAAAACAAATATCGAACTGAAAAACCTAAACCTAATGAAGCCTGACAATGCCTCATCTCCCCATGCTGTTTGCTCCCTAATCGCAGGTTCACTCTACTCGATACTGCACAAACATGTTAATACCAATTGGGAGGACATCTGTCACGACGTTATCCGATCAGCCTCCCGGCTATTTAAAACAAAAATCTTGGAATCCCTAGTCAGAGCCGAATTAATATTAAATAAAACCACCGTTCATCACTCAAAAAACGCCGCGACTAAATATCAACCCTATCATGGATAAATTACAATTAGCCGTGTGGAACGACAGAAGCGTTAACAATAAAAAAAAAAACCTCCAAATGAGCCGATATTTCGAAAATACAGACAAAGTCTGTGTTTGCGAAAGTTGGTTAAATAGAGACAAAAACTTCTCCCTCAGTGGATTCAGCATTATTAGAAGGGAGGAACTGCAGCTCACCAAAGGAGGCTGCGTCACACTTCGAATAAAGCAGAACATCAAAATCAAAACCATCAAAACTGATCACCTCGATGCCGAGGTGATTGCTACCGAAATCACAGTCGATAATAAAAACATCGCGATTGTTTGTTATTACAACGACCACAGCAAGATGATTTCTGACACCGTCTTTGAATCTTTTATGAGGAAATGCAAACACTGTATCTTCCTCGGCGACTTCAATGCCAAACATCTATACTTCGGCTGCAACAAAACCGGCCCCAACGGTGAAGCCCTCCTCAAAATTATCAAAAACATAACCTGCACGTGGTTATGAACGAAAACTCCGCGACTTACATCAGCAGTAACCCACTATTCCCATCCGAAATCTTTGATCTAATAATCGCCAGTGACTCTCTGACAAATCACATCGACGACCACTGGGTCGGCGAAGACGACCTGGGCAGCGACCACTTTCCGGTCCATGTCTCAATCAAATTAGGCAATGGCCACCTCAGGTACCCCCCCCCCCTCCCCACCCTCCGCAGGAATTTTAGAAAAATTAAGTGGAACCCCTACCACGACATCATTGATGTCATACTTCCTAACAGCTCCCTATCAAATGCAACTGAACTCGAAGCCCAATGCGAAGGCATAGAAAAAATCATCAACTCAACCCTAAATGAAAAATGCCCAAAAGAGGAAGGGCGCCCCTGGAGAAAGTACTATGTCGGGCGACACACTTTCATTAATCAAAACCTAACGGAAAGCTCTTCGAGCTCTAAAATCCGAAACTGACCCCCTCATAAAAGCTGACCTCAAAAAAACATTTAAACGCCTTCATGGCGAGGTTAAAAAAGCCCTCCAGACTGAAAAACAGGCCAACTGGGAAAAAGCAACAGCCAGTCTAAATGAGGTCAGAGATTCTGGAACTCTATCAAAACACTTACTGGTAAAAACAACAAAGGCAACAAAGCAGCAGCTGAACTCTTAAAAGGGAAGATGGCTCCTTCACGCGTACCAACAAAGACAAAAAAGACACTTTCGCCAACCTCCTTAGAAACCCCATTGCCCATACCAAGGCCCTGACAACGATGACGCCATCATGAACGTCATTGATGACTTCATCAACGAACATTCGGATATCTACCGAGACCCTAAATTTGATACCGACCCAGAAGAAGGGGAAGACGACGACCTCGTCACCCCATCACTTATGATGAAATCAATATCATAAAAAATGCAAAAATTCTTCACCTCCTGGCGAGGATGAAGTCAGTTACAAAATTCTGAAACAGAGCCAAAATTCCCTAATTGACAACTCAGCAACTTATTCAATGCATGCCTCACCCATGGCCACTTTCCAAAATGTTGGAAAACAGCCATTGGTATCAAGAAACCAAAACCAGACAAAGACCTTTGTGATTCGGCCAGCTACTGCCCAATCAGCCTTCTCAGCAGCATTGGTAAGGTATTCGAAAGATTCCTCATCAGTCGACTGAGGGGCACCTCGAAGAAACCGACTTTTTTAACAAATGGCAAAGCGCCTATAGAAACCGTAAAGAAGGCATTGAGCATGTCTACCGCATAGTCAACCTAATGAAAAACGCGATCAATAACCAGCAAATAGGCGTGACAGTCCTATTAATCGTCGAAAAAGCGTTCGATTTCCATTTGGCACAACGGAATGCGCCTCAAACTTTCTAAAATGAAATTCCCCATGAAACTGCTTAGATTACTCTCTTCCTTCCTTAACGATCGCGAAATACAAATCAGAGTAAACAACAAAATGTCCGACAGCGTCTCCCTGGAAGCAGGCACCCCAAAGATCCGTCCTCAACCCCCTCATATACGTCAATGTTCTCAAAATCTCCGAGAATCGCGTTCAAATCTCACAATTCGCGAACGACAGGGGTCTCTGGGACTCTAATAATACTGCCAATCTACTTCAAAAACCCCTTCAACGCGCTCTCGACGACCTAGAGCAATGGTATGCCCAATGGAGAATCAAGCTGAACGCCAGTAAAACGCAAAGAATCGCGTTCACCAGTAAGAAAAATAACCGTGACTTTCACCTAAAACTACGGGACAAAAACCTCCCTGAAGGCGCAGAGGTGAAATTCCTTGGCATTATCATCGACCAAAACTTATCCTTCAATAAACACACGAACGATATTGCCAGCAAAGCGACCAAACGTATTAATTTACTAAAAATGCTAAAGGGTACATCATGGGGAGCCAACCAGACTATTCCACTCCCTTATACACCTATCAAAACACTCCACGACAAAGCCGGAATCCCAACCATAAAGGACTGCCTGGCCTCCCTAGCCGCGAAAAATCATGACCGGTTTGCCGACAGTCAACTAATATCCGAACTACAGATAATCTGAGAAAGCCGATAAAAACTCAAAAATGCCAAAATTTAATGTAACGACCGTGTAAGTAGGCACCAGACCGCGGAGATTAGGGCAGGAAACATCCCCGAGTGTGGCTCTTTTGTTAAGGCCAGCCCCCCTCCCCCTATTTCGACCAGAAGATTCCCAAAATGGCGAATAAAAACGGGCCAGCCGTGACCCTCTACCAGGAAGAGCTGTCTTCATCGACTCAGCTAAAATCACTAAAATTTAATGTCTAATAATTAACAAATACTGGGAAAGAGAAGGTGAACATAAGGCAGTAATAACGGCTCAGTCGTGCTCTTCTACCAGGAGGAGCTGTCTACACCGACTCCACTAAAATACTATCATTTAATCTCTAAAAATAAACAAGTACTGGGAAAGAGAAGGTGAACATACAGGCAGTAATAGCGGCTCAGTCGTGATCTTCTACCAGGAAGAGCTGTCTGCACCGACTCCACTAAAACACTAACATTAATCTCTAAAAACAAACAAATACTGGGAAAGAGAAGGTGAACATACAGGCAGTAATAACGGCTCAGCCGTGACCTTCTACCAGGAATCTTCACCAACTCAACCAAATCACTAAAACTTAATCTGTAAAATAAACAAATTCTGGGAAAGAGAAGGTGAACATTCAGGCAGTAATAACGGCTCAGCCGTGATCTTTTACCAGGAAGAGCTGTCTTCACCGACTCAATTTAATCAGGAGGAGATATGAGCAGGAAACACCCCCGGGCGTGGTACTTTGGTAAAGGCCTGACCCCTCCCTCCAATTCTTAGCTGAAAAAAAAATCAATCCGGGAAATCATATACTGAACAAAAGAATTGAACTAGCTGCCCCCAGTGATCGACATCCATCCAAAAATGCAATCACTTATTTTTGTCTATCTTAAAAATCAACTAACTCTGCCTTTTTCTTTTAGCAGGTACACCAAGATGCTTTCTTTTTGATCGCCAGCACCCCAATAACCGCTATGGAAACTACAACCGATATGGAACATAGTAACGGCTATGGACTCTGAACATCCTCCGTTCCATCCCTAGAAGTGGTCACCCACCTCCAGGGAGGCTAGCGTTGGTCCTGCGCCCCGCTTATACCCCCTTTTTGTAGGCATCGGTGGCGCGCATTTTTGACCCAGCCAAATAGGTTCCAAAGCATGCCTGTCCCCGAACCAGGGAAGTTCGGGTCTTTCTATGGGTGGTCCCCGAAAGGGGCTGTTGTCGTCGTCTATCGAAGTGGCAGAGTATACTTGCCCGAAGAAACACCACAACACCCTCGGGGAAAGGTGGCACCTTTGTGAGAGGATCCCCTTTCGCTCTGGTCCTCACTCGAGGGTTCAATCAACGACCTACAGAGAGAGAACACAACACTCTTCCTGATCATTTAGCCTAAGAGATCTGCTGAATACTCGATCCTTTTCCTCTTTCCACACGCCTAGACACGTAGCGTCCTGATCACAACAGTCACAGAGGGTCGAAAGTGACTTGTCTTAAAGCGTCCCTGCGCGCCTTTGGCGCGCGAAACCGTTTCATACCCTATTCGTTGAACACTTTGATTATATAATTTTAATTCACTCTCTGCATACTGATGTCAAAAGATAAACAATTTTATCACGTACGATCAGGATCATAAATCAGTGAATTAAGCATGATGCTAAAATAATAGAGCATGATGCAAAAATAATACAGTATGATACCTAAATAATATAGCATGATGCTGAATTAATTCAGCACCATACTCAAATAATTAAGCATCATGCTTAATTATTTATGCAGCATTCATGAAATCAAACCAAAAATATAGCATCATGCTCAATTATTAGAGTATCATGCTAAAAAACAATTATGACCCTCCCGTACGCGGACCTGATTTCAGCATCATGTTGTATTATTTATGCTGCATTCATGAAATCGTACAATATAATACAGCATGATGTTAAATTAATTCAGCATCATACTAAAATAATTAAGCCCCGAGCTAAATTAAAGTGCATGATCCTCTCTTAATTCAGCACCATGCTTAATTCATTTGGAATCATGTTGTATTATTTATGCAACATTTATAAAATCGTGCAGTATAATATACCAACATGCTAAATTAATTCAGCATCATGCTAAAATAATATATCATCATGCTAAATTAATTCAGCATCATGCTAAAATAATTAAGTATCATGCTGAATGAAAATGCATGATCCTCTCGTAATTCAGCATCATAAGTAGTATGTCATGTACCCGGACACCTCCAATTTGGGGGACCCCGGTGGGTGACCCCGGAAGTGACGTCATGTCACGTGACCTAGTTGCGCCATGTTGTATTGCCATGGTGACCCACGTGAGCGGCCATATTGTGGCGTCATCCCCATAGTGATACGTGTTGTTAGTGCGCATGCGCAGCGCGTGTTGTTAGGGTGATACGTGTTTCCGTCGTCCATTTTGTATACTGGAGGCCGCCATCTTGATTTCTATGGTAGCACGTGGTTGCTATGTTACCCAATTTTTCTGCAATAAGACGGGGTATGTTCGGAGGGTATGTTCCTTTGTAGAAGAGTATTCCCCGATTCTTCGAATTACCACAAACAACCCGACAATCCCTCCAAATCATCAAAATCTATCCCAACTTTTACTATTTCGAATTCTTACAGAATTCTCTGCTTCTATCTATATATGCAACAGTTTTCGTCTATCTGGCCATGTTCCTTTGTTCTGGAGTATACTCAAGTAGCGTAGAAGAGCCTACTAGTTGGAAAAGTTTACCATATTATTACTATATTTAGCAATTTCTGGTCTATTCTTGTAACTTCTTACCCTATTCCGTGTACTCTTGTTGTTTCATTTATCTAGATCATTTATAACCAATCAGATTGCATGATTTACCATAATCTGTATGCAGGGTTATCTCCCTTTTGTATAACAAAACCAGTCCCAAAGCCAATAAGCTATCGAGCAATTACTGATAAGTCATTGCTCGAACGACACTAAGCCCATCGAGCAAATGAGCTATCGAGCAATTGCTCGATCGAGTGACTCCTCGAACGACTCTTCGACTCATTTCAGTATTTGAGGATACCTATGGCCCGGTATTGTATTATTTGAGGATACCTATCCCAAATACCCCTTATAAGCTAAAGAGCCAAGAGAGTAATTGCTCCATGAGCAATTGCTCGAACGATTCGAAGCTCATCGAGCAAATGAGCCTTGGAGCAATTGCTCGATCGAGTGACTCAACATACTGCTGGAACGACTCGAAGTCCACCGAGCAAATGAGCTTTAGAGTAATTGCTCGTTCGAGTGACTTCTCGAACAACTCTTCGACTCATGATGTCAGAAAAAGTGATTCTATGGCCTAAAAGGGATTCCGTAAGTAGCGCTTTTTCCCAAATAAACCAAAGAGCCAAGAGAGTAATTGCTCCATGAGCAATTGCTCGAACGACTCGAAGCTTATCGAGCAAATGAGCCTTAGAGCAATTGCCCGATCGAGTGACTCCTCGAACGACTCTTAGACTCATTTCAGTATTTGAGGATATCTATTGTATTGGGCTATTGGGGAATACTTGTTGGACTTTACATCCGGGTACTTCTGTTGGGGTAGTAGATAAAAAAAACAACAATATATAACATTTCATTTTTATTCAGGTATACAATTCAATGTCTCAAGACATTTCTCTTTGTAGTTCTTCTTGCATGGGTTAACCATTTCATCTTCTTGTGGGTTGGAGCTTCTTCCCATTGCATGGCTAGGTTCTTGATAAAACACATTCTCTCATTTGATAACTTGGCTTTGTTGGTTGCTTTAATTTCCTGTCTGGCATCTTTTGGTTCCTCTTTCTCTAGCTGTTTCATAGTAGTTACTCCAGTCTTCTTAGTAGTAACTTCATTTGTGGTTTGAGTGGAAACATCCTTCTTAGTTTCAGTAGTAACTTCATCCGTAGTGGTAACTTCATTCTTTATGGGAGCTGGCATCTTTTTCTTGACTTCAGTAGAAACTTCGTTCTTAGTGGAAACTTCTTTCTTTACGGGCGCTGGCATCTTTTTCTTGACTTTAGTAGTAACTTCGTCCTTAATGGAAGCCTACATAAAAGTAGTGACTAACTTACGATGAAAAAATATAGAGAGAAGAGCCAGTGCAATATTATCAAACCGAAAGCAAGAGTGCGCATGGAGGCATGAGGGCGTTCATTCGACATGGTAGTCTAAATATCAACCCAGGGGATTTATTTCAACAAGTTGCATCTGCCTCTCATAAGAAAAGCTTATACAAAATATCCAAAGATTCTGACCTGTGCATCTGAAAAAAAAGATTTTTAAAGAATATTCCTCATATTGAAATTAGATATAATTCGGGCTTCCACTTCGAGCCCAAATATTAACACAGGGACTTGGCTTGAACAAACTTGAATCTCACCACTCTAAGGATGCTGCATCCCAAATATCAAAAGATTCTGAAGGGTGGATCGGAAGAAGAAGATTGTTAAAGAATATTCCTCATATTGCACTAATCTAATCACAGAGAGTCCAAATATGAACCAAGAGATTTGATTTCAACAAACATATGAATGAATCTTCCAAAGATGTTATATGCGAAATGTGAAAGCCTTTGGAGCAGTTGTATAGGAGAAGAAGATTCTTTAATGTTTTCCCACTACTCACAGTGTTAAAAAATGATGAGTCAGCATTTGTTCAAAGTACTGGAAAACTACCCTATGATTAAGCCGATGGCAATTTTTTGGACCATTCCTTTCTGCTGTTCCTTAAAAGGCTTCGCTCAAAATAAACATTCTCAGTGCCATTGTAGTTTTGAAGATATGGGCATTTTCTATATTCAGCTCCTGCAGTTCCATAGGGCGACGGGGAAATATTAAAACTTATGAATCAATAAGCCTGTCATATCAAATTTGCTTCAAATCGGCCTCTCAGTTCAGAAAATAGAAATTTTGGTACAATTCGGGATCCACAGGAAGCCCGAATATGACACCAGGGACTTGGCTTTAACAAACCTTATCTCACCTCCCTAAGGATACTGTACATCAAATATCAAAATATGCTGACTGGTGGTTGTGAAGAAGAATATTTTTGAAGAATATTCCTCATATTGAACTAAGTTATAATTCTGGCCCGACAGGGAGCCCAAATATGAACCCAGGGACTTGGCTTGAACAAACTTGAATCCCCCCCCCCCCCTCCCCCAAGGATGCTGCATACGGTACCAAATATCAAAACATTCTGCCTGCTGGATCTGCAGAAGAAGACAATTCCTCATTTTGAACTGAGTTATAATTCAGGCTCCCACAGTGAGCCCCAATATGAACCCTAGGGAATTGGAGTAAACAAACTTGAATCTCACACCGTCAGGATGCCGCATACCAAATATCGAAATATTCCAACTGCTTGATCTGAAGAAGATTTTTAAAGAAAAATCCCCCATTTTGAACAAAGTAAGAATTCGGGCTCCCACAGTGAGACAGGGTATCCCAAATATATTTTATGCTGGACCCATTTATTTTTTGCGGGACCCATTTCCAACATGGGTCTTAAACACATGAATTATGCTTATTTATCTTCAAATACATGGATTGTTACATTGTCCACCACCACATCAAAGGCTATTGCATTAATCATGTTTTTATAGAAATTAATGAGAGCTAATATGGTTAACCGATTAATCGACTAACCAGTGATCAAGTCTTTATCGATAAAAAAGTAATAGGTCGGTTAACCATTACTTTTGAAGTACGGTATTATATGGGATAACTAAGAAACAAACTTGCTCGAAAACAGGCAAACATTGTCACACTGGCTCACATCGGTTATACGAGACAGAGAAACGCATGCCAGTTACATGCTAACATACTTGTTCACTTGCATGATCATTATTTTGTATCAGTAGCTGGAAATGGTCATTCTCAACCCTTCACCAAATGGGGTCGCAGACGACACTTGCACAAAAATTCTCGAATTACTAACGATTTTCAATGTTTGTCTCACCCCCCCCCCCCCCCCGAAACAAGCTCAATGAGCGCGTTCCAATTAGAGGTCATAAGCTATGTTGTGAGACAAAAATTGAAAATATAATAAAATTTGAATGGACATTTTAGTATCTGGCGCTGTTCGGTTTTGTCCATAACGTTGAGTGAAGTTTTAATTATATAAGTCATCAACGGTACAGCAGTTATTCAGCTACCTATTTGGGCAAGTGATTAATCGGTTAACCAAGGTTAATCCATGCGTTAATCAATCACGACAAATCTTTAATCTAATTTTATTAAATTTTATCTGATGAAAAAATGCTTATATTTTTGCGGGAAATGCAAATACATCTTCTTAACAAGCATTTGCGAGAGCATCACAGGATCGTAACGACCGTTCTCGCAATTTGCGAAACCCTGGTGAGCCCAAATATGAACCCAGGGACTTGACTTAAAGAAACTTAAATCTCACCTGCCTAAGGACGCTGCATACCAAATATCAAAAGATTCTGATTGGTGGGTGGGTCGGAAGAAGATTTTAAAGAATAATAGAGAGCCCAAATATGGACCAAGGGATTCGATTTCAATAAGCGAGTGAAAAAATCCTCCAAAGATGGTATATGTGAAATTTGAAGCAGTGGATTGGGCGAAGAAGAGTCTTAAATGCTGTCCCCATTACCCACTGTGTTAAAAAATGGAGACTCAGCATTTTTTCAAAGTCCCGAAAAAGTTCCCCATGATAGACCCGACAGCAGTTTGGTTTGGACCATTCCATTCTGTTGGTCCCAAGGAAGCTTAGCACCAAATAAGAATTCCCAGTGCCGTGCAGTTTTGGAGATATGGGCGTTTTAAATTTTGTCCTATTTTCAGCTCCTGCGCTTCCCATGGGGCCCCAGGAAATAGTTTTGGGCATAAATTAAGTACTTATGACCCAATAAGCCCCCCTATTAAATTTGGTTCAATCAACCTCTTGGTTTGGAAAATAGAAATTTTGGGTGGTGTGTAAATTCTTGCCCCCCCCCCCCCCCCCCCCCCATAACGAAGGCAAATTAAGCTTACACACCTCTCTTGAACAGATCTGATGCTACACCACAAAAGGAAGCTGTACACCAAATATCAAGTCTTCGCTACTGCTGGTTCATGAGAAGAAAACGTTTTAAGATTTAGGCATAATTTATGGGCGTGGCCCTACTGAGGGGCAGGGTAACTTGATTTGAACAGAATCAAAATGCGATGTCATAACAAACAACCATCTCAAATTCCACTTAAATCGATTCAGCTGGTTTGGAGGAGAAGATGCAAACACCATGTTCACGGACGACGGACGGCGAGTGATTACTATAGCCCACCCTGACTGAAAGTCAATTGAGCTAAATGGTTCAAGGAGAGAAGAAACTTGTAGCAGTTGGTTGTCGAAAGTGTTGTTTAACCACAATAAACAAATAAACAAGATGCTCCACGGGGCCCGAAGCGCTCACCTTGAACAGAACACGATATAAACAAAGTCCAAGAATGAATCTAATTTAAGAAATTCATCTCCTTAGGATACACTGTCAATCCTTGAGCCCCTCAGGAGTGACAAAAACAGTCCCCATCATGCCTTTTCTTCACTTGGTCATAATGTAAAATGTGGAGCTCCCCTCTGAAACCCCTTGATACAACCTACGTAGAATACTCTTAGTTACACACCTCTTGAGGATACCGAATACAAAATGTCCAATTCTTCAGCTACATGGCCAATTCCGGCCGCACAGGGAGCCCAAATATTAACCCTGGCACTCGATTTGAACAAAGTTGAATCTGACCTCCTTAGATATGTTGTATGCCAAATATGAAAGCATTCTGACTGGTGGAACTGAAGAAGAAAATTTTTAAAGAAATTAAAGAAATTTCCTCATATTGTACTAATTTAAAATTTGGGCTACCATAGCGAGTCCATATTTTAAACTACAGACCCGATTTGAATGAAATTGAATCCCCCCCCCCCCCCCCTTAGAGATGTTGTTTTCCAAATATGAAAGCATTCTGACTGGTGGATCTGAAGAAGAAGATTTTTAAAGAAACTACCTCATATTGCACTAAGTTAAAATTTGGGCTCTCAAAGGAAGCCCACAAATATTAACCTAGGGACTTAGGTCGAACAATCTTGAAGCTGACCCTCATAACAATAATGTATACCAAACATTAAAAGATTATGACTGATGGTTCTGAAGAAGATTTTTCAATAAAATTCCCCATATTGCCCTAAGTTTACAAAATATGAACCAATGGGCTTCATTTTAACAAAAGTGTATCTGACCCCTCTGTGGATGCGGTATACCAAATATCCAAAGATTCTGACCAATGGTTCTGTAGAAAAGATTTTCTAAAATGTTTGCAAATATGGTGAGTCAGCATTATTTTGATGCCCTCTGCAGAACTCCATAACATTACAGATTGCAAGTTTTTTTACCATTCAGTTCTACTGGTCCTAAGATGATGAAAGAGATAGTTCTCTGTTCCAAGTGATTTGGGAAACATGGGCGTTTGAAAATATTTCTATTTTTAGCTCCTGGGGTCGTTCAAATCGGACCATCGGTTCAGAAAATATAAATTTTCGGTGCTGCCAGAAAAATAGCCCCTCCCATTACAAAACCAAATATCGCTTCACGAACTACTTTTGAACAAACTTGATTCTACAACCCAAAAGGAAGCTCCATATGAAATATTAAATCACTGTACCTACTAGTTCATGAGAATATGAGAATATTTTAAAAATATTTTGGGAGCATTTCCCCCACCCCCTCCATATGGGGCTGGGCATGTTAAGTTGAACAAAAATGCAATACCCCTTTGGGACCATCACTCACACAAACTTTCACTTGAATTGGCCATTGGGTGAGAAAACCAAAACATGGCATGGGTGGATGACACACGGATGGACAATGGTCGGTAGCATTGCAAAGGCTTCTTGCACTCAAGGGATGGAATACACCCATGCAATTCTGCAGATTATGAGGCCTAGAACAAACCACGAACATGAACTTTTAATGGCAAAGTAATAATTGCAAAACTAAAAAAATAAAATAAAAAACCACCCGCCTGCCTGCAATTTTACAACAAAGTGGTATGAGAAACAGATCTACTTGGTGGAGCCTTATGCATGAAGATTATTACAATGAATACATTGTCATACAAAAAGCAATACCACACAATCCAGTGTAGACTGATTTCAGGAAGTCCTCCCTTGTGGTAGGGCACTTTTAACAAACATACAGGCCCAAATAAGCTTCATACATAGTGTGAAACTTCCACAAAATTAATAAACATTCATGTATGTTTAATAGGAAGTAAGAGTGTTGTAATTAAAAGTCAGTTGTGTGGTTGTTCGTAAACTTATATTGCTTTGTTATCAGGTGTTAAAAAAATATTAATATTTGTAAAGACACCCACCCATTTAGATTAGTCCCTGCTCATAACAATGGCACAGACATACAGTTAGTTGTCGTGGACTGGTCATAGTCCATGCATGGGCAGTGATGTAATAGAAAATCATCATAAATAAAATTTTAATTGATGAAGCACCGGGTTGTACCCTGTGCTTCATTAATTAAGTTTTTGATAATTATTGCTATAAACAGGGTTTGAAATCTAATATCATTGCATCCGCAAAAATATTGCCCACTCGTGGAAGTGACCAGTCCACGGCGGCCGTACTGTATTCATAGGGACTGGAAGGGGGTGGGGCACATGCCCTCCCCAATTTCATTCATGCCCCCCCCCCCCACCCTCCACTCCCCTGTTAATGCATATAATGAACATCCAACAAGACATTTTAATATCTAGATATTTATGCTTGTTTGCAACTTATATATTATGGACACAATGGACACAGAGTCGAGGAAATTGTGTTTTTCTGTCTTGAATTTCAAATTTGTTTTCGGGGTGGGGCACCCGACCCCTCCACTGATAAGAGGGGGACACTCCCTCTCGTCTTCGCCCCATCGTATTGCTATGTGGCTCAGGTGATGATTCGCATCATATTCTTTATGCCCTGCCCTGCCCCCCCCCCCCAACTAGATAGTACTCTTACCCCTAACTTTGATATCCTGGCTAAGCACCTGCATCATGGTAAACTAACATCAAATTGTGTGCTCCTGTCCAGTAGCTAACATTAGGATAGTATAATGTGCTTTGTCAGAAACTTGATCAAGTGTTGATGACAAATGACAATTTACATTACCAGTACCTAGTACCAGCAATAAAATAAGATTTGCAAATATCACCCTGCGTTTTTTTCAGCTATTAACTAATAAAAAATTGTGCGCTTCAGGAAAATTATTTTGTTACTACCTGTTAAAAATTACTGTTTCTTGTTTTACTATTTAAAAAAAAAACGAAATCATTCCTTTTCTGGCGGGCATACTAAACACCGAGGCAAACTGAGGGATACCAAGATGAATGAAAACAGGAGTGAAATGAGTATGGGGTGGTGTGTTCTTTTCATTATTTATTTATTGGTGTTTAAGTTCACATATTTTTGTACAACAGCTAATCATGACCAAGGCAGATTTATGGGTGGAGGAAGCCAGAGTACCTGGAGAGAACCACTGAGCAATGACAAGCAACTGTCAGCCCCACAACATACTACACAAGCGGGGTTAACCTTGTTCGAAGACAGGTGTACCAACAGCATGTAGCCTGCCTTAGTACATACCACCACTGCGCCCCACCCCCACGTGGGCAATAGGGGTGAAGTGTTTCGCCCAAGGACACAATTCTGTTGCCGCAGGTGGGACTCAAACCGAGGACCTCTCGGCTTGGAGCCTGCCCCTCTACCTACTGAGTCACTGCACACCTGCTGGTGTATTCTGATTATGTAAACAGATTTAAGAAATATGTGCATGTGTTAATGCCACATTTGAGAATTATGGGTGCTAAAGTAATAGAGTGCGCTGAAAAATCTTCCCTTTGGTATTTAGTAGGTTTCTTGTTAATGGTATTTAAAGCGACTGCACCTCAGTAAGCAACATTGTGAATTGTTAATCACATAGTGACTTCTTAATTAGTTCTCTTTGTGCTGTCGGCAAGTTTCTTCTTTGTTATGGCAGAAAAATTGTTATGGACCAATATCATGACATGGGAAACAGTATGTTTCGGAAGTGGTAATTTTTCAGTCGACAATGATAAAAAAATTGCCGTAAGACTAGAGACATGGTCAGCACTCAGGGCTGACCAATGGGACCAACGATAAAAAGGATACTGCCTTAATTTTTCTACAATTCAATAAAATGGCAGCAATTGGAAAAACAACTGGTCACGTAAAGAAGGTGAAAACCTTGAAAACAAAAAAAAGGGTTAGTAAATCACCACAAATTAGAGCCGTTATCACGGGTGACAGGGATAAAAAGTACACTGTATATATACAGTAGGTGCAGAGTGTATTATCACTAAATAACCCACAGACTGGAGATTTAACACAAACAATAATTCCAAATTTGTTGCAAAGCATAGCAAGCACAAGATAAGCTCTGAACAGCCAATGGACCTCTGGGTTAAACCTGCAGGTCCAGTGACTCCACTGGCTGAAAAAATTGATTATTTTTTTGTCCATATGTACAGAATTTGAAAGTGATCCTTTGGGTGATAACTGCATTCCACGGGTGATTTTTTGTGCAATCCTCTCCCCATGTACTATACATATACCAAACACAAACTGTAGTTTTGGGTGTACAGTCGAGCGATACTTATCACAGAATGCCACAAAATCCTAACATAAAGCCAGCAATGGCAAAACAATAAACAAAAACAAAAACTAAATAAATGAACGAAAATTAAAAAAAAACAAAACTTAAGAGCTGCCGGCACTGAAAAGTTTCGCAGCCCAAGGCCCAGATCAAATCTGATGGGAGGTTTATTTTTATCAAATATTACAGTGATCTGTTTATGATACCCAGTTTGCACTTAAGCGCTTCATCCACGCACAGACGAAGACCATTAATAACAAAGCTACCTACTATATACCAAGGGGAGTTTTCGGTAACAAATCGGTCCACATGTATATATCTTGCATTTACTCGAATAAATCAAGTAATATGAAGTATTTTGCTTTGAGGGAATCAAATGAATGTTTGCAATTATATTTAAACCTTTTTAAACAACCCGTATTACTTTTTTTTCTTTTCACCTCGGTATCTCTCGGTATACCTCAGTGTTTAGTAGGACCCTTTTCTGGGTGGTGGTTTGGTTTGGATCAAATTGCCATAGGATGATTTTGGTTAAATTAGCAGGTGGTTTGGGTCAAATTGCTGAAGGACAATTTGGATGCATTCTCAGTGATGACAGTATGTTATAGGACACACGGAACATGGATTTATTTATTTATTTATTTATTTATTTATTTATTTATTTATTTATTTATTTATTTATTTATTTATTGGGGTTTGACAGCACTTTTGATATTTAGGGTCACCTCGTGTCGGACAGTTTTATGGGTGGAGAAAGTTGGAGTTCCCGGGGAGAATCACCATGCAAAAATGCCAGGCTCCCAACATGCTAACTCAATACGAGCAGGGTTAGCAATGGTTGAAGACAACTGCATCATCAATGTACTGTACACCTTAGCATACAATGCCACTGTGCCCGCATATTGGCAATGGGGGAGCAGTATCTTGCCCAAGGACACAAACAGTTGCCACAGGTGGGATTCAAATAGATGACAACAGATCTTGCATTTCTATCTACTGAGCTGCCGTGCCCCTTCGAACATGGATTACTGCAGAGATAATTATACAATATATTTTATGTTTTTAGGAGTGAAACAAATATATTGTAGCGTATCTAAAATATCTCACAGATGTATACCTGTATTGCTTTTCTTTGAGATGAATCTACCCAGACCGAGTTTTCCCCAGTCCGAATCTTCATGTTCCTGAAAAATGATGACATGTTCTTTTCGATGGCGTTAAAAATCTGAAAAGGTTATAAGTTGTCCGTTGTTTTTTTTCGTTTACAAAACGACAAGTCATTGTTCATAAATAAAGATGGACATCACAAACTTCTTTGTTTTGATTTCTGATTGGACTGAAAAGGTAACCTATCAATATCGGGTCATTTTGTCCCAACTGCCCTTCACTCCAACTAATATGTTGTTTCGCCGTTGTTGACTTGGGTGTGAGGGAGCGAAACGGCAATGATTTTATCATTAGACTTTTTTAAAGGTTTAAAGTACTTTTCCACCACCAAGTAACATTATAATGCATAAAACTAATACGGACACAACACACCATCTTGAAAACAATGTTTAACAATGGTAGAAAATTAAAATCCACTACCTGTTGCATTGGATCAATTTATTGGTATTATTGCAAACAATGCGAAAGAAATTTCTTATTGGTAGCATTGAGATGAATGATTCAAACTTTGTGAAAACATATATGAGAGGTGTCCGGGGAAAAGCGTAAAAGACCCACAGAAGAGAAACGATACAGGAAGATTGATAATTGTAATGTATTGTTATGGATGTTATATAAATGTACAAATTGTACTCAAACGTCAAAAGTTGTGCTTCTGAATACTAAACTGTAAAAATATTGACAAATATATAAGGAAAAAAGGAATAAAACATAATATCACTGCAAGTTCTGTTTTTGTTTAATCCATATTCCATACCTCATTGACATACCACCAAAACCCTCTCTATTTGTCTGATTTCACGTATTGATCAATGCAGATGTGGTAGCATTTTTCAATTTTGCGAACATTATGAAAATTTTAATGTAAATTGTTTACTTCTGTAAATTCTTTGTTTACTTCTGGAAAAAGTACTAAAGTACTAAAGGAAACAATTACACTGCATTACCAAAATAAAATTTAAATGTAAGGGCGAAACCACCCACCTCCATCTGAGGGGCGAAATGACCCGGGGCGAGGAGGGGCGAAACGACTTGAGGAGCGAACGGGAATTGGTGCGAAACGACCCCGGGAGCAACTTATCACCTATTTTCAAGCAAACTTTTCATTATATTTATTACACCTTAAAATTAGGATAATTCAAAAACAGCGTTTTGATTCTTGAACTTCACTAGCTATGTGTCCATGCATATCTTTATGAAATCGCAGCAATTATAATCAACAAGATCGCCGCTTATATCTGCGGTTTTTCGATGAAGGTACATCGTGTAATCGCTAAATAGGAGAAGTTACAACGAAATCAGAAGAGTTCGGTCTGAAATAACAAGATTATTTGCTGAAAAAACCTCTAAAAGGACAGAATACGAGTGATGTGTAGAGATGTAAATATCACGGAAAGCTGAGATGCGAGTTGGGTTGCAACAGAAAACAAATGCATTTGACATTTTGTTTGGTTGTTGATATCGGCCAAAAGATTTCTAGAGGGGGATAAGCCGATTGCAATTGTATTGGCAATTGTCAACCAGAAGTCACATGACTTTTTCCCTGAAATTCCTGTCCAATTAAAAATCTCAGTTGGCATTATAGAATTCTGTTCTGGAACACATTTATCTGATTGGGTATGTGCAACCCCTTGCAGGCCTACGACCCTCTGGGGTTTCTATAATGCCACAAGTGGGAAGGCGGTTTGCAGGTATTTTCTTTGTCTTATTGCAGGAGCATGACTCATTTGAAAGTCTTTCCCATAAACAACCTTTATCCCAAATTTCACTGAAATCTGAGAAGTAATGTTCAAGAGTATAATGCAAACAGACATCAGCGAGCAGATGGATATACTTACGGACGGACATATGGGTAGACTTCAAATGCAAGAGACTGTACCAGAGGTGCTTACATACCAGTGTCAAGGATAAGGCTGTGTCAGATGACAGACAAAATCTCTCACCCAATGGACCCTGCACCAAATCACAGGGCAAAAAAGTTTTTTTGTGTAAAATCTTTGAAGTGTTCACAAACCCATTTTAGAACTCAAAACACCAGAGTAACTCTACGGAGTCACGTAATATTAAGAACAGCATGTTAAGCTCATGAAGCTCTGTCAAACAAAATATAATAGAATAAATGCTAAATTTATCTCCAGAAAACAGGAAAGTGACACAATACCAGTTAATTGAATATTCCTGCTAATTTTAATAATTTTCATTGGCAAAGTGGATATTCAACTAACAGGGTTAAATAAATAAATATCACAAACTAATAATAAAACTATGTACTTGAGAAATTTTCACGTGGTCATTCTACAACATGTTTTAGCTGGTACTGTCCAGTTTTGAAGGTTAAAATGCCACTGTTATTGTTCTAAGGTCTAAAAAAACACAAAGAATGTCTATGTCTGTGTTCCAATAATCTGTAACAATTAATAGACAGTTCTGGGGGTGTGGTAGCTCAGTTAGTAGAGGTGCAAGCTGCAAGCCGAGAGGTTCCCACCTGCGGCAATCATCTTGTGTCCTTGGGCTCGACACTTCACTCCCATTTCCCACATAGAGCCATAGTCGCGTTTTCTACCAAGGCATACTGCACGTCAATGGTGTAATTGTCTTCAACAAATGTTAACCCTACACGTGCGGTGTAGGTAGGTTGGGGAGCTGACAGTTGCTTGCTATAGTTCGCCATTGCTCGGTGGTTATCTCCATGCACTCCAGCTTCCCCTCACCCATAAAACTCCGTGGTTATGATTAGCTATTATTCAGAAACATGTGATCTAAAATACCAATAAGTAAATATTGGCAGTTCTTGTCTTCATGTTTGTTTTTAATAAATTGCATCTTAACAATTACATGGAGTTTGTCAACGACTGAATACACCTAAAGCGTACTCTGCAATTTGACTCAAACCGGCCGCTACATTTCGGCCTGAACCAACTGTCAATGCACTCAAACTGTCCTTCAGTGGATATATACAAAAACGTAACAATTTTATAAACTTGCACAATAGTAGTCACCAAAACTTGTTGGATAACTTTTGGATCAATTTCTAACATTTTTTTTACTTTTTAGTGTTTTTTTCTTTCCCATGTAGAAGCTATTTTCTTGATTGATGACTGAGTAAACATAAATTGAGTATAATTAAATAGATGTCAAATTGCCAATCATTTTTTGCTGCTCAGTGATTATTATTTTCATTATTACTCATTATTTTAATAATAATCTCCATTATGACAAGAACCTTATTGTAATTAACTGATAATAAATTGTATGGTTATTCATAAATTTATATTATTTTGATACCCGGTGTTAAAAAATGTTAACATCTGAGAACGTACTCACCCATTTACAACTAGTCCCTTATTATAGCAAACCAACAACTTCAAATGATCTGCTTACATCCAGTAACTAAAATTGGAATAGTATAATGTGCTTTTTCAGAAACTTGATGAAGTCTGGATGTCAAACAACAATTTTCATTACTGGTAATAAAATATTATTTGCAAACTTCACGCCTGCGTTTTTTCAATTATGAACTCAGCAGGATTTTTTTTTGTTTCTAAAAATTTGATTAGCAATTTCCATCTTGGTTTCAAAAAGTGATGATAAATATAAATATAAGGCCAATATAAAAGAAAAATGATTAGCATTTGGGCATTTTTATATAACATTTTGCGATGTGAATCCAGTCATAAAATACCCTGCTAAGATAAAATGCTGTGCTTCTTCATGAAAATCGTTTTGTTACTACCTGTTAAAAATTCCTTCCAGGACATCTTAAAAAATATTTGTAAAAATAATAACATATGATGCGCAATTATTTCATTTTTTAATGTCACTTCTTAGATCCTGATCACTTTTATTTCAGCATAGTTAAGTTTATCTCAAATTGTTTTTTTAATATTTATTTATTCAAAATAATCTGAAGTTGAAAATTAAAAAATAAATTAACAATTTGGTTCTGTAACTTCTGTTACTTCTTTGCTATTTTATCAATAAGAATTGGCTCAGTAGTTAGAGGTGCAAGCTGCAAACCGAAAGGTCTTCGATCGAATCCCACATGCGGCAACCACTTTGTTACCTTGTGCAAGACACTTGATTCTCATTGCCCACGTCGTGGCATTGTGTATCAAGGCCTACTGCATGTCAATCGTACACTTGTCTTCAACCAATGCGAACCCAGCTTGTATGCTGTTTGTACGTTAGTTGTCATTCCTCGGTGGTTCTCTCTGGCTGTCCCCACCTGTAAAACTGTCCAACATGAGGTGACCCTGGCTGTTGAAGTGTCATTGAACCCCAATAAATAAATCAATAAGAACCGTGCACTCCTATTCTGGAGGACGGTTTGGAGCAAATTGCTAGAGGATGGTTTGGGTTAGATTACTATCCAGTTTATGTCAAATTGTTGGAGGATAGTTTGGATGCAATTCTCACGAATTCCAGTCACTTTGGAACCAAGTCATTTCGGCCTGAAGTCAATTCAGCCCCAGTATACCAAGTTATTTTGGACTCTATAAATATTTTTAAATATCTTTTTAATTTTAACATTTCTTTACTTAATTGTTTTCAACATTTATACCTCAAATAGATATTCAGGTATACATATCATATAGGGTATTCCTTCATACCTAGTAGATTTTCTTTCATGATGAATAAATGAATAAAAAATGTGAGCACGCCGAAGGCGCACATGGACGTTGTGGGATTTGAAATCCCTTGCGACCTGAACAATTTTGTTTGCTTATGAATCCACGAGACTCTGAAGCGAAGGCCAGTAATGTTATTTGGTTTGGGTGTCTGCATTGGAAATGGGGTACAGGGTTCAGACCCTCGCGGACCTCGAACTGGAAGGTGTCTAGGAATTGCGCATAACTACAAGAATTCTGCTCTGTATTTTAGAAAACGTGGACATATTTATGGTAGTATCAAAATCGCAGTTTAGTGGTAGTTTTAGAAAAAATAAAAGAAAAGGAACCCTGTGAATCTCGAACTGGAAGATGACCAGGAATTGTGAAAAACATAATCAACGAATGAGGTGACTGCTTATACTTTGCAAAATTTAAAAGTAAACAAATTTCTCTTTTCGTTGTTCATTCACCCTCGTTGTAGATACTTTTTCTCTTCTTCAACGAACTGTGGGTGTAGGCCTATAATCATGATTGATTATTGATGCTCAACGCCACATAAGCAACTGAGGAACGTGGCGACAGCCGCAGGTGCGACGCTAAGCTGCAATTAATACGATTGTCATCCTTCTCAATGAAAACATATGTGGGTGGTATGTGTACACTCGCTCTGCCTGAACAGAGAATATCTTTCTATTTACGGCGAGGGGATGTGCGATCGTGCGATTCTTCAGTTTATTCTTTTGGTACATATATCGACGCGGATTTTAATTTAATTGTCACCGAGCACAGGATCAATATTCAATAATAAATAACAAACTATTAAATGGCTAAGTCGTCAAATCAATTGATCAAACTCAAATATACAAGATTTATTTAAATGACATATTCTCCGTGAAACTTCAATCAACAGCTCGAATAAGCCGTTTCTACTGTTTATCACCTCAGACTTCAGCAGCTATTTTTTTACGCACGGCAAGCGCGGTGTGCAAAATGTAACACAGTGTTCCACGGAGTCAATTGAGGTAAAATCACCCACTACCGCGCCGAGTGGATGAAACGCAATACATGCTGGATGTACTGTACTTATATAGATAGCACCTTAAATGTATGTAAATTGAACATATGGATAATATTTAATGTCAACTTTTCTGTACACTGTGTAAATATAAGTGACTGACCATTAACTAATAAAGGTAAGTAAACATTATTTCTAAGCATAAATTATCTTTATAGATCTCTACACTCAAAATGGTGACGAAATGACCAAAGGGCCGAAGTGACTGGGGCCGAAGTGACTATGCTCAAATTGACTTTAGGCCAAAGGTCCAGAGGCCGAAATCCCCAATTTGGTGAAAGATGAGTAAATGTGAATCGGATAACTTCCGAAGTGTTATATGTACAAGTCCACCTTCAGTTTTTGTCTAGAACTGTGGACATCATCTTTGAGGCTTCATCGCATCGCATGTGCTTGCATGGCAATAATAAACCCTTTACCAAACACACTTACGAAGCATTTATTGAATGATCAAATATCTTTGTTTTGTTTTGTTCTAGGCTTTTTTGGTTTGTTTTGTTTTGTTTTTTTATCGCAACGCCCTCGTTCGTTTGAGGAGTCGTAAATATAAAACATTAATGTGTCCCTATTGAAATGCACAACACACATATTGCAACTCATTCCTCTAATAATTTTGTTTTCAGGTGGATATGCGTTCCTGACGATGTTGTGTCTTCCAAACCAAGATGAAAAGTATGGAAGAAACGATGGATACACCCACCTCTCTGTAATGGAAACGATTTGGTTCTTGTTGTTTCAAGAAGGAACAATAACAAAGGTTAAAAAAAAAACACTTCAAGCGTTATAGCACTTTTATCTTCGCTGTAGTTTTATCTAAGAGCTACAGGCCCGGATATAAAGTGCTTATATTGTACCCCGCTGGTAGGTTACATGCTGGTAACCCATGGGGAAAAGGGTGTTGTTTTCTTCCCCATCCCTTCTGCTTTTATTACACCAATTTTGCTTTTTACGTCTCAATGGGGTTACTGTCTATATCAACAAATAGCGCACGATCTCGCCGAGGTTGTTGCTGTTTATGTCGGCGGAAATTATTTTAACCCTTTACCTAACCTGAAAAGCAGACGATACTTGCAAAAATAATTCTTGAATAACTAATTTTTTTCATTTTTTGTCTCAAAAACATAGGTTATGACCCCTCGTTGGAACGAACTCGACGCGCTCGTTCCAACGAGGGGTCATAACCTATGTTTTTGAGACAAAAAATGAAAAAAATAATGAAAATTAATTGGCGATTTTTGAGAATAGCGCTGGCCGGTTTTGGTCGTTACGTTGGGTTAAGGGTTAAGATGGAAACAGCATGCCATTCGCTTCATATTTGGATGCAACACTCAACCATTGAGATGAGATAGTACCGCGAGATTGTAAAGTCAAGTTTTCTGGTAAAACATGAGAGATTGGTAGTTAATAAAATTATGTTGTCTTACTTTGTCGCAGTCTGTAGTTGGTCGCATATTTTACAGTTTGCGTAGCCCACACATAACCCGAACGGTCTTTCGCAGGCTATTTCCAGGTCTGTAGCTAGCGGACAGCTCCTCATCTTGAGGGGAAAAGAAGAGAAAATTTCTAGGAGATAACAGGAATCGTAAATAAAGCAATATAGTTTCTAAAAATGGATGCAATGCAACATCACTTGTATCAAAAAGAAACCAAAGTCAATATTGAGAGCAGAATGTCGACTCAATATAAATAAAATGAGCCCATAATGACAGATTTTTATTTCGGCGAGCATTGTACGATATTGCTTAAGTCGTTGAAGGAATGTGCAATGCTAACATGTGTTTGTTTGGGCCTTGATTGTGCATGCTGCATTCAGCTGGGTTGATTTGAATTCAGATCATTAAGAATAAACGTTGAAGAAAAGTGAAAATATATAAAAAAGGGTTCTGTGCATGTCAAATTTCGGACCGAACTGAATCCCAAATCGAACCCGACAGAGAAGTTCGAATCAAAATAAATCTCGAATCGAATCGCAACGCTGTTCATGTTGTAGATAATGACTCTTCTTACAACCATGTGCAATGTTAGCATCCACTTGGGTGTTGTATGCAACAGTGACTCGTCTGTTTGGGCAATTCAATCAAAAAAGCGGATTATTCCCTGAACGAAATCAAAGTATTTCCGGGAGCGGAACCTCCCTAAACTCTTCTTCTGTCAATACGTTTCCAGCACATTGGACCTGATGATTCATGAAGAGTTTTAGAGGAGACACATGACAGGATTTTGAGAACATCTCGACGATTTTAAAAATTCCGAATTGACATAAGTCGAGTCGAATCGAATTACCGGGACGGTTTTGAATCGATTTTTGAAGTATCATGGGGCCCTAATGTCAAATTTGAAATAAAATAAATGAAGTGTTTTGTACGTCGATGAACCGTTCGTGTCTATCCGTCTCGTCAAAACAATGCGTTAGAATAAGTTGCAACACACTTCAATTAAATGCAATTGATTGTGGGGCGCCCGATTGGAATGAAAGTTGACACAAAGATCTCCTGTAGTGTGCCAAATATGAAGAGGAGCGGTGTAGTCATTTTGAGGATTATCCCGTACGATGAAACACATAGACACTCACACGGAATGTTTTTTTTATAGTACAACCACCAATATCTCTCGAATACCGCACCAGTTTGCTTACACATTCTTGCTGGCCGAAAACCGAGACTCTCGGCTATACCAAATCCATGTCGTGCCTTTCTTGTGACGCTACTGACATTCGGAGGTTTTTGAAGCGACTGTTTCACAAATGGGAAATAAAAAATCGAGTGCTTTGGCGTAGAACACTCTGAAAAAATATTCATAAATTCTTTTTTGTTTACATTTCAGGTGTTTTACTCAATTTTTAGGCATACGTTGTCATATAATAAACAAATTACTACAATAGACAGTTAATATAATAAACATATTCCGTCTTGGCGTCATATTGACAAAAACAATCCGATTTTGTTAACGATTGTTGATGCCTATATGCTAACATATACGCATGCTCTCAGACTTATAAACACAGTATCTAACAATGAAGAGACACCTATAACAATAGGACTCGTGGTGTCCCTGACCCACTCCTTAGTTTAGCGAGCAAAGAGTACACATAATCAAACACATAAGTTTATTATGTTATTACTTTATCTTGACTAGTGTTTAACCCTTAGAACCTAGCGGTATCTTCCCTGTCAATTCAATGGCAGCAACTGAAAGAGTTCATATTCATCACTTGGGGGTAGACAAATTATATGTTCATCGGGCAGCCTTAGGACTGCACGTTAAAACTATTGATTCGTCTACCCCACACATTTATTTAAAGTCATCATACTTAATGAAAGTATGAAGTTCCATGCTTCAGGGTGTGAGAAGCGGCTTCTCGGGTTCAAAGTGTTTGGATTGTTGTATTTGGATCAGTTATGATGGTTACACTTATCGACATGTACATGTAAATGCTTATTTTGAGGGAATAAACAATGTCTAAACTTGTGAACAGTAAGCAAAACACGAGTAAAAGTGCGGAACACTTTGTTCCCGAATTGCATTTCCTAACACCATACTGCCAATAGAACAATGGGTTATTCTATGTCATATTTGTCATAACGCTAAGCACATCGTACTTGAAAGTTAAAAAACCTTCAACCCCGTATCCTTGAATTTAAATGGACAATATGGTACGAGTAAAAGAGTGGAACATTTTATTCCCGAATTACATTGCCTGACACCATATTGCCAACAGGACAATGGGTGATTCTACGTTATATTTGCGAAGAGGTTTAGTAATAATAATGCAACCAATTTGGAGTCAGTTTCTTTGCTTTGCTTTCTCGTAGACTTCAAAACGTTGTGCATATCGTACTTGAAATAGAAAACCCATTCAATTCCGTATCCCCGAATTTGATTGGACACTATGATATTCTGTGCTGCAACAGCATCCATTTTGTATTTGTAGGGAGGTTTAGTCATTATTTAATCCCAGGACTCCATTTGGCTGGAATAAAATATCATTATCGACTATTCGTAACTATATCTTGGCCATTACTCTGTTTGGTATCCAACCTCGAATTTCCATGTATGTAAATATATAAATAATGTGGTTTTAGCCTATTTCGCTAATGGCCTACAAATATTTATTTTAAGGTTAAAATATTCCAATTGGAACCTAAAATGATAATGTAACAATAACAAACCCTTGTATGACTACTACGCCTTAATGATATAACTCGGCTACTACACATTTGAACTCGGCTGATACACGGTACCCGGGCAATTATCGACTTTGATTCTTCGTTTGCCACGTACTGCCACCAACGCACGCACGTTCACCTTGCCAGCGAAATGGTTTACACTTCGCTCTGTGTTCATCTTTATGTCGAAGCAAAAAAATAATCTCATACGTTGTATTAAACTGATATTCATGAAACTGTTTGATGCAATAAGGTATTCTTTCTTGTACTCAAATGCAGTTGCTTCGATCAGTGAGTGTGTATAGAACGTCTGGAAGCGCCACACACTGCAAATCGGCATGCAGTGTCGCTCGTCTGAGAAATGTTTCACACCTATATCTACTGTCAGAAATTTCAGAATATTAACCTAATCTCCCCCCCCCCCCCCACCCCCTCATACAGGAAGGCCACTATCGTGAATGTGTACACAAACAAATATAATGACTGATAACATGCCACTGTAAATTGAAAGTCAGTTGCTGATTATATGTATGATTACATTAATGATCCAACAAATGGTTGCAAACGTGTATGATGGGATGTGTCCCGCAAACAGGTCCCCGGAAGCACGTGCACAATGTAACCCAATAAGGTTCTAAAATACAGTGTCTGCATAACTCATAGTTGGGTATTTACAGTTCCTATTTTTCAATGTTCAATCACTATCTGTCACCATGACATGAAGAAAGGTGACAGCCCAAAGATGGCAAATTATTGAAATGCATTCCACAGGTATGTCTATTAAAGTAATCGGTCGTCAACTCGATATCCATTACAAAGTCACCAGTCGGTTGGTGAGCAAACGCATGCAAACCAATGATACGAAGGACCGCCCCAGGTCAGAACGACCCTATTGTGACATCGTAATGTGAAAATAGGGTACTTCTTAGGCTTGTGCGATGGCAGCCATTCACCTTAAATACCGTTTTAGTAACGGTCTTCGAAAAGCCAGTTTGAGGTCGAGAAGGGCCACGAAACGTCTCTACTAAGAAGCCATCATCAAAGAATATGTTTGACAAGGTGTTTATCATTTTTCGTTCAAAGCATTGCATTGACTACCGTTCCTTGGTCTATCACGAGTTATGATCTGAATCCACTGCACTGAAGCACATTTAGGACATTTTAGGGCATCGGGCACAAGCGCACACGAACCTCCAGTGCAAACTCTGCGAGCACTGGAAGCAGCGTTGCATCAGGAATGGCAACAGTTACCTCTACAAGGAATATAACGATTCACTGGAGGATACGACGCAGGACAGGTGTGATTCGAGTCCATGAAGGATACAACAGAAATGGAACTGTAACACTTACTTATGCTCTTTAGAGGTTACAAATGACATTTTTATCCATTTATAGCCAAATAATGTTGCCTTTTTGGCTCACCAGCTCCATACTGAATCGAGTATCGTATTGAGCTCTAGCAGTTATTTTTGTAGTTCATCAATGTTGTCATTGATATGATGATGAAGACTATGATTTCCGTGTGTTCATATAGCCTGAGTAAGTTCTCTCAAGATAGCATTCAGTTTTTTAAGCTTACTTTGCGAGTACTTTTCTGATATCAAGCAATACATTGTCCATCGTGAAATATTCAGGGGGTGCTCAACATTTTTCTTTGTGTATGAAAAGCTGTACGAATAGGGAATGGTATATCCAAACTTAATCTGATCGCATTAACATTTTTATAGTGTGTTTCCGAATAAGTTACTCTGGTGTAGCAGAGGCCCGTCGGTGACTAGTAAACAATATCGTGACCGAGTCTTTCCTGATTATGGAATTCGTGACGACTGGATGTGAAATTTCTGAGCCTCTTTCACTAAACTCGATAAAGCCTAAAACCTCAACTTTGGCTGATTTTAGTGAACTCAGTTCTGAAGTTTTATAACAAATCGCGACTCCTTAAAGCTCCTCCATTTATCCAGTGATTGCCACTATTTTCTGTTGGTTTCATTCCAAAATATATCGCCCGTTATATCGCTGCGTGCACTGGCGTCGAGAGTTTTTTGTGTGATTTGTGAACGTTGCAATACAAATCGGTTGTTTGCAGAAATTGGATCCGCTAGCGTTGTTAGGTTGTTGCTTATACGACCACGTGAAAAAGGGATTTAAATTTAATCCTATTTTATACCAAATTTATTTATTTATTTTTATTTAGGGTCACATTCAACATCTATGGTTATATCATGACTATATCATAGGCATGAAGTCAAGAATAGCCAATCGTTTATACCAAGAAGCTCACTTTAGAGGCGTCCTTCACTGGCGTTCGTTACCGGGACCAATTTTACCAGGAAATCAGAACTTGTTTACCACAATAAACAATTATTGCTCCATTATCCGGGGACACCACGAGAAACGGAATTTATCAAACTCGTTCCGTAAATTTGATTTGAGACCTCGGTTCAAATCGTATTTAGTGAATTCTGTTTGTGAATTCCGAACAAAATTGGAACTCGTCTGAGGTCTTCTATAACTTCATTAGAAAATTATCCTGTAGGCTTTTATTTCCATTGCAGGAAGAACATGACAATCTAATTCTTCCAGTCTACCTTCGCACCGAAGAGGAGTTACGTTTACCTTTCAAGGACCAAGGTAACAATGAGTCGTCTAACAAAATAAATTTAAAACTTGTTAGCCTTGACATAAATGCTGCAACTCATTCTTTCGTCTGTGATAAAAGGCATGGCCAAGTGATAAAAGGTAAGATAAATTCACTATTAATTTAACAAAAGGCGCAAAATACCAATGAAAAATGGCTTCTGATGAGTTATTAAATTAGAGTTCGACAGTTCGCTGTTGCCTGGTGGTTCTCTCTGTACTCCGCCTTCCACCACCTGTGAAACTGTCCAACACGTTGTGACCCTGAAAGTATCGTCAAAATCCAAATAAATAAATTCTTCATGTACTCCACATATAATATATAATGATATTAGCATTGGCCGCTGTTGATTACTTTTAGTTAAACTGTCTGAAATCTAAGGTCGTTGTGATATCTAAGGTCTGAAGCATGTACGGAGAGAAAAGTTACCGGACAACTGCCTAATTGTCTGGTGACTTATCCGCCTTTCCTTACTGAAAAAGCATCCGAAACATTGTCGACAATTACGACAGTTTAGCATATAGAAAACCAATGCTCATGAGGTCATTCAATGGGTGAAAGAAGGTGGCAGTTGTTCTTGTGGCGTGTTATTGCCAAACGAGTTGTTATAATAATGGTACATAAGACGGGTAATATTGGAAGATAAAAAATGTTTCGTCAATTTTTCAAAACGTATTTACCGCATTCAAAGCTTACCCGTACAGTATACATGATGTTATATATACTCCTGAACTGAATATTCACCAGTTAACGTGTGGTATGCTAATAACTATACATTCAAGAAACCCCAAATAGAGTTAAATTGATTTTTGTTTATTCCTGAAGTGTGTCTCATATTCCATAATCAATAAAAAATATAGAAAGGAACAGAGGAAACAAGGACTTTGTGCAAACCCTGCACTAGCGGCTTTCATAATAAATAAAAGAATTGGCTACCTACTGGTTTCGAGTAGATACCAAGTTGATCTCATTTATGGCAGCAAGAAAATTTACCCCGCACTAGCGGCTTTCATACCAGGATAATCTCATTTGTGACACCAAGGAAAGTTTACTTTCTGTCACGATCGAGATCGCCCTGGTATCTATTCGAAACAAGTAGGTTGCCCATTAATTTTTTTTTTGTCTTGCGATGTTTTAATTGCACCTAAAATATTCACATGTCGAAAACGCTCTGTGATATTGATCTAAACTTACTGCGTGCCGCGTGCCTCTTCCTGATGTATTCTCGTCTATTTGTCCTGATAATAGATATCAAAGATGTTTGTTTGACATATTCTGCTGCATTGTAAGATTCTTTTTTTATTATTATTATTATTTGGGGAAGAGAATGGCCTGGGAAATGGAACCTATCAGATATCCTCAGATAATTATCTCCCAGAAGGTATCATCCAAAATGTATTCTCCAACAGTATCCAATAGTACATTACACTGTCATATGTATCCCCAATACTCAGACGAGCATAAGAGTCGTAAGGGGGGCGGGGTGGGGGGGGGGGCACTCGTTCGAGTAAATGCCCCCGTTGCTCTTTTGCTCATTTGAAGTAATCACGAAGAGTCGTGTAGGTATTTACTCCAGAAGCAATTACGCTGAAGTCCCGGCTCAGTTGACGAAATCGACATAAACGCATCTCTCTTCACACCACTTACTTTTTTTACTGAGATGAGTCGAAGAGTCGTGTCGTAAGAGGTGTTACTCGTTCGAGTAATTACTCGACAGCTTTATTTCTAGACTAGATTCTTGTCATTCGAGCAAGGCCTCTTCCTGCTCGATTGTCTTCCGTGCTTGAAGATGACAGACGCCTTGGTGATACACATGGGAGATAAGTATTTGTGGTTCAGTGGAGGGCAGAGGTGGTAACCAGACACAGCTAGGTCTAGACAGAGTACCAGAATACCAGAACAAGATCTGCAATAGGTAGAAAACGTGATTTTGGGAGGGGGGGGGGGGGGGGGGTGCCGAGCTAGACGAACAATTGTTGTTGGATTATTTGTGGTAATTAGATATACTTCACTTTAATAGTATGCACCTTATTTGATGGAAAACCCAAACCAAATAAATAGTATTCGGGCCCCTTTTCACCAACTTATTAGAATGCGCTCTAACACTACGTGCTACTCTTATAAGAAGGATTCCCGAGGAATCGGAACATGTTTCTGTAGTTTGCGATGTTGTTTGGTGATTTTGGGTGATTTGGGTAATTAGATTTATTCCTATTCAATCGAATACTTTATCTGAATATACGCTTCTCACATTAAACACCCCCCAGACACATATCAACCACGTGCTACCAACGAAATCACGATGGCGGCCTCCAGTAAACAAAATGGAAACAAGCGTCACTCTTTCACTACGCGCTGCGCTCGAGCACCGCCACTAAGTATCATTATGCGGACGACGTCACATGATGACTGACCACGCAGCCTACCATGACAATCAAACATGATGAAACTAGGTCAAGTGACAATGATCTCACTTCCTAGGTCCCCCACTTTGTCCCCAATGTGTCTCGATCTCCACATCTACTACTATCGGTGATTGCGAGGTATCGGAAAATTGAGAACACCTAGAAAGTTTATTTTGGTTGAGCATTCTTTATTTATAGCAACAATTACCCCCGTAACATGGCAGCTGGTGAAGTATTTTTTCTGTGTGTGACCAATGAGCGTTCCAGCAATCCAGCTGTATGGAGATCAGTGGAACTGAGTAACCTGCAGCATATCTGTGGTGGTTTTCTGAAGCGAATTTCGAAGAGCAGCTTTCTGCCCTTAACAATACGGATCTCGAACATAACTAACCTTTCTGAAAAATGTGAAAATTATTAGAGGGGACGGGTAGCGGGCTCCCTCCTACCTACCTGCATACACCATCGCATCCGACAGTCCATCAGGTCAAAGGCTCCTAATTGTTCTTGTTAATTTCTTTTCAATTTTTTTTCAAACAAGTTTAAAATACTCATAATATAACAGTGGCAGAGGCGGACTGGCCGTATGGGCCACCGGGAAATTTCCCGGTGCCAGCTCCCCACACCCCACCCCCATTAGAAGCCCCTCAGAGCCCCCAAAATTTATGCAGTCCAACACATGTTTGCGCATACAATTTCGTGAAAATGGCCAAAAGGCGAAGTGTGTCTGATTGCATAGACTGTCGGTTTATCGAAATGCCTTTCATCTGAACAGCCCATGGAATTTCGATACACCAGCAGTCTAGTCTGTCATTGATCGGTCAGATGCAAGGAAACAGCGGGGTTTTTTTTGGTTCCAAAAATGAAAATTTTCTCCCATTGGGCCGACCTATGGTCGGCCTCATGAGTCCAGTGACCCCTTTGGAGAAATCATTTTTGCCAAATGAGCGACAAAGATGATACAAAGAAGGCATCGAAAATGCCCTCTATGTGGACTGCCATTGATCGCACAGGTGCAAGGAAACAGGGCCTCTTGGCACGTTTCCGGGCAACTTGTTTGCCCCATTCCACCCCTGAACAGTATAAAACAAATTTTGATTAGTTGGAAATTAACGTTAATTGTAACTGGGTCAATGGAAAAGTTGATTTTTCTTAATAGGGTTGTACAACCTTTCGAAATCTTGAATCGCTCACATTCGTGATGCAATGCTTACTGCAACCATGAAAATGGTAAATGTTGTAGTTAATACCCTTCACTGACTTACTGCTTTGGTCCAAAAATACACTTTAAAAATTATTGTGATGAGTTGTCCGTAACATGGTTTGGGGTTTGGGGCTCGGACCTTCTGTTCAGCCGAGGTTGAACATACGCTCCTAGCCGGAAACCGCAGACCATGTTACCGTCAACTCATCACAATAACGGATATGTTCCAGTAAGACACTACCCATAACCCAAAACCTACATCGTGGAACACGAGAGACTTATTTACTAAACTTGTGATCGTTAAAAGTTGCCTTGTTCAATGCAAAGTTTAACGACCACAGGTTTAGTAAATAAACCTCTTGTGTACACACGACGGCACTGGATAAAAATCAATAAACCAGATTAACTCATTCCATCTCAGTTCAAATCCTGAATTAGTTTGTAATTTAAACAACACTTCACCCGAAACACCGTCTGTGGCATGTGCGAAAAATCCAGAAAAATGAAGCGGCTCGCTGATCATTCTGTTGATGAAGCAATTACGAAACGGGCAACGTCATTTCAAATATTTCGTGTGGTGACGTCAAACGGTAACATTTGCTACTGGGGCCGTAACAAAAAAGAAATTACCCCAGGTCTAATGCAACAGAGTACGAAGATTTTACTCCTATTGGAACATTGTAAATTAAAGATAGTGGCGCCAACAATATTTTATTTCCAAATAATGCTAGATATACACCTGAAATTAATCAAGGACCCCCTGTTTTTTTACGGTGGTGATGTTAATAGAAACTGTCATTACTTTCATGCTATCTTTCAGATGGCCAAAAGTGATTGTTTACGGAAAGAATGGTCCATTGACAAATGAAAGACAACACAATGATGAAAATATGCAGTATTCCAAAGGCGCTAATTACATATATATGTCACCAATGTTTTTGATGGAGAAATGTCCTCTCAACAAGTATGGTGCTGGAACGGTCCATAATGAAACAATGCCTGTAATTACTGACAAAAAATGTAACTTGTGATCTCCTAAACACAATAGCAGTGTCTGACGTCAGTATCGAATTATCCACCACGTACCTGGATGACAGCCTGCACCATCCTCATAATGCTACCAGCGAGCCTTCTGATACGGTCCAGGGGCAACTGCTGCCACTCCTCATGCAATGCAGCTTTCAAATCGCCAAATTCTGTACAGCCGGATCCCTTGCTTGCACACGACGTCCAAGAAAGTCCCAGATGTGTTCTAAGAGATTCAAATCGGGGCTCATTGCAGACCAAGGTAGTGTTGTAACGTGTTTCTGAAGGAATGCTTTCACACCATTGGAACGACGTGGCCTTGCATTAGCCTCCATTAATACTGGGTGAGTGGCCAACAGGTGGTTGTCAAAGTGAGGCACGACGACCGGATTGAGAATGTCTCTAATGTACTGATGACCATTGATACTCTCACGTGCAGTCACCATATCAAGTTTAGAATCATGAGCGAGGCATCCCCAGCTCAATACTAATCGCCCACCGTAAGAAACGGAAGGTCTGGTGTTCCTGGACACGCAGACAGTCTTTCTCTGCTCCCAGCCTTTCATGCGACCATCTGTTACGTGAAGCAGGAACCTATTCTCGTCTGACCAATGGACTCTCATCCACGTCCTGAGATTCCAGTGGTGTCGTGCCATACACCACTCCAAACGTCAGCTGTGATGCTGATCGGACAGAGCTGGACGCTTGATGCCGATTCTGGACCTCATACCCAGTGCTTTAAAACGATTTCGGACAGTTATGTTTCACAAACACCTGTTGGGGAGCCAAAGGCGTTTCAGAACACCAGTTGAAGCAAAGGGTTCGCGCCTAACGGGGCATGCCAGACTATTCCCAAGAAGAGGTCCTTTGGGGTTGTCCGGTCCCTGGTCGGTCCTTAACATCGTTGGTTTGTTGATGTTTTCGGACAAGTCTGCTGATGGCAGAATGACTATAGCCAAGTTGCCTTTCTATAGCTTTGAAGGACATGCCTGTTGCATGCATGCCAACGATGTGTCATCTTAGTGCCTCTGACTGTCTGCCGCAGGCCATTTCAATATTTATTGATAAAAGAGGTGACAAATGTTCTTGTTTTATACCCAGATATTGCATGTTGATGATATTTCTTTCTTGAGACATTCGTGGAAAGCATGCTTTACGTGGGGTACGCTGTCAAACAGAAATATCATGTTTCACTAGATGGAATGTGCTGTATGGCATAGTAATCATTCAAACATAATAATCAGAAACAGCAACCTCACTGTCAAGATACATTTCTAGGGGTGTTTAATTAAGTTCCAGGTGACGGCAATGTATGGAAACTGGATTTAGCGGCAGGTTATTGATTATGTACGTTGCTCCAAAAGTTCCAACAAGTCGCGTAAACTCTATGTCATCAGAAATTAGCATCATGGTTTCAGCCAAAGCTGAAAGAAAAAGCCCTGTTGTTTATTTTCTGCACTGATCTCAATACAACTGGAACGCTGATCGGTCATACACGAAAAATTGTCTCACGGGCCTCCGTCTTGGATGAACGGAGGAGCACGGAGGGTGCGGTGAGGGTAGCTATGGATATAAATAAACAATGGTACACAGTCAAAACAATTTCAAAGATTTTCAATTTTCCGACGACTCGGAAACGCCGAATGCACTTTAAAGAATAGACTTTGATTTCTGTGCAAAATGAATAAGTTAATAAAGAGCACGTGTGTCACGGCAAGACAAACTAAATATTTATAACATATTTTAGTTATTATTGACAAAAAAAACAGGTGTCGAGATTGAAAAACTGGTACCATGTAACTAGTTTTCGTGCGAGGTGAACACAGAGGCGTAAGGTGAAATAAAAGCTGTCCGCTGTGACTCCAGTCACAGGGAAATAGTTTTCTTCTCATCCAACGCCATCTATTGTGGGATTTATAGCGTTGGTTGACTTAAAGCCATCCTGCGGCGTGGGGGATGGGGGGGGGGGGTAGATTGAGTTGCGACGTTTTTCACTGTTCTTCCACCAATCCAGTAGCATCACAATCGGTGGTTTCGCTGATTACTGCGCCTTCACCCGTCCATGAAACTCTCCCTTATGATGCGACTCAGAAAGATAAGAAGTGGAATTTGATGTATAGTTGTTTATTTTCAGGGGAGATGACGATGGAGTGTATTGTCAAGGGATATGTGGATTTCCTGAAATCGTTCTCGTTTGGTTATATTCGATCATCGCTTAGCAACTCCAGAGAGGATGCTGAAAGTGTGAAAGTAATGGAACGCTTCTTCCAGCTGATATTTGATAATTGTATAAAACACCCACAACAGTGCATTTCCGATACGTTTGTTGCCACGGTGATCCTTAAAAAAGCACAAACGTGATGAGAACGACAGAAAATTGAAAAAAATGGTGAACAAAATACTCAGTTTGCTTAGTTTGTCTTAAAATTTGCCAAATTATTTTCGCAATTTTTGTTTTCTAGGTTCTTACTGTCTTTTCTTATTGCATCCTATGTTCCACATCACTGCAAATTTGTTTTCATAGAAACTGTTAAATGTACATACCTGTTCAGATCCTCTCTCTCTCTCTCTCTCTCTCTCTCTCTCTCTCTCTCTCTCTCTCTTCTCTCTCTCTCTCTCTCTCTCTCTCTCAATCGATTCAATCGGGTATTAGGAAGTTGGCTTGACAAACATGTTGTCTGGTGTCGCCGGTAGTGACCAACTCTCTTAGTCTAGGGTTCACATAATGCGGTACAGCGATTTAAAGCACATGCAGAGAATTGCTAACGATCGCGATTGGTTCACGAGCTGCTCTGAATTCTCTGTACGCTGTTTCTCCCACTACACTGTTGAATGTCAATTATCAAAAAAGAAATGCGGGAATATAGAATTTCTGATGTAATAGTCGTTTGTTTTTCTTGGTTCGGTTTGATTTTACAGTATTTGACTTGTCAAATCTCGACACAATGGCGTTTGTCGCGTGTCGTGACAGGATCATGTTTAGACCGCGAAAGATGACTCATATGTGTACGATTTTACCATCTTTTACAACCAGTGCATTGCAATCATTCCTGACGAGGTCTGGTAGTTGTTTTACAACTTAAACCCTTGTTTCCCTTCTTGATTTTTCAGAAAACTGCTTCTCCAAACCCGAAATCTCGTGATTTTTACATATGTCCATGTGATGTTTTGATTTTTCGAGATTCTGACATCATTCTACAGTGAATAATCACTTGAAGACATGCCTACTCGAGCTCCCAGGTCAAAAGACTACTTCAGTGAGGAATCAGACGCTGTTATGGGCTGTTTGTTTACCCACTTTTCGCAGAATTTGTGCGCAGACTACTCTTCATGAAATGTGATATCCCTTTACTCTCAAAATATACAGATATTCTTTCAGGCACGAGTTACAAATATTCCCGTCGATAACGATTTAATTCACCCTAAACACATCAATATATTTACGCAATTAGTGGGACTATGCAGCATAATCAAAAAGCCTTGGTGAGTTTACACTTATGCTTATTCAGATTACTAGCATATCTAATACTGTTGGTAATGTAACTAAAGATTTGTAAATATCAAGAAAATGAATGTTCAATGTATTTTTAGATTCGGTCGGATGTAAGATTACCGGAGGTTCGCGTTTTCGGCCAACTGAAATATACCAGCCGAGTGAATCTAAATACAGTCCATGGCCAATTTAATGTTCAGACTGGTTTCAAGCCATAACTGCGTCGAAATCCTGTCATAATTGGACTGGTGGCTCTAGAGCGTGATATATACTTATGATTTGTTATTAAAAACCTATCACGAATCGATTAAAGGTCAACATTTTAAAAAAAAGAAGCTCTGATTATAAGGATGAATTATAATATAATGTTTTATTTTGTGAGCGAAAATATGACCCCACCCAATTTATTTAAATGTGGACAGAATTCACCAATTGTATTTAAAAGATCCAAAGTTAGTTACGGCTAGTTCCGCCTGGATCGAACTCACTTTAAAGAAGGCCAGACTGTCGGAAGTTACGGGGATCGAACTCGCAATGGATCGATGCGATCTGGTAACTTGAAATTGAGTTCGACAAAGTTGAGAGTGTTCACATTTTAGCACTGTTCGTGAAAGGTGGTGTCCTCAGATATATTGTTTACGGAAAATAAGTTAATTCATTTTGCATTTGTACGAGACTTAGTAACAATTTGATCAAACACCCCCATATGAATGTATGGTTGAATTATTTATCCTTCTCACATTTACGTCTATTGTGCCGACTTCACTTATTTATGATACTCATGTGTTTGTGTCTAAATGATTTGCTTCCTGTTAACATGTTCCGCCGCCCAGCTATCTGGACGAAAATCCCGGTTTCTCACGTATATATAAAGTTTGTACTCGTTCCAGCCTAAAGTTACAAAGACAAATTTCTGTGACCTTATTCCACAGAAAAAGAAAGGGGATTCTCAAGCATCTGTATAATAATTCTTTATCATGTGTATATATCTGCCTCACGTTCCTGACACCCAACTTCTGTTTCACGTACAAGACAAGTGTTTCTTGTTAATAACCATGCATGGTCTAATCCATAAATACCTATAAAAAGGGACCTCATCAATGTGCTGTCGATGCTATGTTGGACAAACGTGGCTAACTAACAATCCTACACTTGACGAGATCCGGAATGACGATACTTTTGATTTCATCTCTAAATTCAATGGCACACTCTCCGAAGACAGCGAGGACATGAATCACTCTTTTACTATAGACAAGAAAGTCTGCTCTGCAAGTATAATACCCCCCCCCCCCCCCCCCCCCCAGTAATTCCAAGTTAATATATCGGGTTAAAGTGAATCTCTCCTCCTTTTTAATATGAACTGCTGTAGTCAAAACGCGAATTTCGAAAAGCTCCGTAATTTATTGTGCGATCTACAGTCGGATAGAAATTTTTTTTGACGTAATAGGGTTGACTGAAATAATTAAAATTAATAATAATAATAATAATAATTTTAAAGCCTAAGTAGTAGGAGAGGGATGAAACAGGCCCTATTGGGGGAATCTCATGGGAGATCACATATGTAACGTCATAGTCACGTGACCTGGTGGCGCCATGGTGTGTTGTCCTGGTAACCCGCTTGAGCGACCATCTAGTGACGTATTCTCCATAGTGATACGTGGTGTGAGTGTGCATGCACAGCGCGGGTTGTTAGGGTGATGCGTGTTTCCGTCGTCCATTTTGTTTAATAGAGGCCGCCATCTTGGTTGCTATGGTAGCACGTGGTTACTATGTGACCAAAAACCTTACAAGACAGGGGTATGTTCGAAGGGTATGTTCGATTGAATCGGGGTATCACGAATTACCCAAATAAACCCAACAAGTTTTACTATTTCGAATTCTTTCAGAATTTTCTGCTTCTATCTATATGTACAACAGTTTTCGTCTATCTGACCATGTTCCTTTGTCCTGGAGTATACTCCAGTAGCGTAGAAGAGCCTAGCAGCTGGAACAGCTTTACTTATTTTTACTATTTTTAGCTATTCTGGTCTATTCATGTTAGTTCTGACCCTATTCGGAGTACTCAGGTTGTTTCATTTATCTGTTTATATAGATTATAACTAACCAATCAGATTACTTGATTTTCCATAATCTGTATGCAGAGTTATCTCCCCTTATTACAATGACGTCCTATCCGATTCTCACCACTTCTATATCCAATAGCCATATCCCCGGGCACCCCAATTTCAGCACCCCTTTCTTGTCGTATGAGGCCATGGGGGCTATGTAAAAGCCCTCAATGAGGTCTCATTTATTATCCCTCATAGCCTCATTGAATTTTGAGGTCATGAGGGCCATGAAAAAAACTTCAATGAGGTATAATTTACTACGACTCTTAGCCTCATTTCGATATTTAACAGCTATATCCTATGGAATCCCATTTTGGGAAACACCCGTGGCTATGGAATCCCTCAATGAGGTCTAATTCACCATCCCTCTTAGCCTCATCTCGGTATTCGAGAATACCTATTGTATTGGGCTATTGGAGGATACTTGTTATATAAACTTTACATCCGGATATTTCATGCTACATCCGGGTACTTCTGTTGGGAAAGATATAAAAGGGTGTTGTTGTGAAAATGAACTCATTTGTGTCCTGACCGTCTCCGAGTGAAGACATGTTACCAGTTCGATGCAGATACTGTTCCAAGTTATTTTCGAGATCGGATCATGCCAGAAGACACGAGAAGACACATCATCGGCTCCACTGCAGATATTGTACGAAGTTGTTACCCGATCATTCAGTGCTCGAAGGCATGAAGAACATCACTCTCCAAGAAGAACAGAAGAGGAGAGAGATATTGGAGATTCCATGACTGACCAAAATAAAGCACTTTTAGAATGTTTACGGTATGCTGACAAGGTGGAAATCGATGCCTTTCTACGTGCTGCTGATGAAGATTTGATTACCTGTTTATGCAAATGTGCTACCAACATTCTCGAAGATAAGATACCACTGAATGTGGCTGAATTTGATGACCTGCGAAAATACGAACATGTATTGAAGCTGATAACAGATGAAGGAATTTCTCCAGATATAAAAAGAAGTTTTTTACGAAAGAGTTGCTTTCTCTCGGCGCTTATCAACCCAGTCCTAGCTCTGAAAAAGGTATAAAAGGAGTGTTGACGTGAAGATTAACTCATTTGTTCTACGACCACAGAAGAGTGAAGTCATGAAAGTCCATTGCTGTAGATATTGTGAAAAGGCCTTTTCTAGATCGGACAGCATACACAGACACAAGAATGCTTACTAACCCATGAGGAAATCGGAAAAATCGAGCAACACTACAAGGTTAGAAAGAAGTTTAGATACACTGCGAATTCTATGTGATGCGGATCGATATGAAGCCAAGACTATACTCCAGACAGCCAGTGGTGATTTGATACAATGTATATGTGATTGTGCCTCGAATATCTTGAAGGGGGCAGTACCTATAACCAAATCTGAGAGAGCTAAGCTGATTCCATACAAACACCAGATTAGGAGAATTGCCTCACCAAAGACAGAACTATCTTTTCGGAAAAGAAGACGGCTCATACAGAAAAGAGGATTTTTAGAAAGTTAATCAAACCCATCATCATTGCTCCATCCGATATCCTATAAAAGGGTCGTGCTCATACGAAATTTGTTATTTGTAATCTGACCTTCGAAGAGAGCGGACACAATGCAATCCTGATGTGCACCAAAATATTGGTCAATAGATTCGGTGAGTCGTCGGAACTATCAGAAGATATGGAATATGAAGAAGAAGAGGAAGAGGAAGAAGAAGACGTTTCGGTGATGGGATCTATCGTCCAAAGTGCCTCTGGCAAATACCAGGATGATTTTGACAACCTCATGAACAAATATATCGAGGATGGAATGGATAGAGATGATGCAACTGAAACAGCATATAGAGCACTTCAAAAGAATGTCAGAGAAGCCATTTGTGAGAAATACATTAATACCCTTGTGTACATTAGAAATTTTTGCAACGACTCAATACACAAGAAAATTCAAGAAACAGCCAAGCGTCTTCATGAAGAAGAGGATTATGACTTTGAAAAATCCCAGAAATATGCTTTGGAAAAGCGAAGATTTCTGTTCTAACTACTCATTCAGAGGAGATGATGATGATGATGAAGTAGAGGAAGACAATTAGAGAAAAAATGTATAAACGGAGTGTTGGTATGAAAATAAATTCATTTCCGTTTTGAACGTCGAAGAGTGAAGATGTCTGTGTCGACAACAGTGCTCAGATTCAAAGACGACTTACATATACAAATCTTCAAGAATGATGCTGGATGCAAGCTGACTTCCCTAGAACTGGCTCAAGTGAATCGTGTGGTAAATGCAGCCAAGAGAACAAATCTAGACATGGATGCTGGTGGAAAGAAACAAAGATGTGTGGATACTCACCGGTCATTAACAAAACGAATAAAAACAGAACTGACTGATACTTCCAATACAAACAAGAATGAAGTTACTACTATGAAACAGCACGAAGTTTCTACTGTGAAAGATGTTTTCACTAAGAACGAAGTTTCTACTGAAGACAAGAAAAAAATGCCAGCTCTCATAAAGAAAGAAGTTTCCACTAAAAACGAAGTTTCTACTGCGAAAGAAGTTACGGAGAAGCCTGAAGTTTCTACCGAAGACAAGAAAAAGATGTCAACTCCCATAAAGACCGAAGTTAACACTACGAATGAAGTTTCTTATGGAATTAAGAAGAATGTGTCCACTCAAACCACAAATGAACTTTCTACAAAGAATGATGTTCAGAAGACTGAAGTTACTAGTATGAAACAGTTAGAGAAAGAGGAACCCAAAGATGCCAGCCAGGAAATTAAGGCAACCAGCAAAACCAAGTTATCAAATGAGGGATTTATCAAGAACCTAGCCATGCAATGGGAAGAAGCTCCAACCCATAAGAAGATGAAATGGTTAGCCCCTGCGAGAAGAACTACAAAGACAAATACCTTGAGAAATTGAATTGTATACTTGAATAAAAATGAAATGTTATATATATTGTTGTTTGTGTTTTATCTACTACCCCAACAGAAGTACCCGGATGTAGCATGAAGTACCCGGATTTAAATTTTCTACAACAAGTATCCACCAATAGCCCAATACAATAGGTATTCTCGAATATCGAGATGAGGCTAAGAGGGATGGTGAATTAGACCTCATTGAAGGATTGTTCATGGCCCTCATGACCTCAAAATTCAATGAGGCTATTTGGGATAATAAATGAGGCCTCACTGAGGGCTTTTACATAGCCCTCATGGCCTCATACGAAAAAAAGGGATTCCATAGCCACGGGTGTTTCCCAAAAATGGGATTCCATAGGATATACCTGTTAAATACCGAAATGAGGCTAAGAGTCGTAGTAAATTATACCTCATTGAGGGATTTTTCATGGCACTCATGACCTCAAAATTCAATGAGGCTATGAGGGATAATACATGAGGCCTCATTGAGGGCTTTTACATAGCCCTCGTGGCCTCATACGACAAAAAGGGGTGCTGAAATTGTGGTGCCCGGGGATATGGTCAGTGGATATAGAGGTGATGAGAATAGGATAGAACGTCATTGCAATAAGGGGAGATAAGTCTGCATACAGATTATGGGAAATCAAGCAATCCGATTGGTTAGTTATAATCTATATAAACGATCTAGATAAATGATACAACAAGAGTATTCGGAATAGAGTCAGAACTAACAAGAATAGATCAGAAAAGCTAAATATAGTAATAATAAGCAAAGCTGTTCCAACTGATAGGCTCTTCTACGCTACTGGAGTATACTCCAGGACAAAGAAACATGGTCAATAGACGAAAACTATTGTATATATAGATAGAAGCAAAGAATTTTGAAAGAATTCAAAATGGTAAAACTTGTCGGGTTTATTTGGGTAATTCGTGATACTCCGATTCAATCGAACATACCCTCCGAACATGCCCCTTTCTTGTTAGAAGGTTTTGGGTCACAAAGAAACCACGTGCTACCATAGAAACCAAGATGACGGCCTCCAGTATACAAAATGGACGACGGAAACACGTATGACCCTAACATGCGCGCACACACCACGTATCACTATAGAGAATACGTCACAAGATGGCCGCTCACGTGGGTTACCATGTCAACACAACATGGCGCCACCAGGTCAAGTGACTATGACGTCACATATGAGATCCCCCATGAGATCCCCCAATAGGGTCCGTTCTATCCCTCTCCTACTACTAGCCTAGAATACACACACGGAGCTTAATGGCTGTACAATAATTGCATACATACATATACACACATACACATACATTCCCTCACAGATACATTGATATATGGATCACTATTACAATATACTGGAGCGCAACGCGACATCAGCAACCAAGGCTATGTCGTGGCGATAAGCGACAGAACCTAACAGAAAAAGGGTATTGAATAAAACAACAACAAAAAAACAGAAAAAAAAACAAAAAAACAAAAAAAACAAAAAAAAAATACAAAAAAAAATCAAAACATAAAGCTCTGTACGACGATTGAGGGCTGTCACCCTCTTATCTTCCACACACGACCCGACAATAATGATGGAAGAAGTGGTGTTGTTTTATTGGTAAAAGATAATATTTCCTTCAAAATATGCAATGATCTTTCAGTCTTATCCCTCATGTATTTGAAGCAATATTCATAGAAATCATTGGCAGAAATAAATGTATAATTGGTTCTATCTGTAGACCAGATATCGCACCAAATGCAGACCTCAACTTTCTTCTAACAGTATTATTTCGACTATTGGAAAATAAACTCAGAAAATAAAAGGGCTTATTTCATGGGCGCCTTTAATATTGATCTCCTAAACTTCAAGAGTCACAGTAAGAGCAACTCTAAAAAAGATTCTCAGTTCAGTGCAGGATTCATGCCACCTATCACAAGGACAACTAGAATAACGGACACTTTCGCAACACTAATCGATCAAATATTTAGCAACAATCCCAACCCATATGAATGAGGAATTGTAATTGATGTTAGCGTCCTCTTCCAACATTTTATTACGAGGAAAAAGCAACTGCCCCGTCCACTCAACTCAAACCATGAAACGCGTGTTGAAAAGGGCGAATATTACTCAATTTAAGTAGCTGTTATCGGAATGCGACTTTTGGAACGTTCTCAGTTCAGAATGCCCAAACAGAGCGTATGACCTTTTCATCGACAAATTCTATTATCTCTTTGACACAGAATTCACAATGGAAGTGCGATCAACCGGGAAAGAAATACATAAAACGCGAACCATGGATGACACTTGGCATCTTACAATCCTCTTTGAACAAAAATAAATTGCATGCTAGAGAAATAAATATTTCCCAACCCCCAAAACATCACTGAATACAAAGACTATGGTTGGATTTTCAACCAACCGAAAAGAACAAGTAAAGCCGATTATTACACCGATACCCTACTCTCTAACAAAAATAACATTAAAAAAATCCTAGGATTTTTGCGTAAAGCAATTAAACATCTGAACGAACCGTCACACTGCCGTTCTCCTTTCGTGTTGATAATGACGAATTAACCGAACCTAGATTGATTGCCGATACACTTAATTCCTTTTAGCAACCATGGGTAAATCAATCGGTGACGAAATACCTTCGGCAAATTCTCGGGCTACATTGGAAAAATCAATGCGGAATCTTTCTTCATATCACCTACCAACGTGCAGAAAGTAATTCTGTGTGTTTCTCGGCCAAACTCCCGTTCCATTCTTTGCTGCGGATTTGGGATGACACCGAACCATCAGTCCGGCGTCTCCATAGATCCCAATTTATAACGGCGATAATAGACAAGGCTCTAAATTCATATCATCCAGATGTCTCTTGTAATAACCCTTCCAGTCCATTTAGCCTGGATCTTCGCATTCAGATTTCAACATTCTAGAACCTAGGCTTTGTTGATTAGACCTTGCAATTCCTATAAAGCAAGTTCTGCAAAATTGTGACCCCTTACCTAGCATAATAGCCGCTTCTGACCTGCACTGTTAGCAAAGGTCGCAATGTGGGTTTTTTTCTTTTTTGTTCGTGCCTCCGACGCGGGGCCTATGGTTTCTCACTGGAGTGAGCTGATTGAGTCATTTCTTTGAGTGCCATGGCCTTGTCCCTGGGGCAGGGATTGAATGTCAAAGGACTGATAATCAAAATAAATAGAAATTTTATTTAAGAGGATTTCTTGTGAAAACAGTGTTCTGTTTGCGCTGGGCGAGGGGCTAAATATACTACTCAAAGTTTGCTGAGCACAAGTACATCCAACTTCCTGTTTATCTTTTAGTTGAAATATTGTAATGAATAGTGTATATATCTTTTATTTTATTATATCTTTAATGATTTAAGCTCAGAAATTAAGATTTTATTTGTATTTGACATTATTTTTTAGCTTTTGAATACGATAACCATGGAAAGTGGATATTATTGATAAAAGAGGAAATTTTTCAATATGCCCAAAAGTTGACGCAGCGAACTGGTATGGCTACAATATCGACTTTGAGACCCATTTCTGTTAATTACAGCTTGATAACTCCTTCTCGTGCTCCCAATCAGGTTCCCTGTGGCCCTTTGTGGTATGATGTTCCATTCTTGGACCAGCATGACACCAAGCTTCTGGGCACTTCTTGGCTGGACTGGACGGGCGCTGAAATTGCAAGCTGCAACTCATTCCAGACATGTTCGATTAGATTGAGGTCAGGGGATCTTGCTGGCCTATCCATACGCTCCGACAGCATGGGCAACACGAGGACGGGCATTATCGTCCATCAGAATGAATCTATCACCCACTGCACCTGCATAAAATCTGACGCTGACATCCAAGATCTCATCAATATACCGTTGTGCAGTCAACATACCACGTTCACTGACACAGAGCTCTGTACATCCATCCCAGCTGATGCCGCCCAGACCATGATTGACTCTCCACTATAGCGATCATGCTCAGCAATGTTGGCTGCATGGAAATCGCTCTCCTGGTCTTCTCCATACCCTAGAACGCCTATCTGTATGGTCTAGACAGTACCTTGACTCGTCTGTAAAACGGCCAGGTCGCGAATCTTCTCTGGTTTATCCAACGTGGTCCATGGCCCATTCATATCGTGCCTGGCGGTGGATCTGGCGGAATGCGAATGCATGGTCTTCTCGATCGGAGACCACCTTCGTCCTGCAACCTTGCCCGGATAGTCTTCGTCGAAACATTTACACAGGATGCATTCTGAAGGTCATTGCGTAGCTGGGTTGCTGTGGCAAAGCGGTTCCTACGGATCTGAATGATCAAAACCCGTTCTTTAGCTGCAGATGTTGCCCTGTCTCTGCCATCACCATGCCGTCTTAATGGTGTGCCATACTGCTGAAATCTTATCCAGGTTCTGGTTACCACCGTATGGTGTACACCAAGGGCTTCACCAACCTGACGATGGGTAGTCCCTTGCTCCACCATCCCAACAGCCCGCTACATTCCTGCTTCAGACAAAATGTCTTCTTACATTTGCATTTGCCATATTCAATCATTAAATCACTAGAGTTTGTGGTGAAATGAAGATTGAATACCCTACACATGCCATGTACATGTAGAAAGTACGAGAAAACATCATGAAAATCAAGTGGCACATGCTTTCCATGACTGTCACAAAAAGTCTACCTGTCAAGAGAGCTAATGTAAACACTGGGGACAATCTCAATACATTCCTCAATCATATCCACCAAAAATATCGCAAATATGTCACAATGATGTGTCAAATATTTGGTGCTTAGCAAACTTTGAGTAGTATAATTAAATAAGTATGTGATACAAGTGACCCCCATGAATCTCGTAAGGATGCAAATTGTTTGCAATATTGATTTTAGGATTAATTATTTCTTTAATATAGAAATGGCAGGAAGACAGCCCCCAGGGCTGTGCTGTTTCCATGCAGTGTACCTTTATTTCCGTACATTTCTGCAAGTTGTTAAGAAAGGGTTAGAGAGACCACTAGGCTCGCCCGCAAGCTTCAGGTATAGCATCTGACTGCTGTAATATAAAGGGGCACCGGTGGCCCATTTCGCTGTGCAGCAAAGCGCCTCTGGGGGCGTCTTAAGTAGTGTGGTGAATGAGAACCGCGGTCAGTGGGCCGTATTGTTCGTTCGTGGCGGCGCCACGGGCGTGGCTGGGCCACGTAGAGGTATGTCCGTTGTCGCGCGAGCTAGTACGCGTCCCAATTCTATGTAGAAATGAGATATGGGACGCTTGAGTGTGGTCCATTGGTGAATTCCTATGGTTAGAGATGGGCGGGGTGCCCATGGATACTACTTCATAACAGACACCGGTGGTGAAATATAAGTATGTGGTCACCATAGGTGAATCTGAGGTCAGCCCTTGACGGCTGATGGCCCGGGGCTCAGAATGAGGTTAACGCCGCCCTGCATTGTGCAGTGGTGTGGGCCTTCATGCAATGGAGGCTACTGTGATATAAGTATCAGTGAGGAAAGACCTGGTGGGCCTTTGCGGCGTTGGAATATATTTAAGTCCCTTGCCAAGTACAATTTTCTCATGTGTTCTGAGGGTGTAAGTTGATAGATTGGTCAGTAAAGGACATAGCAGAAACTCAGTTCGCCTGCAAGCTTCAAGTAGAACTTCTGAGAGAGGTGTAAGGCAAGAGGGGCACTGGCAGTCCGTCATATTGAGCCGGTGGTTACCGTTAGCTCGTGCGTGGTTGGCCCACGTAGACTCTTGACAACTATCTTGCAAAACAGTATGGCCCACCTTCATCTGGAAGTGGGGTAGGTGTGGTTGGTATTATGATTTTGTTTGTAATTGGGCGGTGGGCCATGGACACAACTTAATAAAATACACCTGCGGAGGGTGTTAATGTGTGGTTACCATAGATGGACTTCATATCAACCCTTGGTGGGCTGAGGGTTGGGGTTCAAAATTTTTTTAATTGTAACGCTGACCTGCTTAGTACAGGGTTATGGGCCATAGCATGGCAATAGCGTATTTTAAAGAGAAAGGAAGTGTCCTCTTTAATCAGTTCTGTAGGTGAGCGGTTTTATTGAGAACCCCATCACCCCCGGAGGGGAGGGGTGTAATATAGGTTGGTCCTATGCAATGCGCTCCGCCTTGGCCATATTATCGCCGCAACTGCCCAGCCGCGGTGGGTTAAGGCAACTTTGAAGTTCCATTTTGGTTTTCGATCGGTATATTTCCACTGCGATGTTGTGACAAGTTGTTGGAGCGGTATTGGTCTTTTTACGAAATGGGTTAATAAACCGCTGCTGTTGATCAGCATGCATTCTGTTATGGAGCAAGTGTATGTCTTCCTTGAAGAAGGACCTGGAAGGTCTTTGAGGCGTTGATATAAATTTTAACCCTTTACCCAGTACAATCTCCTCATGTGTACTGAGAGTGTAACTTGACAGATTGGTAATATGTGTGCTGAGACTGTCGTTCCATTTAACGCCATGTGTGCCGCCTACTGGCGCGTTTGACGTGTTGGAATACTTTTTGGTTAGTCGGCCGGCGGTGTCGGGCTGGACAATGGATTCTGGAAGGTTGAGCTTTGCTGGCAGGGACACGGTGGCCTAGTCATGTTTGTTTAGTCTCGGCTATCTTGGTTAGATTTAGTCAAATGCCCTCTCTGGTATATTTATGGGCAAATTCTGTGATGACAGAGGTAAACATTGGTATTTTGCCCTGATCAAAGTTATCCACACATGGCTTGGCCATGGCTTGGGTGCTTGAGGAATAAGGAGGGGAAGACTCATCCGATCTGCCCGCAAGTGCGGAAGGGGACAATGGTCCCTGCTCATCTGAAGTACTGTAGGTGACCTTTATGCTCACTGCGGAGGTATTAGTGGGACAACTAATGGTTCCAGTGCTGGAATCTGTGTCATACTCCGACGGCGGAGGGTTGGAGTCCGACACCAAGGGACAGGTGGACCTGTCGGTGGAAAGAATGGTGTTCAATGGTTCGGGGCCAGCTGATTCGGTGGTGGTTAATATAGGCTGTATGTCCGTGGTAGTACAGGCCATGGTTTTGGTATTGCCATTGAACTTGTAGCCGGGTGAAGGGCTGAGGGGCCAATCTTCTTTCGGCAAGGTGACCTGTGACCATGGTAGTGAGCCACTACGAGGGGTTATAAGTGTACTGAGTACAGCTGTGGAGGTCACCCGTGCCGTGGCACCATGCCCTCTCATGGGACTGACAGAGGAGGTAGCCTTAAGAAGAGCCTCAGGCGCTTGACGTGTACTACCCCGAGGTGTTGACCTGGGGGAAGGAATGTTGGTCATTCATAATCTCCGGCGCCTGGGTGCACTCAGAGGTGAATCAGCGGATGTGAGGTGGGTGTCCATTGGTACAATTGCTTGATGAGTACGCTTCGGGAGGCGTATCCTTGATCGATGAAAGAATGTCCACTTGGTGAGTGGATTGCGGTCCCCTGTATGTTCCGGGGGAGGGGGGATACGGAGGCAGCTGCTACTGCTTCAAAGCCCTGATTGAGGGTTGGAACAGCTGCGGACATAGTTTCTTTATAGCGCTGGGCGTTTGTTTGTCGATATTTGGTGAGGTCGACGCTGGAAAAGCGTGAAATGGTGTTATGGAAGAGCTCAAGGAAAGCAGGCTGGTCCTGCTCAATGATATTAGGAGGAAGTGGGTTATTGATGTACTCAGTTATCTCGACTTCTAGGTCTGAGATGCGTTTCCCGTATTGTGTCTGTAGAAATTGTGTCAAATGCTGAGTAGTTTGGCGAGCTAGCTCGTCGATGTCCGATGATATATGACTCTCAAATTTGAGCAGGCCGTCGATAGTACGGCGTAAGTCAGTATTCGTGATATTGAGAGATCTGCTAGCACGACATTTGTGAGTTGCATTCTTGGTAAATGCGGTGCTTGTGGTGTGCATCAGCTTCCCGAAACATGAGCCCCCGAATATTATTGAGTTGTAGTCGGAGCTTACGGTGTGTTTCAGGTTGTAACGACTCCATTGTAGAGTTGATGTGCAAAGATTGATAGGTGAGATGGACCTCTATTGGTATTTGTCCGGAATTAACTTCCGCAAAGTGTAACCAAGGTTTTGGCCTGTACGACCTTATCAAACAAATAAATACAGATACCTGCTGTATTTCGGTGGTATTGTTACAAACCCAACCCAAGGTGGGTGGGAGTCTCTTCGGTTATCCGAAGTATGAACCTGTTGGACAGGATTAACAGTGATAGCGACTTAGGTAAGGCAGCTGTGAGTGTGAAAGTCGGGAAGTGTTGCAACTTTGTTATGTTGATATTGTGGTTAACTGAGAACCATGAAAACACAATGGAGAGCTGTAGCTTTGGTAGCCAGCTGTGTGGGAAAAGCCCAATTTGTGATGATTATTGGATACCAATCCAAGCTCCAAGAGCTGAAAGTGTCAGCTTGATAATGCTATTGGGAAGGTATCCTTTGAACGTCGTGGGTCGACGTAAAAACTGGTGTAGGTCACCGGTTTATACATCACCGGGAAGGTGGAATTGTGATGATTGTTGAGTACCAATCCTAGCGCCACGAGCTAAGAATGGTAGCTCGGGAATGCTTTCTTGGAGGTATCATTTTAGCGTCGTGGGTTGACGTACAAAGGGTGCGGGTCACCCGTGTATAATCCACCAGGAAGGTGGAAAGGATCGTGTGAAGTATAAATGCGACAGTGTCGGGGTGACACGTGAATAGGTCGCATTATCCGGGCCGGCTGTCAACACGGTCGAACAAAAATATTTATTTATTTATTTATTGGTGCTTTACGCCACATCAGCAGCTTAGGCTATATCGTGGCGATAAAAGTGTATTTTCAAAAAGACCATTGATTAAAATATGAAACAAATGGAATAAGAGGTTTAAAAATGTTGAGTGTGAAACATAATGAGAAAGTGAGACCATTAGTACAAAAAATACTGTGTAAATCAACCGGTGAAATAAATATGGATAGATGAAATTTACAAAGGTAAAACAATTTAAAATTTATTAAAAAGGTTGATTACTTTCAAGAATGAGATGACTTTTTGTGGGCTCGTATGATAAAATAAATCTTTCAAAGATCCGACTGTAAAATACTGCCCTCTAACATGATTAAAATCAGTACAATTCAAAAGAATGTGTTCCACTGACAAAACCTACTGGCAGGGAACACATTCTGGTCGCAAATTACCTTCCAACAAAAAGGGATGTGTAAGTCGTGTATGACCAATATGATACGAAGTTCCAAAATGAGAGGGTTCTTCAACCTGGGGTTGAGTAAAGCAAGTAGAGAGGAAAGAGAGTCGGAAAAAATAATCGACTTCTTCTTCTGAACATTCTCGATGTGTTCAAGCGCGAGTTGTATAGCTTTAACTTCAGCTGTGAAAATAGAACACTGATTCGGTATTCTGATTGAGGTGATATGATCACCAGTAACAGCAGCTGATGATACTTTGTCACCATCTTTAGATCCATCTGTATAGATCCTTGTATATGTACTATACTTTGACTTTATTTCGGCATATTTTTGTTTGAACTGCAAGGAATTGGTATCAGATTTTTTGGTAGAAGCAAGGTCCAAAATAACTGTAGGTTTTTTTAAGATGCCAAGGAGGAATGTGTGATTTACTGTTCTCTTTTATAGATTCAGAATCAATTTTTGCAGACTCCATATGGGGTGTAATTCTAATTCCCAATGGAGGAATATGTTTCTGATGTCGGTTAAAAAAGTCAACATTTGGAGGTTCTGAAATACAATTAAAAGCAGGATTTGAAGGATTGGCCAAAAGTTTAGACACATATTGTAGAGACAATTTAATTCTGCGCTTCTCAAGAGAAGGCTCCTCTGCTTCAACAAGCATCGAGTCTATTGGGGATGTTCGAAAAGCCCCTAGACTAATTCTAATACCACTATTGTGAATGGCATCAAGTGGTTTTAGGTACGACTTCCTTGCAGAACCGTAAACTATAGAACCGTAATCTAATTTTGATCGAACAAGTGATCTATACAGATGGAGCAAAGTTTGTTGGTCACACCCCAATCAGTGCTACCAACGACCTTCAGTAGGTTCAGAGCTCTCTTACATTTAACTTTTAGTTGTTTTATGTGGGAAGTAAAATTCAGTTTGTTGTCAAACAACAAACCTAAGAATTTCACTTTCTTAAACAACTTTAATGGGACTCCCATCAAGTTTTAACTCCGGATGGAGGTTATGCTTCCGAAGCTTAGAAAAATGTACACAATTTGTTTTCATCTTTGAAAATTCAAAACCGTTTTCTGTGGCCCATTTTTTAATTCTGTTTAAGCACAGCTGAAGTTTGCGCTCTACAGCATTCATATTTTTGCTGCTATAGCAGATTAAAAAATCATCAACATAAAATGAAGAATCTACCTTATTCTCAATTGCGTCGATGATGCTATTAATCTTAATTGAAAAAAAGGGTAACAGATAAAATACTACCCTGAGGAACCCCCAAATCCTGCTCGTGAGGATCAGATAACGTTGACCCAACACGAACCTGAAATTGGCGGTCCTTTAAACAGTTTTCAATAAAATGGGTCATACGACCTTTAAACCCCCATGTTAAAAAGATCTTTTAAAATCCCATACTTCCACGTTGTATCATATGCCTTCTCCAGATCAAAGAAGATGGCGACCACATGTTCTTTTTTTGGTAAAGGCATTTTTAATAAACGTTTCAAGTCTGACCAAATGATCCAAAGTACATCTCTGGTTTCTGAAACCACACTGAACATCCGCAAGCAGATTGTTCGATTCAAGAAACCAGACAAGCCGACCATTGATCATCCCCTCCATGGTTTTACAGAGGCAACTAGTAAGGGCAATTGGTCTGTAATTACTTGGATTACTTTAGTCCTTATCTTCCGATCTTTTATAGCCTGTTTACACTCACTATCAAACCATGGTTTGGTGAAACGTTTTGGATTTGCCAAGGTTTTAGCGATAACTGTAGTTGCAATTCAGCAGCTCGTTTGAAAAATGTTCTATTTGATGAGCACTATCTTGAAATGTCTCCCGTGTGAGGCGTTCAGAACAAAGCGATGAGAAAGTGTCCCAATCGGCTTTCCTAATGTTCCACTGGGGCACCCTCTCATCGTCCGCCGGAACTACACTCTCCAACCCAATTGGAAAGTGATCACTCCCGCACAAGTCATCTTCAGCCTTCCAAGAAAAATCGAGCAAGATAGAAGGGCATGCAATTGAAAGATCAATTGATGTATACGAACCAAGATTCAAGATTCAAGATTTTTATTCACTCTAAATCATTAATATGATATGAGAGGTACATATATACAAGGTATGTTAACAAATAATATATGTAGGTAGTGGAAGGTAGTTTACGTATATGATATTGCTATATTTGCTCGGCTGAGGATCGAACTAAGTCCTCTGGACCAGGTGGGCATGAACACATGTCCACATAGTCCAGAAGGCATAGGTCGGTTCCCAACCCAACAGATCCTAATATAATTGTGCTGTTTCTTAAAGGAGTGAATAAGCAGTAATATGAGGGAAAGGTATGTGGCGGCACGACAATGGCCATACCTAATTCACCTTATCCTGTAGTAAAGTATATGGGCGGTAAATATAAAGTTGTGGCTAATGGAATATACTAACTTTGTCGACCTTCTAGGTCCACTACTGAACACAGGATCGTCGATTTATAAAATAGTTAGCGGGGAACGATCATCAACTGGCTGGATTTAAGAAGCCATTGCTGGGCGCTTTTTCACTACACTTAAAAGCTTGTAAGAATGAACTAAAATTGCCCGGATGTTCACTGTCCATGAATGGCAAAGGCCCCCGGTCCACTGGAAAATGCCCATAGACATCCAGAGGACGGGGAGATTTAGCATTCAGGAACAGTGAAGATCACAGTGTGTATATTTTACAAGGAATGCTTAACGTCTACCAACCGCCTGAGTAATCATGCATATAAGTGTGTGAGCCCCCTATAAATAAATATGTCCCTCTTGCCCGAAAATATGGCGAGATGGCAAGGGGAACTATAAGGGTTCCACAGTTATATATCGACGAGGCTGTGTCAGTAGTAAAATATCTTACAGCTTTAACATAAAAACGTATATGAGCGGCTAGTATGTATCCGTCACAGTTTTGTACTATATAACATGTACAATTATATCGATGTAATTAATTACTATCAAATGCCTCGCAGCTGATTACAATACCATCAAAATCAGTGAAAGCATATTCCACTCAATTAATTTAAATAATCCATTGCGGCTGGCTTTCAATATACACCCACTCACATTTAACGCAAGTCTATTTTGATGTCTGTCTGTCTGTACATCCGTCCGTCCGTCTCTGTCTCTGTCTATCTACCTGTCTACTTGTCTGTCTGTCTATCTGTCTGTCGGTCTATCTGTCCGTCTATCACCACATATATTCAGGGATGGGTTGATTTACGGTGAACAAACTTTAGAAAAAACTACATCTATGAATTTAGATAACTTAAGTAATACAATATTGTTTGTACTCTGAAACAAACTTTTGTATTTTATTAAAGTTGGGTTACTATGTGTATATGGCGGCAAAAGGAGCTTTCTATCATTTTGGAAAAAATTACAAACCATAATATAGTGGTATTCGTTGCCGATGGAACGAGAGTCACACAGTGGACAAAAACGTTCGTCCCTAGGGACATTGTTCCACCTACCGGACTCGACTGGGAGGCGGTGGTTAGAAGTCCGAAATTTTACAAGTTTAAAATAAAACTTCGGAGGTAATTTGTTTAAATAATGTCCAAAGCCAATATTTTCTTTAATTTGAATATAATTATCGTATATAGAGGACTCAAAAATTTCAGACGACCACATTTGCTGAAACTGGTCCTGAAGAATTCGTTTTACTGTTTCTTTTAAGAATGGAGCAGAGAGGCATGCCTGATTATTCCAAATGTAAGTCAGGCCACACGAGTTGAGTATATTATGGATGGATTCTAACCAGGGGTTACGATATTGATTAGTATTATATAAACTTAATAAGTAATTATACATAATATGACTTAATTTATTAGGATTACTATTTATTAGATTTGCCCAAAACGTTATCATTCGACATTTTACCGTTAATGATGTAGGGTAGCGGCCTAGTTCCCCGTATACAAAATGCGTAGCTGTTTTAGGTTTTAATTTCAATATGAATTTTAGAAATTTCAAGTGGAATCGGTCTATTAGTTTGAGACATTCGAAACCCCACACTTCACATCCATATAATAAGACAGGTTCTATTACTTTATCAAAGAGGTTTATTTGGCAGGCTATGGAGAGAGAAAGATTACGCGATTTATGTATTACAGAATACATTGCTCTGGTTGCACGAGCAACCTGATTACGTCTGGCATTATAAAATGAACCGGATCTGGAGAAAGTAATACCCAAATAACTAAAATTCGAAACTCTTTCAATTTCATTGCCATCAATGTAAAATTTTGTATTACATTGTCTTCCACTACCAAATATTAAAAGTTTTGTCTTTTGAGTATTGACAATTAATTTCCATTTTCTACAAAAGAGGGTGAACTTATCAAGGGCTGTTTGCATATTTTTTGAAGATTCTGCTAAAAGCATAGTATCATCAGCATAAAGGAGTATAAACAATTTAATAAACACATATAATTCACGGGCTATATGTTCTTCCACCGAGGTCAATCCTAGTACATTATGTTCAACAAGAAAATCTTCTAGGTCATTTAGATAGAGAGAGAAAAGCAAAGGTGATAAATTTTCCCCTTGGCGGACGCCAAGCATACAATGGTACGTTTCCGAATCAATCTCACCTATTCTGACCAGTGATTTAACCCCCCGGTACATATTACGGATTACATTAAAACATTTTCCGTCTATTCCCGACCTTAAAACTTTTTGCCAAAGGCCTACATGCCACACGGTGTCAAAGGCCTGCTGGAAGTCAATGAATGTACAGAATAATTTTTTCTTAAGTATTTTCATCGACGTTGATAAAAAGTGTAATACAAGTGCGTTATCAATAGTTGAATAACCATGCCTAAAGCCACTTTGATTTTGTTTCAAAATGTTAGCTTGTTCTATGTATGTCGTTAAACGCGTATTTAATATTTTTGTAAATAATTTTCCAAGGCAGCTAAGAAGTGTTATTGGCCTGTAATTTTGTGGGGATTTTGGATCACCTTTATTTTTATAGATGGGTTTTACTATACCAAGTAACCAAATTTGCGGGATTACACCAGATGCGGGGTGCAGATAAGTATCTGAACCATTATTAAAGAAACACAGATCATATTTTGTAATGAATTCTTCCACAGTTTTCCCTTTAACATCTTCTTGGCTGCAGGAATCACCCCAAAGAGGGCTATGTGTATTAAAATCACCCAACAAAATGTATGGAGTTGGGAACTGTTGGACCAGTAGCTCAAGATCATTCAGTTGCAGGGCGTTACTTAGTGAAACATAAACTGAACAAAGTGTAACTGTTTTGTCTAAAGTTACAGCCTGTAAATTTGCCTGTACTGGTACAGAACTGAGAATGATGTCATTCCTAACTAGGCCAGTCGTTCCACAAACATGAAGATCATTATCGTCAGCCCAGGCATTATAGGAAGTGTAATGCTTAATAGCTGAATGATCCTGAGTCTCGGGTTTCCTTAAAAGAGTTTCCTGCAGGCAAAAAGCTGCAGGTTTATATTTTTGGCTTAACAGACCTAGTTCATTAAAGTTCGCCCTAAGACCTCGACAATTCCACTGTATAATACTTTGTTTAGGTGTGTTATCCATGTTTTAGTGGTGATTTGGAAGGTGGACGTATGGGCGAAATTACCACCGTGTTTTTCTTGGGTGACGATTTACGTGGGGACTTATTCTGAGAAGAGTTTGAGCATAAGTGCTCAAACGTTTCGGCGATGTTCTCACCGATTTCCATCGATTCTAACCCTTCAAACCTGTTACGGGTAACGGGGTCTTGAAGGGCTTTAGGTGTTCTATCCGATAACTGTTTCTGTTTTTCTTTATCTAATTTCTTTCTGAGTTTTTCTTGAATTTTTTTCTGACTCTGGCTAAGCTTTTGAAGTTCTGCGTTTGATTTTGAGTTAGGTTGTTCCTTTTTCTTTTCAGGTTTGGATTCTGTTGTTTTCCCATTTTGTGTTTTAAGTTTGGCTTGTTCTTTTTTCTGATCCTCTTTCAAGTTTTCTTTTGATAGTGTTTGAGAAGTTGGTGCTGTTTGAGAAGTTTGTGGTGTTTGAGTTGACTGTTGCTGAAGTTGATCGCTGTGCTGTATTGTGAAGGACAGTAATAAGGTGGGTATTGAACCTACGAGCCATGTATATTGTGTCTGGCAGTCTATCGACTTTGTTGGAACTTTTTGTTTTGTTACAGTAGCATATGATTTTTAAGTATGCATGCCAGGGAGCGATGAAATAATTTCTCTGGCTTGTTTAAAACTTATCTGTCTTTCACATTGTATTTTTTGTATGGCTTTTTCTTTTTTGCCAGATGGGGCAATCTTCTGATGATGATATATGATTGCCCTGACAATTTACACATTTAAAAATATGGGTGGTACATGGCTCATCGTGTTTTTGGTCGCATTTGTAGCAGACTGACTGGCCTCTACATGAGTTCTGACTGTGTCCGTATTTTTGACACTAGAAGCATTTGAGTGGATTTGTGATATATAGATCCACTCCGACGTTCATGTAGCCTATTTTGACTGATTTTGGTGGCTGGGGAGTATTGAAATTGAATATATAGGTGTTTGTATTGATTTCATTGCCATTCTCTTTTTATTTTTATTCGTTTTGCAGCTGTTACTCCCTGTGCTTTCATTTCCGTAACTATTTCCATTTCATCAATGTCGGCAAGCTCACGGGTTCGAACAACGTCTCTGCTGGTATTGAGGGTTCTGTGAGCTTCCGATTTCACTTCAACATCAAAAAGTTTCTTTATCTTTAAGAGATTGAATGACTGGATTTTACTAGCACATTCAATCAATATGCCACCTGATCTTATTTTTTCATGTTTTTGATTATGCCAGCAATCCCTTTATTGCCTTCTCTAATGCGAAGGGGTTAAAATTAACTTTTTTGTTTTCATCTGCTGGACGTATATATATGAATCTAGGCCAGTCAGCTGTTTGGTAATCAGTATCAGAGTCAGGGTCAGAAGATTTATCATTTGTCGTGTCGAATCCAACAAGGGGTAGGGCTACTGCTATACAGTGAACCCACCGGGTTGCCGGTATTCCCACATACCTGTTATGAGGCAGTATACTCAGCCAGTGTTGATGCCGAGGCATACCACTGACTGATTGGCCCGTGTGTGGAAGTCCTAGGTCTTCAGGTGGCGGCCATTCAATCAATCACTGTATCAAACACTGTAATAAAAGGTTGCCATGCATAACGGAAGCAGACAGTGCAGCAAAACTAAGTAGTTGTTAAAAAACAGTACACAATGGCAATTATGGCATGTGATTAAAAGAAATGACTGATTGAATGACCACCAAATGCCCCCCGACGTGACACCCAGTACTTTTTGGGGGGCTCCCGATTGGCCAGATCGGACCATCCGACCATCCTTCTAACCCCGAAGTTGGGGCCAAAACAGTATATTGAACAGGTAACCTCCAAGATGAAGATCAGGGCCAAAGCAGTGTTTACGACCTGATCTCCATCCTGGAGACCTGTCCTAACCTGGACCCAGTCTGTTCTCAACTGTCAGGATTCCTTCCTCCAAGGCCTTCAGATCGCACCTCACGGGAGAACAAGGTGCCTGCAAGATGGCATAAGCAGGATTGACCATTTTGGTCCGGTGCTGCGTATTCATATATTCCGCAGCAAACCAGCTCAATTGAGCAAACCTGCTAATTTAAAAAACAGCAAACCCGCCCAATTGAGCAGGCCGTCCTCTATCCGCCACCTGAGGACCCGCCTAGTAGGGGATGATCAAAGCCCCCTAGGTCGAATAAAAATAACACAAAATTAAAAAATGAAAACGAAAATAACGAAAGCAAAGTGTTGGGTCGGAATAACAACCAGTGTAGGAAAAGGTGCATCTCCAGTTCTGCCGCAGAGTGCAGTGGTAGGAACAATATGTAAAATGTCACAAATTGGTGAATCCCGGGTCTGGTATTGTTGTGAAAATGTTTCAAAATGGCTGTTATTTAACGAACTGAAGTCAATCACAGCACAGTTGAAAATGAATGTCGGGATGGTGCAAGAGCACATGCAGGTGAGCACTTGATGTGAGGAGACGCTGTGATTGGTCGCTGGAACGAATACACAACGCAGTGCTTGGCTGAGAATGAAGGTGTGTCTTTGTTAGTTGATTGTTTTGTTTTTATTAGACAATTGTCGAATACCAGGTACAGGTTGTACAGATTAACGTGGAACCGAAGTGTTTGTACAGGAATGTCATAAAGTAATTACCACGTGACAGTCGTGGATTGGATTAAATCAGAACTGTTTTGATGGTTAGAATGTTCCCAGATAGAGCATGGCAATAAAAACAACGAGTTATTAAATTATTGCCATATGGTTAATACGGGTCGGTGTGAGGAGCAGTGGATATCCTGCACGTAAGGTCGACATTTCCTGCAAGCGACCCTAACTCCCTGGGCGGGGTGTATATGAAATATGGTGCCGATTTGTGGCCAGGTGTTGGCACAATGGGTTATGGGTAGTACGCGGTGGTACAATAGACGGCGAAAGGCGTCCAATTCGGTGTGCGATATTCCAAAAGAATTGTCAGTGGCCCACTCGGGCTCTGAATCTAAGACAACCAACATAACGTCCTTGGGGTCATGTGAATAGGTACCCCGAGAACTTTATTCTCCCGGAGCAGGATCCACAGGATTCGATGACTTCATTTATTTTTTTTTTTGTTAAAATTATTTATTGTTTTTTCACTTTTTAATTTATATAAAAATTTTAAATTAGTTTTTTAAATTTTTATTTGTTGTTTAATTGTTTTTTGTACTTGAATTAGATATTTAGAAATTCCCATAACCATATTGTGACGTCATTCCCCTGGTAATATGATGCATGATGGGTACCCAGATGATCAAAGAGTTTCAATTTCAATGTTTGGGAGCACGGTGGCTCAGTGGTAGACTGCTGGACTTCTATGCTAGAGGTCCCGAGTGCGATCCCCGTCGGGGGCGACCCGTGTTGTGTCCTTAGGCAAGGCACTTTATTCCGGTTGCCTACATGGGGGCACGATGACGTCGTGTACTAAGGCGTACTGCACATCGATGATGCACGTGTCTTCAACCGCTGTAACCCTGCTTGAGCGGAGCTTGAACAGAGTTAGTTGTTAAGGAGCTGACAGTTGCTCGTCGATGCTCGGTGGTTTTCTCCGGGTACTCCGGCTTCCTCCACCCGTAAAACTGTCACGGTCACGATTAGCCATAGTGCATAAATAAGTATGTGATCTTAAACACCAATAAATAAATAAATTTCAATGTTTGATTTTATAATTTCAAACATGGCTTCCTTCAACCAACAAAGAATGGAGACTTCTTCCAAACCCCTCCACCCCCCTCGCCCATCTAAATAACATTTTTTGTGATTTTAAGGCCTTTTTAAAAATTAAATTTGAAGTTTAATTATTTAAATATGATGCATGATGTCTACTCACGAAATGAAAACAATACTACTATACATGCATGGGAGCCATTTTGTGATGTCCGCCCCCTAAATAACATTCTTTAGTGATTTTAAAGCCTTTTTAAATTCAATTATCAAATCTAATTATTTTAATATGATGCATGATGGGCACTCACGTGATGACAACAATTCTACTGTACGTGGGGTGGAGGGGTGGGGGGCATTATGTGATGTCATTTCCCAGGGGATATGAGAGGTTCTCACGAGATCAAAACAATGTTATTATCCATGCGTGGCATCCATATTATGAGGCCATTTCCATGTTGATATGATGAAAATAAATGAATCCCGTAACATAAATTGTTGTTCTTGGTACTCTGTCATGAAGAAGATATTTTAATAATACACCTTAAAAGAAATAATTAAACCCGAACCTCCACTCCCACTTGATGATTAAGTGATTCCTCTGTAGACAGTGTTTTTAGTCCTCCTCACATCTCTTTTTCAACAAATAAATGCATGGAAACCATTTCTTTTCCTTACTGTTTGAAAGTGTCCCCCACCCTTTCAACTATATTATCCTCCCATATAGAAAATAACACTTTTGGGGGTTATCGAAATGAATATTAATAGAAAATATTGTTTGTAAATTATAAAATTGTGTTTGGGATATACGTTATTTGATTTTGTCGCCACAAAATATTTCACCCATCAAATTTACAGTACGTGGAGAGTGTATTATCACTAAATCACCCGCAGCGTGGAGATTCCACCCAAGCAATAATTCCAAATTTGTTGCAAAACATAACCAGCACAAGCAAAGTTTCAGCCAATGGACCTCCGGGTTCAACCCGGAGGTCCATTGGCTGAAACATTGCTTGTGTTGTTCGTCGATATGTACAAAATTTGAAAGTTATAGCTCGGGTGATAACTCCACTCCACGGGTGATTTAGTTACAATCCACTCTCCACCTACTGTACCTGCTTTTTGAAAGCAAATATATCCAGAATTCTTTCTTTCAAAGGTACTTGACTGGCTATTCAAAAGATAGAGCGATCATATACAAACATTTACAAATGATAAACCATCACTCAAAGGTAATACTCTGATTTTCTAAACTCATGTGACTCTTGGAGGTATCTCAGGACATTGTCCAAACAACTGATCTTGGCTTAGGTCTGAACAGTTATGAAGATAAACACCTTTTCCATAGAATAATAGGAAATCTTGTTTGTGGTTACATATCCTCATACGAGTTTTTTGTTTATCAGATATTGCAACCAATGTGTTTTCATTTTCAGATTAACCACGACATAGCCGAATCCAGTTAACCCTGTCCCAATCTACGCCAACACCCAGATTTCACGCGTGAGCAAGACACTCCACTTGGCTGTGTGTCACCACTGAGAGATTTTGTGATGCTCAAGTGAAGGGTACCCGTGTTGGCGTGTTAATTCAACTAACGGGACTAAAATGCCCCACTCAGATCCACTCTGTTCCATACATTGCCCACTTTGAGGTAAACACTTTTATCAAGGTACATCACAAATCGCAATTATATGGGATTTCATACCCAAATTGCTTCAATTGAGTCCCGACCCCTATCTACTTTGAGGTAAATAAATGATATATACTGTATTTTTTAACAAAAGATATTATTTGTAACACATGTGTTGTGATTTAATGAGCACATTTCTTGTGGATTTTGTGAAATTGTCCCAATGATAGGCAGGGCTGTACACCCCAAGTCGAAATGATATAGAATTTTATACCCGTAATACTTCAATTGCGCTCCCTCACTCTATTCTCACATTACTGTCCGCTTTTAGTGAATAGCTATATCGACGGTGCAGCCCAAGTCATAATTATTTACTGTGTTCAAGCGATTTGTGCGTTAGAATCGCATTACAGTGCAAGTTGAAATGAAATCTTATTTATTGAACCATAACACATGGCATGTTAAAATTATATTGTCATTCTCTCGTGCAATTTTCCAAGCATGACCATATGTGTCACTATCAGCAGCTATAAATATATGGTAAATACCTCGGCCGGTGAAAAATTATTTTGTACAAAACAACTGCGAAACTCAAGACCTTCCTTGCCTCCAGCCCCACAGCTGAAGACGCCAGATGTGGGCGGTCCTGTGGAGACAGAGATGGAAATGGAAGCTGTCTTCTCACCACTTCCAGTCCGCCACTCGCCTCTCCCTTCAATTCCAGAAAGCCAGGACCAGGATGCCGAATCCACACCACCAACAAAGACCAGGAAATCCTTTGATGATATTCACAAAGAGGCACAAGAAGAACTCAAAGAAGCATTTAGACAAGTACAACAGCTTCGCGAGAGACTGAAAAATCCAGAAGTCCAGAGGGTCCTAGCAGAAAAAGACACCCCTCCACCTCCAACCACGTCATCCGATACAACCACAACATCACCGTCACCTCCCTCCAAAAAAAGAAGTAAAAAACATAAATGCCGCTAATCTTCTCCTTTCCCTCCTTTGACACGATCAGACATGGTGTAGGACAAAAAGTAAAAGAAAGTAAAAGGGATAATACCATACTGATAACTATGGTCGAAAGGGGCTTACCGCAAAACGTCCAAGCGCGTCTTCGGCGCGCTAAAACCATTCTCCTAGCTTCTAGGAAGGTCCAAGATGGGTGAGTCTGTGGGAGTTGGAGTAGAAATGGTGGCTGCTTCCTCCACCACTTTCACTTCCTCGCTCTTCTCTCTCTTCTTTTCCCAGAAAGCCTCCAAGCGTCGGGAATCCCTCCGCTTGGTGGACGGGCTCTTTCTCTTTTCAGGTCCTCCTGACCTCCTCGGGTGAGGTCCAGTGTGAGAGGAGGTCCTCTCAGCAAAGGTGCTACCTCTCCTCGAGGAGGGTGTGATTCCGTAACTTCATCGATCTTGAATTCAAGAGACAGATGAACGCTCTTGCCTATCTCCTGGATAGTCCAGGTGATAGGGCAGGAGACGCCCAGAGCTGCAATTGTAGTTCCAGTGTTTCCATGATTGCTGTTCAATTGGTTGTTCGCACTTTGAGTTCAGAAGTGTGAATGTACCTCTGTGATGTACCTGGGCTGAATGAATGACACCTCTGAGTGACCGGTCTCGAACGAAAATTGTTTCACCCGAAGGCGCGCAGCGACGGTCTTGGGGAGCAAGCCCCTTTCGACCCTCAGTGACTGTATATGATTGGTTTTCACATGTCGAGGCGTGTTGAGGGATGAAAAAGTTCCGGTACTCGGCAGGTGTCTCCGGTTGCGGCGTGGTGGCCTCGTGACTGATGTCGGTCGAACCCTCGGGTGAGGACCAGTGTGGGAGGTTGGGTCCTCTTACAAAGGTACTACCTCTCCCCGAGGGTGCAGCTGATCTGGGTTGTCAGGCAAGTATAGTCTGCCACTTCGGAGATGATATTGAGTGATGGCCATTACTGGCAAGTATAATCTGCCTCAGGCTGTCTCTGTTTGGTTAGACGTCTTTGAAAGAAAACAACAACGATCCTTTTCGGGGACAACCAGAAAGAAGACCCAAACTTCCCTGGTTCGGGGGCAGGCCTGCATTATAATCATATTGGGCTGGGGCAGAAGATGCGCAATGTGCTTATAAAAAGGGGCAGAGGCGGGACGCAGGACCAACACTCGCCTCTCTTGAAGTGGTCGACCACTTTTAGGGATGGAGTGGAGGATTTTCTGGAAACATGGGTTTAGTAATTTCCATAACGGTTATAGTTTCCATAGCGGTTATTGGGGTGCTGATCTAAAAGCATCTTCTGTGTACCTGCTTAAAAGAAGAAGGCAGATTTAGTATTCATTAGAATATGTAGAATATAATAATAATAATAACAGTTCGGCCGGCAGCTGATTTGTCGTGGTTCTCGTATGAGAAGGCCTTGGTTACCCATGTTCTACCAACTGCCTCCCTATTCCCGCGCTTCTTCTCTCCTCCCAACACTCGACGACGAACTGCTTGATGACATCCCTTGCCCCATTCTTCCCAATCTCTCCGATTAGTATATTAACCCTCTCCATATATATAAGACTGTTCTGCCATATTCTCGGATTTATATATTGTGGTGTAGGTGAATCCCGTTTCGAATGTGGAAGACTTCTAATGCAGCGTGTGGGTTTTCGGGTTTTCTATAAAATTGCTACCTGTTATTGAGTAATTGTTAAAAAAAAACAAGACGCACAGCAAAGGATTTACTATTAGAAGTGGACAATCATTCGAATTCCAACTGATTGTTCTAAAAACATATCCATCCACATAACCAAAATAGTTATAATCACAAACGATATCGCCACTGTAAACACAAACACCTTATATTTTCCGAATCTATAGAAAATGCGGGTCTGCTGTCCCACAGCAGAGACTTTGATTTAGAAATCAATTTGATTTAGAAAGCTGTTCACGTTAGTCGGTGTTCGACAGAAAACACAAAAAATCACTTATCACTTTTTTCCAAGTTAAATGGAAACATCAAATCAATAACACACCTGATATATTTTCATATTAGGGTTTGCTCTATTTCAAGGTACGTCCGTCCAAGTTTTGTCTTCAGGATTTATTATACTTTATTATACTTTTTTAACTTTTTTAACTTTGAAGTAGGACCCGTCGATGAATTTCAACGAATTTATATGGAAATGCACGGGAAAAAATTGTGAAAAATTAAAATAAATTGGAAACATCTAAATATATTTTAATCCAAAAGTATTTGATACCATATTACAGGGAATTTTATATAGAATTTTGCAATTACGTCCGTCTATGATGAGAAAATTTATTTTTTCTAGAAAATGGAAATTTATTATTTTTCTCCATTGATCGCTTCAGTAAATTAGATGATTGTCTCAACGGGGTTTTTGGCGCATGCGTATCCGGGGGATGGAAACCTGTTGAATATGGACCAACGACCCAGCACGCCCGAGGCTTATGGTAGAATAAACTTCAATAGTAATTTACTTCAATAATAACTTCAATGATAATAATAAACGTGATCAGTATTCAAACAAAAACATAAAATCACAGTCTGCTCGATCTCGAGACAAAGTTAGAAATTAAAAGCAGGCGCGTAGCCATGGTGGTGCGATCTGCGAACTTACCACCCCCTCTCCCCACTCCCCACGAAATTGAAGTTCCACCTGAGAGACTACCTCCCATTTATAATTTGAACATTTTGATGAAATGGGGCAACTACACTTAGCCTGATGAATCGATGTGTCGAGATAGTTGTTTTAAAACATATATGTGTGTAGTTTCTGTGAAACGCGTAAGCACCAATTTGATACCTTTTTATAGCCTCGGCTATAAATGGAGATTATTACCATTATGTGAATGCACAAAATATGTATCGGAGTCTCGCTCCTGGTTGTAAGGGTAGATCACGCCTCGTCTTCGACTCGTCGTGATCTGCCCTTGGAATATACTGGGGATAAGTCAAGAATCTAGACGAATATATAACGAACTATTTATTCGTACGGATGAACAAAAAAAAAAAGTAACTCACGCGAAAGGAACGTGCTTGTATCCGACCCCCTGATACAAACATCTGTATCAGGGGGTCGGATACACGACAGTTGCGGGGTTAATACAGACAAAATACATGTTGATTGTAAGATAAAAAAAGTATCAAAGTGCCAGGCGTTCCACAAGACCCTGGTGTTAATCCTTTACCTAACACGAAAAGCAGACGACACTTGCAAAAAAGATTCTTGAATAACTAATTTTTTTCAATTTTTGTCTCAAAAACATAGCTTATGACCCCTCGTTGGAACGAGCTCGTTCCACCTAGGGGTCATAACCTATGTTTTTGAGACAAAAAATGAAAAAATAATGAAAATTAATTGGCGATTTTTTAGAAAAGCGCTGGCCGGTTTTGGCCTTTACGTTTGGTAAAGGGTTAACAGCCCTATGAGTTACACCGAGCTTATCGCTGTTTATTTTCTGCCAAAGTGACATATTAACATAATAATTACATACATATGTATAATTTATATCTGAAAACTAAAATATACCTATAAACGTTCTTGATCTATTTTAAACGTAATTTTTCAGGGGGCACGGTGGCGTTGCGGTAACCGGTGAAATTGCCACTTCTGATGTTCCTTAAATTCAGATTAAATATACGCAAAAAATACACCAAAATGAAGGTTGGGTGGTATAGTAAACGAAAACTATATAAAATCAGCTCATAGAGTTGACTGCAGGCACTACTGGTTCCTAGACGTCTGCTACCGTATTCGTATCAGAACTGATAATACAACAATATTTCATAAGAACAACTTGTGGCCAAATCTGCTTGTGGATGTTAATTTGAAAGGAATATCAGAGGTGGGAATTTCAAAATAAACAAAATACCATTACTTATATAGCACCTTAATTGCTTGCAGAATGCAAGCTCTTATTTAAAACTTGTCCAGTTCTCCCGGACCCCCTCCCTCCCGAGCTTCTAACACTGACCGCTAGTGTTCGCGCCGTCAGCGCCTAATCGAATCCACCTATTCGGAGTCTTGCCGTCGCCCATACACATCGCGGCCAATACTCACATTGCGTCAAGTGTACAACAGACTTCAATTATAAGGTTAATTGCTTACCTGTACCCAACACGTCTGCCAAACGCGTCGTGTGAATTAAACTCAGAAATGCATTAAAGCGACCGTCTGCTTTTAGGTAATCCACAATATTCCTGTGGCCATCTACGAATGAAGCGTCGCACGCAAAAAGTAAAGAAAATATTACTTTGAGCATATTAAAGACATACTTTGTTATGGATATATTCAATTGTGGTTCGTTGTCATCCTGTTTATGCAGCGGTCAACAGTTGATGATCCTCGATACCTGTCCGCTTATCATAAAACAATCATTGCATAAAATTACGTGACAAGATAAAATCTTAAACCTGTTGGATGCTTTTGTTTGATCCGAAATACGAATTCGTTCACAACACCGAAATTATTATTATTATTTATTGGTGCTTTACGCCACATCAGCAGCTTAGTGTGTATTTCAGAAAGACCATTGATTAAAATATGAAACAAATGGAATAAGAGGTTTAAAAATGTTGAGTGTGAAACATAATGAGAAAGTGAGACCAGTAGTAACAAAAATACTGTGTAAATCAACCTGTGAAATAAACATGGATAGATGAAATTTAAAAAGGTAAAAAAAACTTAAAATTTATTAAAAAGGTTGATTACTTTTAAGAATGAGATGACTTTTTGCGGGCTTGTAAGATAAAATAAATCTCTCAAAGATCTGACTGTAAAATGCTGCCCCCTAACATGATTAAACTCAGTACAATTCAAAAGAATGTGTTCCACTGACAGCACCTGCTGGCAGGGAACACATTCTGGCCGCAAATTACCCTCTAACAAAAAGGAATGTGTAAGTCGTGTATGACCAATATGACACCGCGTCAAAACTGCAACATCCTTTCTACAAAGGTTACTAGACCACAACACCGAAAGAATTAAATGCGATGATGATGGAGCAGTGCGGAGGCCAAGATTCACAACTTCCTGTTTGATGAAAAATGTGCGGATTGGATGTCTGTATAAATCATGTTCAAAATGCAATGAGAGCAGCATTTTGTTCAACAGAATGATAAGAGGAATGGATATTCAGAACAGCTGATTCGACATATGAATGCGACTAGCGGCGCATTGACGGTCCAGGGCTGGGGCGGGGTGGGCGACACCTCTTAGAGCTGCGAAATATGCCAATAGAGCCCTGAAATCAAGAAGTACATAACGAAACCCTCATCTACGGGGGAGAACACCCTCTTATCCATCACAACGTAAAATGAACGAGGCTAGGGATATTTACTGCTACTAATGTCCACCCACACCACACTTACACCTCATTTAGCGTGACTACAATACCGAAAGCGGCATTTTTTTCAAACACTTGAATTTGCTGCCGGAACCGGAGATGCATTCGCGCCTTGTAATTGTATTGAGGGTAATGTATGAGAAGCACCACTCCCAGAAGAAAAACGAATTTTAGAATTCAAAACGGTCAACTAGATGGAAAAAGCCACGCATAATGATACAGCGACTGAAATGGTGGAAATGAGAGAGACCTTCAGAGATTCGCCGGGGCCGTATTAAATATTATAATTGTAGACAACGCAGGAGATCACACAATTCTAGTCCTTGAATACCCCACTTTATCGCCCATAAGTTTTCTGGTATGATAGAACCTGACAACTTATGCCTGGGGTAAGCAGTCTCTCAAAGGCACAGCATTACTATAAATAATTGGCCAACTTTGAATTTATATAAAGCCACAAACGCAGAATTTGACACTAAACACCAGAAAATACGCACATCACATAAAATCATAAAAATGCCTTTCCTCGCCGTATTGAACCCACGAAATGATGTTTGACCTGCAAAACGCCTTTAAATGTACGATAAAATGATTAAAAATCGATAAGTTGTACCCAAAATATGATTTGAGCCACCTCAAATTTTTTTCAAATTTTGTTGAAAAAATGTTGGTTTTCATGCATGTTTATCACACTGCTGGTTAAGTTTATTACACTACTGGTTGATTATTACACTACTGGTTAGTTTTTATTACACTACTGGTTGATTATTACCCTACTGGTTGATTATTACACTACTGGTTGTTACAGGGTCTCCAATAAACGATAAATAGACAATGTTCCACAGAAACATTTTTTTCTCGATAGTACCTGGGTGGGGGAGGATTAGGAAAAAAATCTTCAAAAACATATGATGATTCTTTATTTTCGACATGTTAGACCATCCATCCACCCCTTTGACAATTTTGTTTAGATTTTTGACGTTTTTTTTCTACCAATTTCGGATCCCCACCCCCTTTAATGGATATTCACAGTCGTACTCGGTATTCGTTACAGTTTAAAAACATTGTCGGGGTGCTTTCTAATTGTATATCATTTTCTGCAATATTATATGTCCACAGTCTTCGCAGGAAGTTGATGAGCTTGTTGTATTGAAAAAGTCTGCAAAATATGGCGATTTTTCTGCAAGTTAGTGGTCGATACACTCATATCCTCATAGTTTTGAGGATTTACAGTTTGGACCATGGGGCAATGGCAATCAGATGATGACAGTTGAATAGCTGTTGAATTTTTTCTTATTTTCGCACATCTCATTGAGTTGTCTCTGCTTATATCCATGTTAAACAAACATGGACTATGTGCAGGGACGTGGCTAGAGTTTTCCGATTGGGGTGGGGGTGGGTGGGGGTAGGGTAGTGAATTTTCAACTGGGGGACCGGGAGGGGGACCCCCCTCCCGGTCCCTCCCCAGTTGGAAATTCACTACTGAGAAAGATTTTGAAAATGAAGCCATGAAAGAAGGCATAAAATTGATTCTAGTAACTGAAATGCCAACACATTTATGATAGAATTATCAGGTTATTATTATTTGGTGTTCTTCTGAGAATTGAATATGTGCTAAACAAATGCTCAAGCTCAGAACTCTGAGCAATTCACACTGTCCTAACATTAAATCAGATCTTATGCAGGAATGATCAATTTCCGATGTTTCATCATTTTGTAACTGTGAATGATAGAGTGAACTCAGGATAACGATTTTACATGATGTGGTTTTCTTGAAGTGCATTTTGATTACGATACGTAAATGTACTATAGAAATCTCGTACCGATTGACATCATGCATACTAATTAAGTTCGATATTGCGTTCAGTATAGTTGTAAATAGTAACAGTTAGAATTTTTGCCGATTTGAAACCGAGTTGGAATTTTGGGAAGTAAAGAAGACACCAGCATCACCACAGAAGCTCTAAAATCCAGATAGATGGAATTTCCAACTACTCATGACTTGCGCTCCGAATTTCCAACTATAGAAAATTTTGGCCAGGATTGCGGGGTGGGGTGGGGTGGGTGACACCCCCCCCCCACCCTGTCGCCACGTCCCTGACTATGAGATATCAAAATAGACCAATGTGTTAATCAGGTTACCCAGAAAGAGTACCACTAAACATTTTGACAGCATGCAACTACTTGAACAATTAGATCATGTGATTATAAAAATGCATTAATACTTCTATTATCTGGTATTCTGGTGTTGAATGACTTCAATGTTATTCCGTTTATTTGATTGAGTATACCTTTTCATTCTGGAAAGTTTTCCTCAGCAGGCACATACAATTTATAGAATCTTCCAATTTTATTATTTTATGAAAGTTATGAACAGTGGGTGGGGATATCAATGGCCGGTAACAAAGGTTATAAACATATTCAGAAGTGTCATTTTTTTCTAAGTGAAAATTTAAAAAAATCTGAAAAATTTATTGAAATTCACATGATTCTTCTGATTCTGTTACGATTGACACTGTTAGGTAAAAACTAAAAAAAAGTTCAAACTGGTAGAAAAAGTGATTAATGACTCATTGAATGGGTGCCGCAAGTCTACAAAACTGACAAAAATCAACATTTATACGGATGTACCTGTCGTAGAAAGGCTATAAAATCAATGAAAGAATGAAAGGAAAAAAGTTTTTAGACCATGGAAAAACTTGATTTCTGGCCACTCCGACCACTCACCCACTCCATCATACGTTCCTGGAAAATGTTTTTTGCACCCCCCCCCCCCGCACTCCAACGGATATTGTTAATTTTTTCCGACGCGTCTCATTCAGCGACTGCGTTTTGAAGAATATGGCTTGATATCTGCGAGAAAAAAAAATATTTATAATGTAGATGTTTTTTTCAAGACAATGGAAACTGATTATTGACAAAGTAGTTATCTATCTATTATAAAATGAGGAGTGTAATTCCGTCGAGCTAGAAATTCAAGCTTTGATTATCTCCCTTGATATGTAATGCAACAAGAAATTTTCCGTTGCGCGCTTGTAATGTAAATAGGAAGTCTATAATTCCGTCTAGATCGAAATTCCAGCTTTGATTATATACTGAGACAAAAAAGAAAGTATAATAGAAACAAATGTGAAAAAATAGCATAAAGGATTAAATATAATAGTTCTAATGTTGCATGTTTGTGGACAGGAAGTCGTACAAAGAGTTTAATGACATGTTGTTGTTCTCCACCCAACCGTATACAATTTTGCTACGGATTTCAAAATAGCACGTGCTACCCGAGAATGTCAAATTGAATGGGTGACCGACGATTTTCTTTGTGTTATGTTGTGCTAGAGAGCCTGGGTTATCAAGTTGAGAAAACACGCTAGTTTTTGTCTTCCGACATTTTAAAAAATGCCAAGGTTAACCGAAAATCAGAAATTGTGTGACATTGATATGCATGAGGCTGGGATACTCCAGATGAGCTCGCTACTGAGTTCGGAGTCACTGTGGTCACTATTTACCGACTCATTGGAAGGTATAGAAGCACTGGATCTCCTGCCGACCGACCAACCGCGTTCAGGTCGACCAAGAGTTACGACCCCTGCATAAGACCGACACATCAGGACGTCTCACTTGCGGGATCGCTTCCTTCCGGCAACGAGGAAGGCAGTAATTACTCCTGGTAGAACTAACAATAGAATCAGTGCACAAACTGTCCGCAATAGACTCGCTGAACACGGCATCCGAAGTAGGCGTCCATACCACGGACCAATCCTTACCCAACGTCATTGGACCGTCAGTATGGAATAGGTACGTCAGCGTGTTCGCTGGTCTCAGCAGCGTTGGGGCACAGTTCTTTTTAGCGGTAAATCACGATTTGGTCTACGGAGCGTTGATGGTAGGGCAAGAGTATATCGCCGACGGGAGAACGGATTTCTGATGCTTGCGTGCGGGAATGCAACCGTTTCGGCGGAGGTAGTGAAATGGTTTGGGCTGGAATTTTCGTGCACCATCGAACGCAGTTTATCTTCATCGATGGTAATCTGAATGGGCAGCGATATAGGGACGAAACTCTTAACGCTGTTGTTGTCCCGTTGTTCAACGCTAACGTCGGATTGCAGGTATTCCAGCAAGACACTGCCCGATGTCACGTGGCGCGTATCTGTCGTGACTTTCTTGAGGAGCAGAGCATTGAACTTCTTCCTTGGCCCCCACTTTCGCCAGATTTGTTGCCAATCGAGCATCTTTGGGATCAATTGGAGCGTCGTGTACGACTTCATGATCTCAGACGTTAGGCGATATACGCAATGTTCTAAGGTAGGAGTGGAACGCAGTACTACAGGGTGACATCCAGAGACTTATCAGGTCCATGTGCCGTCAATGTCTTGCCATCCAAGAGACAAACGGTGGACATATACACTATTGACTGCATGAGTGGACTTTTCGTTTCACCCCATGTCTGAATTGCGACGTCCTGACGTGACACTGGCAACAGTAAGAACATGAAATTATGCAAAGTCATACAGCTAGACTCGAAATATGAATTTACAATAATTTGGTTAGGATTAAAGTCGATAATACTAAAAAAATTGCTCCTCAAAATTTATTATACTTTCTTTTTTGACTCAGTATATATCTCTTGATATGCAATGGGCTACTTTTCTGTCCTTGCACGGATGGGACATTCCGTCCTGGGACGAGTGGGCCCGCTAGTTATTGATAAAGAAGAAGTGCTGATATTGGATATTGTAAGTATATTTCGTGCTAGGCTTTCGTTTAAAAACATGGTATCTGAAGGTGTGAAAGTTGTTACGGCGTGATTGCAACCAGACCGTAAGAGCTCTCATCCAATCAAACGCCACATGTGGGGGGAGTTACACGCATGGATCGTATGGGGGAGGGGGGGTGGGGGCAGGTTGAGTTGCGACGGTTTTCACTGACGTTCCCGCAATCCAGTTGCATATAAAGATCAGTGTCTTTTAACCATAAAATTCGTGTGGTGTGTCATTGGTAAGCGTGTCCGTCATCAGCAACATCAGGTTACTAGGTTCAATCCGACCAATTGTTTGCAGAGGAGTCGAACAAGTTGAGTGAGCAAGCTGACATAGAACGGTTGAGGAAGTGAATGTCATGTCGAACTAATGGGCAACGAATCATAAGCGTTTCACACATTAGCAATGGGTAAAATGTGACATCGAAATTCGAAGACTGACCATTCCTTATCAAACATATCCAACATTTTGCAATAATTTATTCTGTTGTCAAATACCTACACGACATGTTAACCCTTAAAGGTTTAATTCCGACTTTGATCACTTTTTCTGCAACAAAACATGTGTCACAACATGCATGCTTTAGGTAAACTTACAAGTTCAATTCTAAGTACCGTGGCAGTTGTTTCGACGCGAGTCTTGGCTTTCCCAGAAACAACCACAAAACTGCAGCAACGAGGCTGTCAAGGTGCAGCAAAAATGTATAATGTCTACAGGCCTTTAAGGGTTAACTGTAGTGAACTCAATTACTGCTTGTATTACTCTTTATGTTAGCCCTTTTCCTCGTATTCCCCTTTTAAGATTATAAGTCTAGAGCCTTCGCAACCGTATATTCACACAGAGTAATCTTTAAGTTTATTCGCCCAAGAAGTTACCTGCCACCCACCCTTTTTGCTCCGTATAGTTACCCATGACACTGGAATTTATTTATTTATTTATTTATTGGTGTTTAAGGTCACATATTTCTGCACAATGGCTAATCATGACCTCGACAGTTTTATGGGTGGAGGAAGCCGGAGTACCCGGAGAGAACCACCGAGCAACTGTCAGCTCCCCAACATACTAAGTCCACACAAGCAGGGTTAGCATTGGTTGAAGACAGGTGCACCATCGACGTGCAGTACGCCTTGGTACACAACGTCACCGTGCTCCCACGTGGGCAATGGGGTGAAGTGTCTTGCCCAAGGACACAACGCGGTTGCCGCAGGTGGGATTCGAACCGAGGACCTCTCGGCTTGCAGCCTGCACCTCTACCAACTGAGCCAATAGTTGTAGATTTTGCCTACTCTTTCTGTCACTTCATCGTTCGCTCGTCTGCTCATTTATTCACTCACAATTGGGTGGGGGGATGGATGAGCGGATGAGTGAACGAAATTGGTGTCTTGATTATTGGTGACAACGATTTGCGCATTGCGGTAATTTTCACCAATTCTCCTATTCAGCCGTCATGCTAATCTTTAACATTCACCTACGTGCTAATACATATCACTCCTGATGTGATATGTTCATATTCATTAATTCATTAATTCATTCATTCGTTCATTTGTCCATTCGTTCGTTCATTCATTCATTCACTCACCCATTCATTCCTTCGTTCATTCATCCATCCATCCATCCATCCACACATCCGTCCATCCATCTATCCACCATCATTCATTCATTCATTCATTCATTCATTCATTCATTCATTCATTCATTCATTCATTCATTCATTCATTCATTCATTCATTCATTTGTTTGTTCATTCTTTCATATGTTTATTGATTCATTTGTGTATTTATTCATCCATTCGTTCGTTGATTCATATACGCATTCAATATCTGTGGATTGTGATCGGTTATTCATTCATTCGTGTTCAAAGCTCAGACGAAGTTTCCATCCAGTCACTTATTAGTGATTGAATAGGCGAGTGGATGGATTGGTGTGAGAGAGAAAACATACAAATACCGCCCATTCATTTGTCTTCTTTACCCTAAGTCATTGCTTTTACTCCACACACGTAGGTCCCCAGTAGGTAGACCCGATCTTCAATGACCCCATATAAATGTTTCCGTTCGGAAAATTGGTAATATTGTTATTAGCTTTTCAAAAATCAAAAATTCAGATAATCAAACTCTACGCTTTTCTACAGACAATTTACTTAATATTTCGCTACCCTTGGTGTTCAGCTACTACACTAATGAACTGTTGCATCAATGAGAAGAGACCGTTTGAATTATTTTATGAATATTATCGTAATTGGAAGCCTAAATTGTCGAGGATTGTCATCAGATACAAATAAGCAAAGGGACATTTTCTCACGTTGTAGGGATAAATTCGATATAACCCTTTTGGTCGACACTCACTCATGTGAGGAAATAGAAAATACGTGGAAATGTGAATTGGGTTACGAAGCTATCTTCTGCTCTCACTCACGTGCACGTAAGTAGGGGAGTAGCTATCCTATTCAAGATCAATTTTGTGTATCACATTCATAATACAATAAAAGATGTAGGAGGTAACTGGATCATTCTTGACATCACGATTCAAAACCAAAGACTTACACTTTCGGTGGCCTATGGCCCCAATGATGATAACCCAATCTTTTTTGATAACCTCTTTAACCAAATTTAGAACATCGGAAACTGCCCAGTTCTGGTCGGAGGCGATTGGAATGTACCCCAAAACTATAACCTTGACACATTAAACTACTTACACAAAAATAACGTAAAGGCAAACGAAAAGATTCACTGGCTAATGGAAAAAAATCGACTTATGTGATGTTTGGAGGATGGAGAACACACATCTAAGACGATATACATGGAAAGGCCCCGATAATAAAATGGCTAGATTAGACTACTTTCTCCTGTCAACAGATTTACAAATTTTTCACAAAACGTCAGACATACAGATACGCTACATATCTGACCACGACCCTATAGCCATAACCTTTTCCCTCATCAGTCAACCAAGAGGAAGAGGCTTCTGGAAATTCAACAACAGTCTTTTGAACGACCCAGAATATATATCAGCTGTAAAATCCATAATTGCAGAGACAGTTCGTCAGTACTCCACTCCAAATAATAATAATATTAATAATAATAATAACAATACTACTACTACTACTACTAATAATAATAATAATTGTCAACAATCATTCACTTTTGATGACCAGCTGTTTTGGGAAACTTTAAAATTAATGATCAGAGGAAAAACCATTGAATACTCGGCCCATGTAAAACGCAGAACTGACAAACGTTTGGCGAAAATTGAGGAGAAACTAGAGGTATTAAATTCCCGACTGGACGATGGCGATTTGTCAGTAAGTCCCGAAATTGAGTCTCTCGAAACTGAATTCCAAACTATCAGAAGTAAAAAAAATAATGGTATAATTCTAAGAGCAAAAGCAAAATGGAAAATAGAAGGAGAAAAACCAACGAAATATTTTTGTAACCTAGAGAAAAGACATTACACAGAAAAAATAATACCGAAACTGGTGACTTCTAACGGTAATACGACGGAAAATTTATCTGAAATATTAAACGAACAAAAGTTGTTCTTTGAAAGCCTGCACTCCACTAAATTAAACCCAGCAAATGTTTCAATCCACAATAATCCATTTTTTGATAATACTAATCCATTTTTACAGTTTTTAGATCAAGAGGAAAGTAATTCATTGGAGGGTCTTCTAACAAGCTCCGAATGTTTAAGAGCATTGAAACCAATGAAAAATAATAAAACGCCTGGGTCTGACGGTTTTACTGTAGAGTTTTTTAAATTCTTTTGGAAAGATATTGGTACATTCCTGATCAATTCTCTGAATTACGGATATAACGTTAAACAGCTATCTAATCCACAACGAACGGGTATTATTACCTGCATTACAAAGCAAAATAAACCCAAGGAATTTATAAAAAATTGGTACATTCCTGATCAGTTCTCTGAATTACGGATACACCGTTAAACAGCTGTCTAATCCACAACGAACGGGTATTATTACCTGCATTCCAAAGCAAAATAAACCCAAGGAATTTATAAAAAAAAATGGCGACCTATCTCACTTATCAATGTCGACACAAAAATTGCTTCAACGGCTATTGCAAATCGAATTAAAACGGTCTTACCAAAACTAATTTGAGAAACTCAGCTCAGCTTGGGTTCATGAAAGGAAGATACATCGGAGAGGCCACTAGACTTACATTTGACCTGATAGAAAAATTGGAGAAAGAAAATTTTGCTGCAGCTCTTGTTTTGTTAGATTTCGAAAAAGCCTTTGACTCTCTTGAATGGTCCTTCATAGAAAAAAACATTGAAGTTCCTTAATTTCGGACCTTCTATTATAAACTGGTTTAATACTTTCTATTGCAATATTTTCAGTTACATCTTAAATAACAGGCACTGTTCCGACAAATGTAACCTACAGAGAGGAGTACGGCAAGGTGACCCACTCTCCCCCTATCTTTTTAGTTTAAGTGTAGAAATATTAAGTGCCGCACAAAAGAACAACCCCGATATTGATGTTATCAAAATAAACAACTCGGAATATCTCATAAGTCAGTACGCAGATGATTCAACGTTATTTCTGAGTGATGATGGGCATTCGTGGAATACAACCTTGGAAACTGTGGATTCTTTCGTTGAACAGTCAGGCCTAAAAGTAAATTTTGAGAAAACACAGGTTATATGGATTGGGTCGAAACAGGGGTCGAGTGAAAAGGTAGCTACAAATCGTAATGTTCAATGGAACTATAATGGTAAATTATCTATCCTAGGTATCACGTATGATCTGTTCAGTGAGAACTACATATTCAATAAGTACGTCGACAAAATGAAAAAAAAATGGAAAAACTTCTGAATGACTGGTTGTTTAGCAACCTTAGCCTAATTGGAAAAAAACTACTGTTGTAAAAACACTGGCCCTTCCAATACTGATACACTGTCTATCGGTTCTCCCAAATCCACCTGACAGTATGTTGGATTCTGTACAATCGCGTTTATTCCAATACCTGTGGGCCGGGAAGCGCGAAAAGATCAAACCTAATGTTCTTATTAACGAAACGGACGGCGGGGGTCTTAAATTTCCAAACATTCGGTCATACAGTTATTCTTTAAAAATGGTTTGGATTAAGAAATTAATTGATCCCGGCATAATAGCACCCTGGAAAACTCTTGGTTTTACACAAAGAGGGATTAACAAAGGTTGGGGAGCATTCAAATAGTTTTTGGAAAAATGTCCTTAAGGCGTGGTCTCTTTTAGACAACAAATCTCCAACTGAACCTGAAGAAATTTGTTCTCAACCTATTTTCTACAACAAAAAATATAACAATTAACAACAAACTATTTTTTAATCAAAGATGGTGCGACAGAGGTATATTTTTTCTTAACGACCTCTTGAGTGAGAGCGGGGGCTTTCTGACTTTTGAAGCCTACTCTGCAAAATTTGATATCAAAACGCCCTTCACTGTCTTCCAGGAGTTAAGAAAGGCGATTTCAAAACGATGGCAAAATGAAATAAACAGTAAAAAAAATCCGTCTTTATCATAAGTCCGTTGATAGAAAAATTAAAAGTAACAAAAACCGTAAACAAAACTTTTTACCCATTATTCCTGCAGCATGCGGCCTCGTGCCCAGCTCGGTCTCAGAAGATATGGAACGAGCGTTTCCATCTCAGTCTCGATTGCGATGCTTGGAGACTGATATACAAGAGTCCGTTTTTAATTACTGATGACACCTATCTCCAAGCTTTGCAATATAAAATCATACACGGAGCTTTATTTACGAACGCTCGCCTTTTTAAATGTAAATTATGCGAGACTGAGTTGTGTACGTTTTGTTCCAACACTAAAGAGACAGTGCAACATTTATTCTTCGAATGTTCAGTGTCAAAGACAATCCTGTTACAACTTGCAGATAGATTGCAGGAGAAATGTGGTATTCTATTACCACTGACACCGCACTTTACCCTCATTGGCTATAATAATAATAATAATAATAATAATAATAATAATAATAATAATAATATACATGAATATACTCTCACCTTAGTAATTCTCATATTTAAAAAGTTCATTTATTCTTGCAAAGTGAGAAAATATCAACCTAGCTTCTACGGATTCGTCGAAATGCTCCGTCAATACCGTGACCTCGAGCTATACTCCCGCCACCTGTACTCTAACAAAAAAACGACTTAATAAATACCAGGTGGGAATCTCTAAAAGCCCTATTTTATCCTCCGACTTAACACCACACATCTCTTGGACAATAGCCCTCGATCTCCTGGACAACAGCCCTCGACGTTTTTGTTTTGCTTTTTTTTCTCTCCATTCTCATGAGAAGGCTACATGCAACACAAGTCGGAAAAAACAATAACAATCTTATTTCTGTGCATCGATTTAACCTAGAGTAGAAAAAAGTTATATATTATACTCTGAATAAAATGGAATTCAATGTACACTCAGACTATATATGTATAGATATATGTTTATCACTTTTTATCTGAACAAAAAAATTTATAAAAAAAAAAAAAAAAAAAAAAAAATGAGCCACCGCGTCCCCCATGACACGGGAAGTACTGCGTTTTATTACTAAGCATTGTACTATTAATGCCTATTATTGCACGCCTATGCTTTTATTTTCATAAAGGACACGCTTTTTCTGCAAAAACCGAAGCGAACAATAAATTATTTTGTGTTTTTGTGTTGTTCTTAAACAATACGGATCACATGCGCGGAGTATTTAACTATTTCTTTTTTTACGTTTAGGCAATAATTTGTGTTTTTAATATTTTTTTTAATAAAATGTAGAAGTGTAATAAATACAGAAGAGCATATGCATTCGAAATGTCATTTTTAACCGCACGAGATCGATTTTGGCGGAGGGATAATATTGAACAAGAAGCCGAAGGCTTCGAGTTCATTTTTTTCCCTCCGCCAAAATCGATTAATATCTTTTAGTAAACTGTTGGCGTGAATAAATACAGAACCGCATACGCGTTCGAACTGTCATTTTTCACCGCACTCGATCGATTTTGGCGGAGGGATAATATTGAACACGAAGCCTTCGGCTTCTCCGTGCGATATAAAATGACAATTCGAACGCGTATACTGTTCTGTCCATATATCCAGTGACTTAGATAGCATTTAGACCATACAAGGGCACACACACACACTGATATATATCAGTGGTGGTCCGTGTGCCTTTGTGTCATGGTTGGAATACAAAATACAAATTATGTTTGGGACTCCTTCACCTCTACATTGAGAAAAATGTAAATTTTTAGCCTCCATGTTTAACAAATTTCAAATGTGGAAATTTGTCAAATATCGAACCAAAATGTGCATTTTCAGGACTTTGAACGACGCAGTAGAGACAAATGAAACGAGGAAATCTTGGTTATCATTTAAGAAAAAAGAGTCTGTGTCTCCCTTTCTTTTAATCCCCTTCTCTCTCTCTCTCCCTCTCTCTCTCTCTCTCAACTATTCCCGGAATTTTTTGTTTTGGGGAGATCACGTACCTCAGGTTCTTAACATCTTTGCTTTCTTCTTTTCAGCGAAACGTGCAAATTGAGGATAGTGTTGGAACAGTTCACTCATTCATGTTTCCGGTACTAGCGGGCCACCAATACTGTTTTGTTGAATTTCTTTTGATTTTTGTTGGGTTTTTTTAGATGGTACCAGAATGATCTCATCCACAGCTGCAGGGGAATCTTAATTTTCAGTGAAAACTTACATTTTCTTGCAGTCACTTATGAGTTAAGTTCGGGTTATGCCCACTAGAAACAGGAGGTAGTATTTATATATTCGTGTTATTAAAGGTTAACTATATCTTTTCTCAGTTGCAAATTTGACACAACGTTATACCTCAAAGAGAAGGTTGGCGGGTTCAAGAAACACAACTACTGGACATACAGATGCCAATGTTGAAACTAAAATACAAAACCACATATTTCAGTTGTGACGCAACGAATCTTAGCATCAAAAGTACATTTATTAATTGGATTTTTTTCTACTGTTCCTCACGATTAGCCATTGTTCTGAAATATCTGACCTAAACACTAATAAATATATTTCTACTGTGCAAGGTTTAGTTCTTTATTGCATTTATTCAGAAGCGAAATTCAAATTAGAGACACTGCACTGGATTAAAATTCTAGTCTTAGAATTAAAACACTTTCCCATCTATTACAATAATGCACGGTGCGCACCCAGCTGTGTGAAATATCCCCGAAATCTATTCATTCGAAATCAGAGAACCCACCCTTGATGAAGAGGTGGATGTGTCTCCTTTAGATACCGAAATAAAAATGTGGTCGTAACCATTTATTTAAATGTATTTTGAACACATCACAAATTACATCACTTAGATTTTGTGTTATTGTGTTCTTTATTTTTTTGTTCAAAGTTTTGGTTGTTGAGTTGGGAAGGAGTAATAATCAAACGAGATGGTTTTGCAATAGAAATTACAGTTTACCTTACCACATGCGATTACTGGAGGATTGCTCAGAATGCCACGGACTCACCTTCTTGCAATTCTCGTGAGAAACAAAACATCTTGAATTGTTGCGCAAAATTATGAACCGGCTTTGTCTTTGAGGGAGAAGTCGTATTCTATGCAACAATTGCTCCAGTTATAAAATATTGCTTTGATTCACGCCCTTGACGTACCGCACCCGATCCTATGTTATTGGAAGTTCGCAGACTGCATCTCTTTGTGTAGATAATACTCGAAAAGATGCTTATCATGGGGGTAGAAAGGAAGGAACATAATCTCTATTTACACACTCACTTTTATCATACAAACTTACATTTGCTCTTCCATATTGTTTGTGTTCCAAACTTCAAATCCCCCTTCACGTTATGCTGCAAGCCCTTGGACTTCAGTTTTTTTAATTCCGTACACAAAGTCAGTTCAGGATGAAATGAACATAATACAATCATGTTTATAGAGTGAGTTTTATTGGCAAAACGAAACGAATATTTATATAAACACTGAGATCGTTCCGCCTTTAGCTTGAAGGAATCTGTTTTGCTACACTAGCTGGGATTAGTACACTATCTAATTTATGGAGAACACCATTTGTAGCGTCAATGTCGGCATCTTCCATACTACCATGCTCTGCTGTCCAACCTGAAAAAAATGAATCAAAGACTTCAATCGGTGTATTCTAAAACGTACGTGCTCACGAAACTAGAAAATGTATCAAATGGAAGTTATATGATGAAGATCAGACTGGTAGTGCCTACTGATGTGTACCGTACCGGACCGCCGTTGGTGTTTCGGTCCAAACAAATAACCATCCGATAAGTTCCGGTACCCGAGGATGAAGTCCGATTTGTTTTTCATCTGGACCGGTCCAAGGCGACCCACTATGTGTTTCCTTTGTAATCCCTTTTAAACCAATATAAGGCATTTTGACTTCTTCCGTTTATGTATTAGATGGTGGAGGGTGATTGCAGGTTTTAGACATGTTTGATAAACTCCAAGAAAAATAAATTCTATAAGAAATCATGGCTTTGTAAGAAGCGAATTTTACATCTTCTTGTGCTGACACTGGGTGCAACGAAGCGGCATCTGTTGTGCTTTAGCGTTGCATATGACGCCTTGTTGCACTCAAGGGGCGATATATTGTATCAATTATGCCGCCATTTGTAATAGGGAGGCGCCTCTTATCTAGAAAGACTTGTATCTTAACCATTTAAACCCAAGAGGCCGCCTTCGCGGTCTAATAACATGATGCGCCAAACTTTCATTAAATAGGATAGCTGCTAATTTAAAATGTGGGGTAGACCAACCAATATTTTCAGAGTGCAGCCCCAAGGCTGCACATTGAAAATATGAATTGGTCTGCCCCCAGATAAAAAAATACAGACTCTTCCAATTGCTTCCATCGAACTGACATAGAAGATACCACTAGGGTTCAAAGGCTTAAACACTGGGGGTGAAGTGTGTGCCCAGAACTAATCTAGTTATTTCACAGGTTAAGTTAGAAGGTGAAGCCCCAAAATGAAGGTTGTGTCCTGAACTAGCGATACATCACAATGCCCCTTTGGACAGCCCCGGGCCGGTCCAGTTCGTTTGTGTACCGTTATAGAAGGGATGGTCCGGTTTGCACCGCGGTCCAGCCCTAGACTGCCAGCGCCGAGCCGGTAATTTGCGATCCGATCCACAACACTAGTATTGTCCTGTGCTCTCGAATTTTAGTATCCATGCAATATATGTGGTTTTCGAAAGTGACAAAGACATACGTTTTATCGGAGGGTGGGAAAGGGGTACCCAGCTAGTACACAACTCAACCGCGATGTGGTTAGTTCGTTATGGAAAGATTGTATCGAACCACGTTTCCACAATAAGTCTACAACGTTATATAATAAGTTGTTGTATGGTGCAAGATAGTTACTGCAACGTTTTCACAACCTCCCCACAGCGAAAAGTAAAACGTTAACCTTATATTTACTGCCATGGTAATGAAAAACGTTGTCACAGCCTCACTGGGAGTCCACAATTGTACACTTAGTCAGCTTTACAATCACAACAACGCAACATTCCACAACGTTGTCACAATCACCCTGCATTAACTTGGCAGTTGCCTAATTTATTACTTGCTGTGTTTACTGACAACCGATTTCTGCCAAACATTCCGTGATCTCGACTCGTATCTTATGTCTGTTGGTTAAATTATTATAGTACCCCAACAAATACTACGTGGATCGCCAATCGCCATCGGCAATATGTACCCGGCAATCATATACAGGAGTTCAGTGGTGAAATGTTTAAATTGCCTCTTCATGCAATGTCGCCGGAGCAGGGGGGGGGGGGGGGGGGGGGGGCAAGGGGACAGCGGTATGAAAAAGGGCACTCGACTCTGGGTATGAGTCAGGACCTGAAAGTTACAAGTTATCACAAATTGTAATGTGACGATCAATGGTATTGAAATTTCATATTGATATGAAGATTTAGAACTCTTCGCCGATTGTATAGTGACTTATTTGGTGATTATCGACCAGTTCCGTCATTGTATAAGATCGGCATAAGTAAAACACTTTAAAAACCAATACTCGAGAGTTTCTGAGTTACAGTTCTCACCTTTGCCACTTCTGCACTTTTAGCAAGAAAGGGCACGCGCCTCCCCTTGTCCCCATCCCAAAGCTTCAGGGCAACTGCCCTCCGCTTTCCGTGTCGTTATTTACGCGCCACGAGAGCCAAACTTTTATAAAGTTCCACCGGAGGGGAAGAACATCACTAGAACACCCACGTAGTGGATTGTCTCCCCAGTTGTAACCCATGCTCTGAAAACACAAGAAACACAGCAGTGCTTTCGAGGTTGACCCATATTCGTAACCGGCTAACCCCGTGCTATAATAGAACACGAACCGGCTATCCGTGGCCGCACTCAAATCCTCATTGTAAGATCGACGCACTACGCAACAGTGCTCATGGACCACTTTCAGAACGTCAGAACGTTTTGTGGCAAACCCAACAAGGGGACCATGTTGCAAACGCCGAATTGTTCCTGTAGGTTCAACATATCATTTAGTACAGGTTTAGGTGAATTTGTGCAATTTCTATGCTCTGGGTGGTTGAGTAAAAGCTCGGGGAAAGGTAGTACTGCAGGGCGACCGCAAAATACCGGCCCGGTACCACCCCCTGCTGTAGAGGTATACAAACGAACTGAACCGATATGGGGCGGTCAAGATGGGCATTGTAAAGTGTCAAATTATTGCTAGTTCGGGACACAACGCTCATTTTTTGGACGCAACCTTCAAACGTGAAGCTGTGAAATAACTAGGAGATTAGTTCAGGGAACACGCTTCCACTCAGAGTCTAAGATCGAATCCGTTCCAGATTGGAGACGTGATACAATACATCGTCCTTTGAAAAATCATTTAATGCATTACAGATGTTGCCTTGTTGCACTAAATGTCAGCATTAGAAGATATAAAATACGCTTGTTAAAAAGACATAATACCATATGGAATTCTTTATTTTGCTGGCACTTTCTCACAGATGTCCGATACCCATTAAAACAGGCAGACTGGAAGACGTGCCTTGATGACGTGGCGGGAATATTGGTCATTCGGGACTTGAGCCATCACACTCGGGTCAAAATAGTTTTGCACCCCCACCACACTCCCATCCCCAATCGGTCGTTTTCGAGACGCTCCTGATTATAACTGTAAAGCTCGATATTTTCCAAACGTAAAATTCAGAGAATGGGTTTCACAGGCACATGGTGGCTCTTTAGACTATCATAGATGATAATTCCATATATCTGTTAAAACCATTAATCCAAAATGCCTTTCTATAATGTATGCTCGCTCATGAAATTCTCTTTTTATATAAACTGATCCTTCTTCCTGTTGTTAAGCCAATTCATTAATGGTAATACACGACCCTGCCTCAACAGAAATATCACCGGGAGCACTTTAATATATTAACGTGCTTTTGTGGGCTTTGGATCGTATAATAAATAAAATTTTCAACACGTCCCGTTTTTTTCGAAATTTACCGAACTCGTCCAGTAATTTAGGCCTAGTCCTCGTTAAAATTCGGTCCAGACCTAATTTACTGAACACGTTTTGTAAATTTCGATAGCGGCAGTTCAATAAATACACAGAATGTCACGATGTGTGTACGCGTTTTTATACCATGATTACCTATTCTACAATATATGAAAAACCTACGACATAAATTTTAGCTTTACACACCGACCGTGCTGAACACGCCAGCAATGGGATTTCAATAGTTAAAATTTACACCTACAGTTTGGTGACGTCGACCTGAATGCAACTTGTCTAAATTTATCGCACGTCGCCTCGCGAAGTTTGAAATGAAAGTGACAATTATTTATTACGTTTTTAAATGAGTTCAACCCATAAGACACCAAAACTTAACACACACGCATTGCCTCATGTTAATAAAGCATCCATAACTCGAAATGGTATGTTATTATGCTATTAAAATGAAAAAGAATCCGTTTTATTTTCCATTTCGTTTCGGCGATAAAATTGACAGCGGAAGTACACCCACCGATGCTCGTGTAAACAAAAACAGATTCGCACGTATGTACGTCTGGTGCTCAGTAAAATCGAGAAAAATAATAGCGACTCTTAATAATCTGACGATCATGGTATAAATAAAATATACCCAAAGTAGCTTGGTGTACCAAATGTTCACCACTCGTGGTGAAGTGGTGTTAACCGCGCGCCAAAGGCTTGCGGTTAACATCACTTCACCACTCGTGGTGAACACTTGGTACACCAAGCTACTATGGGTATATTTTATATGTCAATATGACACGAGTGGCAGCGCGGAAGGATAGCATGAGAGGCGACCAAACTACGTCAGGACTCATTATACTTGGCTCCCCTCCCCAACCCTCTCCATTGACACTGGGACACTTATATTACGTTAGATACGACAGAGGCAGAGGAAGCTCGATAAAAGTGGAGGGACACAACTTTTGAATGCTTCCATAGTTCATCCCAGTGGGAGAAACGTTACAATCGAATATCAGTAAATGTACAGTGACATACTGTAGTCTCTCGTTTAGACTACAGAATGCCGCGGTGTGGTCACTGTCCTGTACATTTCTTCTACTTCAGTTATCTTACAACCCGAAAGCTAGTTTTCGGGTTGGAAGATGGGTGAAGGAGAAGAAACGGAAGCGACCGAAGGTGGGATTCTTTTGCCAAATGTTGCATAGATTTGCAAATAAAATATTACTGGAATGCTTTACATTGACACGTTCCCGCATTCCCATTTTAACCCATTGTGTAACCGCTCAACGTGTCTGTTGAAAACAGTGGAGGGGCACCTGTCCCCAGTGCCCCCCGGTTCCGCCGCCTCTGAGAATCGAACACTTGAGAGTTTATACGTTACAATTCTTAGAAAGTAAAGTAATTTCCACTTGTGCACTTCTGGTAAAAAGAGCACGCGCAAAGCACTTTGCCCCCCCCCCCCCCCCATCCGCCTCAGGTCAAGGGGTGCAAATGCTTCCGGCGCCCTTGAAATTCATTGTACTAACCTCCGAAAAATCTGTGATGCAAATGGATATGGTCAGCTTCATCCATCGTGTGAAGTAATTCTTGATGCATTCCTGTCGAATACAGAGATCCAGGTACGATGTGGTACTTCAAAACGACTGCAAATAAAAAGGGGTCCATTGAGCTCACAGTATGATCAATTCTTCGGCATTCAGAAGAGATAGAAAAAATTAGTAACATATTGGATGAATCGCAGGAGCGGTCAATTCTTCACCAAAAATTCTTTCGAAAATTTAGATTGACGTCGGACCTTTTTACGAACACAATGATGATCCATTCCAAAATAGATTACCAACTGTCGATTAGATTCAGAGAGTACTTACGTGACAACCGTTACTTATTCCCAGTTCCTTATTCAACATTCGTTATCAACCGAATTTATCGGGTGATAACGAATGTCGAATACGGAACTGGAAATAAGTAACAGTTGTCACGTCCCTAGCGAGAGTACGAGTTTTCGACATTAGTTCTTTCAAATATGAAAAGGGAGAAAATCCTTCCTCATATGGGATGAAACAATGGGGGCTTTCGGTAGAAATTATCAATGAAAAGCGCAGTAATTTGTCAAATGCATTGCTAGTTTCTGTCGAAATGTTCATAGTTTCGAAAGCCGCACCAGAGAAAGCCACCACAAGCGGCATTGAACAACAACAGTAACAGTGATTGTGGGTCCGGAATGCCGATGGAGCAGATGTCCCCCCCCCCCCCCACCACCACCACCACTATTCCATGGGTGCTGTATACTCAGTATCTGACTAGTGAGGGTGGAATGGATAAAAATGATTATACGATTATAAAACAAAATGTTAGAGCAAACTTAGCACAGATAATTGATCAACCATAAGCGAATGGCAGACCCTTTTGGGGTTCGTGTAGATGTTCAAACCCTTGTGTTGGAAACTAGGCAAAGTTTCTGTTGGGGTTTCATCTCAGACAGGTTTCAGAAGGCAGGTTAGATTGTTACTCGAAAATAACATGGCGAGATTTTTATCTTTCCTCAAATATGACTTTCGTCATCCCAGTTAAACGATCTCGATAAACAGCAGAAAATATTTTAGAAAAGAGTATAGAAGTTCAGATAAAATTAAATAATGTATAGATTAGATTGTGAAGTAAACAGGAATAACCCAATATGTTCCACAAATATGTGAAGCGTGGCATTTTGGGGAATTTTGAGTTCGGTATCGGTTTCGGTATTGTTAGGTGAGTATACAGAGGTATCGTTTCGGTATTCGGTATCTGACTTGACGGATGTTTGCTGATAGTACCAAAGGAGAATTCACATCAGGAAAGTTGTTTTATATCATTCTACTGCAGCGCCACAAATGCCTATGTCGATGAGCTTTTTTTTGGCATTCATTTGCCAACACAATCCATATGTACAGTAATTTTGTAACTTGTTCCAAACGCAACTTGAACTTTAAAGACCTATTCCGGGCTTTTACGATCTCAAAGAATGTGCCCTAACATGCCGTCAAAGGGGGGGGGGGGGCTATCTGGCAATAGAAAAATCACCTGGGCAGTGATTACCTGTTCAGGCAACCAAGTCTTGACTAGAAATCACTGCTGAGCAACTGCACATACACAGACAGTAGTCTGGTGGGAAATTAAGATAACTGCCCAGGCTCAAAGGGTTAACGAAACTGAAACGAAAATTAGTCACTTCTTTCAAGAAAATGAACACTCCAACTGCTATCGACCTCAACAATGCCTTAGAAATAGCGAATGAAGGAAAATTTGAAAATACGGACGGTTTCGGTATTCAATAATTGGCTCGGTTCGGTTTTTTGGTATCCCTATGATGTCGCAATCGGTTCGGCTTTTCGGTATATTGCCCATCTCTCTCTCTCTCTCTCTCTCTCTCTCTTGGCCCATTTGACATCCCATTTCTCCATTTACATAGAGAGTAACGCTTGATTGGACTGGTTACGTGAAATGATTCATGAGAGGTAAGGGACGTTGAACAAACACAAGTGAGCGAAGCGCGCGAGTGTTTTACAATATAGTCCCTCGCCTCGAATGAATTATTTCACGTAACCAGCCCAGTCAAGCGATTACTCTGTTTATTACTTTTCATTATTAACGATAATTATATTATTTAACCCTTTACCTAACGTATCGGCAAAAACCGGCCAGCGCAATTCTCAAAAATCTCCAATTAATTTTCATTATTTTTTTCAGTTTTTTGTCTCTGAAAAATAGGTTATGACTCCTCATTGGAACGAGCTCCTCGAGCTCGTTCCAATGAGGTGCCATAACCTATGTTTTTGAAACAAAAAATGAAAATAATAGTTATTCAAGAATTTTTTTTGCAACTGTCGTCTACTTTTCATGTTAGGTAAAGGGTAAAAAAAAAACAATGAAGTCCTCATTACACCCACGGCAAAGCGTCTTCGTTTGCGCGCACGCATACATGACCCAATTGTTGATTGTATAATTCACTTGTGAAGTTGTCGTTTATAATCAAACCAGGAAATCCCAGTAAATCACACTTTAGAAAGTAATTAAGTGGGTTAATATGGCATTTGGCTGCCGAGTTGGTTACTGATAGGGAGTTAGACAGCTGTGTCACCAGTGCATAGTCTCGACTAGGATGTCCAGAACGTCATTTATATACAAAATGTAGAAGTAGTCAACAGATATCGGCCGAGATGTATTAATTGCACTTGAAGGGATACCGGAGGAATTATGTCTATGACACATCTGGGATATTTGTCGATTTTTTCCTGCAGAAGTCTCAAGTTCTCCGAATCTCTGATAACAGATTGAGGGTTTCCACGGTGCCCTCATATTTCGTCTGTAAACGATTGGCAGTTTTTATTCAAATTCATTACTCGTCTTCCCCCGATACTACTCCGGGCCCCGGAGTTACTACTCCCCCCAGCCGATTCCGACCGATTTTCTGACTGAACAACTTTTTTGTATTCCAACAACAGTAAACAATGTTGTGGTCTTGTTTCAAAATTATCTCCGAAAAATAAAAATGACAGGGACCAAATGTTTTATTTACCTGCAAGAAGATCTTTGTGTGAATTGAGATAGTTAAGTGTAGCATTGTTCGCGTTCTGGAAGGCATTGTTTGTAGGTGCAAACATTGTTATCGGTCCATCTGAAACATAAACAAAAGAAATCAGACATATCAATTAGTGTTTATCAACAATCAAAATAATACTATACGCCGTCTTGATTTAACCACGTTTGTAAACTTTGGTTTGCACTGACTCTGCCGAGTTTTATAGTATGCACGAATCATTTTGTTTATATAAATATAATTAAATGTTTTTTCTGTTCATGCTTTTTCAGGCAAAATGAATGGCTAAAGTATTTCTTTTTTTTTTCTTTTCATAACACAATGAACTGAAACAAAACCGCATTTAGGCCCGCATTTAAGTGCCTGTCTTAAAAATTACGTTGCATAACGTGAATGGAAAGGAACCCCTACACGCTCATGTTGTTTCAACTTAAAAGTAATTAATACTTTTCTCATCATATTAAAATGACTTTCAAAATAAAATTTAATAAACAATGAATTCCTTATCATGCTTTTCATTCCATGTTCAAACTGTTTATATGCAATAGATGATCGTCTGCGTTCGTCGTTTTACCCAAATCAAAACGTAAACAATGGCCGGTCATAATAATCCACAAACGAAACTCACGCTAACAAATCTTTCCGATTTCCAAATAGCCTGAATGAACTCTTTCTGAGAAAAAGTTCAGCTAACTTAAGGACATTTGGGTTTATATCGAATTCCACATTTACAAACAGTGTTTTCAATTTCTCGGGAAACAGTCAAAATCAGAATTAAATTTAATTCAATGTTGCTTTGAATGACAGCACCCTCACGTCAAGTGGAAAAGGAGATTGAAGTTTTGTGTGGGTGTGGCCTACGACGTTGCTTTTAACTTACGCGAATCATTGCTCAATACAATTTTCAATGACACAAGAACATGTTTCAGTGAAATGTATCGCTATTTCAAACAGAATTTCAGAAAACTGTGCCTTTTTGTTCAGTTATCACTAGGAAGCGTGATGCGACCCGGTTTTTATTTTAGCTCCTCAAAGTAAAGAGTGTTTAAATTTATTGCCCCTCAAGTTTAATTATAAGGAATGATCGTTTGTTTCTGTCAGTTTCTTGAGATATGAACCTCAAAAGACAAAGGCCAAATATAGTGTAAATCACAGTTTCTCTTTTGTTTTTGGGGTTCATAACTCAAGAACTAGAGAGAAACAAATGATCATTCCTTATAGAGTTCATTTCTGTACTGCTCAAAATGACTTTCGTAAAAGTTTATTCAGAATCATATTAAAAATTGAATTTCGTGTTTCGAATACATACTTTCAGAAGAGCGGACAGGCGGCTTCGGGATGACCCGACTGGAAAATTCTTCGAGGGGTTTTACACCCCCTCCTTCCCCTATGTATAGTTTTGCCCCTGCCCATGTTGCTGTTGGCAGTATTATATGAAATAATCCCATTTACATTTAAAGAGTCAATGCCTAAAAGATTAATGTTAAACTAGACTTTATGATTCTGGAGAATCATGGCATTTCCAGATGAGATTCCATGATTTTTCACGCCCCCAGAGTGTCTGATGAATTGTTTTTAACTGTCTCACTGAAGTTCCTTTATTGATGTTATGAGAAAGATGGATATAGTAGTTTCAAATGACTCAGTTTGATAAAAAAATGTTTAGGTAAAAAACATAATTAATGGTGGAGAGGGTTAATATCAATATCGTCGCTCGACAAGTTAATGACCGACAAAATGAATCATAATTGTTTGACACATACACACTAGGTGCTGTGGCTGTTTGAAAATGGTCCATTTTATCTCTGTTTGAAAATGGTCCATTTTATCTCTGATGTATCCAAATATTGATGACTGGCAGCACATAGAGGGTTAACAAGTGCTAACAGAAATAGTTTTCCATGTAACTTGTAATGTCACACCAAGAACTGCGAGAGGCCATTTTTTCTTTAAAATCTGCACGATGTTGTCAGAGAAATCCAGGGGGACATGAATTTTAAGCTTTTGATGGATATGATTGTTTATCCAGCCCAAAACGGGTTACGGGTTGTTTTTGGATTACCCTTATTACTTCCAAAAATAATTCTCAATGAATTCTACTTCCTCTTATGTTGATCTCTCCTCTTAACTTTGGGTGCTATGGGTACGCAAACACAACCCATTTTATCAAAATTTTGATGTTTGAGAACCTGCATAGGGTTAACAAATGCTTACTGTAATATTTTGTACATGCAGCTTGTAATGTCACATTAAGATCCGAGAATGGACAATTTTTCTTGAAAATCTACGAGATGTTTTTAGGGAAATCCTCGGATAACATGATTTTTTAACCTTTCGAGGGGTATCGCTCTGTAATCAGCCCTAAATGGGTTAATGCTTGGTTTTGTGAATACCTTCATTAAGTACAAAAATTATCCTCGTTGAATTCCACTTCCAATGAAGGAGGTTATGTTTATCTCGCAGGTACACATTGGGTGTTAAGGGTGTCCAAGAACAGCCCATTTTCTCAAAATGTCTATGCTTGGCAGCCTCTGAAGGGTTAACATATGCTTACCGGAAAATTTTATCCATGCAACTTATAATGTCAATCCATGACCTGCGAGTGGTCAATTTTTCCTGAAATTGTTTTTGGAAAAATACACAGAAAACTTCAATTTTAAGCTTTTAAGGGGTATATCACCTTAACCAGTCAAAAATGGGTTAAGACCTCGATTTTTGAATACCGTTACCACTTACAAAAATGTTTCCCTATCAGTTTTGCGTCCGGTAAAAGAAGTTACTTTTCTCTGTGTCATCCCCATTTGATGTTGTTGGTGTCCAAAAACACACTATTTTTTTCAAAATTTTGACATTTAGCAACCCATGGAGGGTTAACAAATGCTTAGCGGAAAAATGTATCCATGCAGCTGGTAATGTGACACCAAGACCTATCAATGGCCATTTTCTCTTGAAAACCCTACAAGATCTTTTTAAAGAAATCCAGGGAAAACATTATTTTTTAAAATTTTTGATGGGTATCGCTGTTAACCACCAGAAAGGGGTTAAGGCTTGGATTTTTGAATACATTTGAATTCCACTTCCAACAAATGAGACTATGTTTATTTCTCGGGTATATATTGGGAGCTGTGCGCGTCCGAAAACAGCTCATTTCAACAAAGTTACGATGCTTGGCAGTCTGTAGAGGGTTGATAAACGCTCACCGAAATATTTTGTCCATGCAACTTGTAATGTCACACAAAGGCCTGCGAGTAGTCAACTTTTCTTGAAAACCTACAAGATGTTTTTAGAGAAATCCACAGAAAATGGGAATTTTAAGCTTTTAAGGGGTATCTCTCTTTAGCCTGCCCTAAATGTGTTAAGACTTCGATTTTTGAATACCCTTACTACTTACAAACATGTTTATGTATAAATTGTATGCTCGCTAAAAGAAGGCACTTTTCTTTGTGGCGTACCCATTGGGTTCTGTTGGTGTCCAAAACAGCCCATTTTATCACAATTTTGACTTTTAGCAGCCCATGGGAGGGGGGGGGGGGGGGGTAACAAATGCTCATCGGAGTTTTTTGTCTATGCAACGTCTTTTGTCACATCAAGGCCTGCGCGTGGCCATTTTTTCTTGAAAATCTACAAGACTGTTTAGAGAAATCCACAGAAAACATGCATTTTTGAGCTTTTGAGGGGTATTGCAGTTTAACCGGCCCATACCGGGTTAACATTTGGTTTTTTGAATAGCCTTATTCTTACAAAAATGATCCACGGCGCATCCCACTTCCAATAAAGGAAGTTATGTTTATTTCTCGTGTTGGCTGCTGTGGGGGCCTGAAAACAGCCCATTTCATCAGAATTTCGATGTTTGGCAGCCTGTGGAGGGTTACCATATGCATTGCCTGATATGTCTTGTGTATCAATATGGTCGTGTCACACGCAAGTCTAACAATGATGAATGTTTAAAACAAATCTGCAAGACGGGTTTCGAGATAGAGCCTATAAACCCTAATTTTGACAGTTTTTGCTAATTCTGGCGAAATAAGGGTTAAATTGAAAATTCCGCTACGTACATTTTTAAATTTTGTACCCCTCTATGCGTGTGCAAAATTGTATGAAAATCGGTTCGAAAATGGCTTCTGAATCGTACAGACAAAATGTGTGGAAAAAAAAATAATAATCCGTAGAAAAACAATAGTCTTTTTCAGGGGGAAAAGCCTAAAAAAGCACGACGACTGTTTTTCACATATGTTTTGTTACAAAAAATTGTTTTGTTGCTCTACATCTTGCAACCTCTAACCCGAGAGAAATGGATGATCAACCCCTGTTCACTAAGGAGATAAGATGCTATAAAGTCGTTTCAACAGAAGAACACATGCAGTTTGATCATTGCACACTGGGTGCGACATGATCAATTATATCGAATTTTCATCTCATCTGACACGTTTAAGACTATGTGGTATGAACCGTTGTATAATTGCAGCCTTAACTAGATTATGATTCTGGAGAATAATGGCTTTTCCAGATGAGATTTCATGACCCCGGAGTCTCTGATTAATTGTTTTTAACTGTCTCACTGAAGTTCCTTATTTGATGTTATGAAAAAAAAAGTTGGGTATAGTAGTCTCAAATGCCTCAGTTTGATAAAAAATGTTTAAGTAAAAACCATCATTAATGGTGGAAAGGGTTAATATCAATATCGTCGTCCGACAAGTTAATGACCGACAAAATGAATTATGTTTGTTTGACCCATACCCACTAGATGATGTGGCTATTTGAAAATGGTCCATTTTATCTCAAATGTATCCAAAATATTGATGTCTGGCAGCTCGAAGAGGGTTAACAAGTGCTAACAGGAATATGTTTCCATGTAACTTGTAATGTCACACCACGAACTGCGAATGGCCATTTTTCTTTAAAATTTACAAGATGTTTTCAGAGAAATCCAGGGAGAACATGAATTTTAAGCTTTTGATGGATATGATTGTTTATCCATCCCAAAACGGGTCAAGGGTTGTTTTTTCAATACCCTTATTACTTCCAAAAATAATTCTCAATGAATTCTACTTCGACTTATGTAGATCTCTCCTCTTAACTTTGGGTGCTATGGGTACGTAAACACAACCAATTTTATAACAATTTTGATGTTTGAGAACCTGCAGAGGGTTAACAAATGCTTAATGTAATATTTTGTACATGCAACTTGTAATGTCACACAAAGATCTGAGAATGGCCATTTTTTCTTGAAAATCTACGAGACGTTTTTAGAGAAATCCTCGGTTAACATGAATTTTTAACCTTTTGAGGGGTATCGCTCTGTAACCAGCCCTAAGCTGGTTAATGCTTGGTTTTGTGAATACTTTCATTACTTACAAAAATTATCCTCGTTGAATACCACTTCCAATGAAGGATATTTTGTTTATCTCGCAGGTATACATTGGGTGTTATGGGTGCCCAAGAACAGCCCATTTTCTCTATATGTCTATGCTTGGTAGCCTCTGGAGGTTAAACAAATGCTTACCGGAATATTTTGTCCATAGTAGTATGTCAGGTACATATGAGGGATGGTTTGGATGACCCCGGTGGATGACGTCATGTCACGTGACCTAGTGGCGCCATGTTGTGTTATGGTAACCCGCGTGATCGGCCATCTTGTGACGTCATCTCCATAGTGATATGTGGTGTGAGTGCGCATGAGCAGCGCGTGTTGTTAGGGTGATACGTGTTTCCGTCGTCCATTTTGTATACTGGAGGCCGCCATCTTGGTTCCTATGGTAGCACGTGGTTGCTATGTTACCCAATTTTTCTGCAATAAGACGGGGTATGTTTTGAGGGTATGTTCCTTTGTAGAAGAATATTTTCCCGATTCGTAGAATTACCACAAACAGCCCGACAATCCCTCCAAATCACCAAAGTCTATCCCAACTTTTTATTCTCTGCTTCTATCTATATATGTAATAGTTTTTGTCCATCTGACTATGTTCCTTTGTTCTGGAGTATACTCCAGTAGCGTAGAAGAGCCTATCAGTTGGAACAGCTCTGTCTATTATTACTAGATTTAGCTTTTTCAGGTCTATTCTTGTTAGTTCTGACCCTATTCCAAGTACTCTTGTTGTTTCATATATCTAGATCATTTATATAAATTATAACTAACCAATCAGATTTCTTGATTTCCCATAATCTGTATGCAAAGTTATCTCCCTTGTGTATAATAAAAGCCTATATCCAATGGCCATACCCCATGGAATCCCATTTTTGGGAAACACCCGTGGCTATGGAATCCCTTTTTTGTCGTATGAGGACATGAGGGCTATGTAAAAGCCCTCAATGAGTCCTCGTTTATTATCCCTCATACCCTCATTGCATTTTGAGGTTGTGAGGACATTGAAAAATCCCTCAATGAGGTATAATTTACTACGACTCTCAGCCTCATTTCAGTATTTAACAGGTATATCCAATGGAATCCCATTTTGGAAAACGCCTGTGACTGTGGAATCCCTTTTTTGTCGTATGAGGCCATGAGGGCTATGTAAAGGCCCTCAATGAGTCCTCATTTATTATCCCTCATAGCCTCATTGAGTTTTGAGGTAATGAGGATCATTAAAATTCCCTCAATGAGGTATAAGTTACTACGACTCTTAGCCTCATTTCAGTATTTGAGGATACCTATGGCCTGGTATTGTATTATTCGAGGATACCTATCGAGGATACCTATCGAGGATATCTTTTATAAGATACTTATCTGAGGATACTGTCTAGGCTGTACATACCCCTGTAGGTCTCTTTCTGGCCCTTAGTACTATTAATCCACCTGCTGCTTCATGTTATCCTATGACTGGTATAGGTAGTATGCAATACTAGGCATAGGGGTACTGCCTGGTAGTTAAGAACGGTACTATAGTATGGGCGGTATATACACCTATAGACCCCTGTTAGTGCTTGGTACTATTAACCAACCGATTGCTTTGTTTTATTATATGGCTGGTATATGTAGTACGTTATGGTAGACCTAGTGATTTTGTGGGGGTGGGGGTAATGCTTGGTAGTTTAGAACGGTAGTATAGCATAGGCTGTACATATCCCTGTAGGTCTCTTGCTGGCCCTTGGTACTACTGATCCACCAGGTGCTCCATATTATTGAGCGGTATGGTGGGGTCAATGCCGGGTAATACAGAACGGCAGCAGGGTATGGTAGGTATATTCCCCTGTAGGTCCCATCCTAACCGTTGATAATATTAACCTACCAAATGCTTTGTATCATCCTGTTACTGGTCAGATGGTACGTAATAGCAGTAGTTCTGACCCTATTCCAAGTACTCTTGTTGTTTCATTTATCTAGATCATTTATATAAATTATAACTTACCATTCATTTCCCATAATCTGTATACAGAGTTATCTCCCTTGTGTATAATAAAAGCCTCTATCCAATGGCCATATTCCCAGGCACCCCAATTTCGGCACCCCTTTTTTAGGAATCCCATTTGTGGAATCCCTTTTTTGTCAAATGAGGATAAGAGTCGTAGTAAATTAGACCTCATTGAGGGATTTTTAATACAACTCTTATCCTCATTTCAGAAAAAAGGGATTCCACAAATGGGATTCCTAAAAAAGGAGTGCTGAAATTGGGGCGCCTTCTGGAGAATCCCTTTTTTCTGAAATGAGGATAAGAGTCGTAGTAAATTAGACCTCATCGAGGGATTTTTAATACGACTCTTATCCCCATTTCAGAAAAAAGGGATTCTCCAGAAGGCACCCCAATTTCGGCACCCCTTTTTAGGAATCTCATTTGTTGAATCCCTTTTTTCTGAAATGAGGATAAGAGTCGTACTAAAAATCCCTCAATGAGGTCTAATTTACTACGATTCTTATCCTCATTTGACAAAAAAGGGATTCCACAAATGGGATTCCTAAAAAAGGGGTGCCGAAATTGGGGTACCTGGGAATATGGCCATTGGATATAGGCTTTTATTATACACAAGGGAGATAACTCTGTATACAGATTATGGTAAATGAATGGTTTGTTATAATTTATATAAATGATCTAGATAAATGAAACAACAAGAGTACTTGGAATAGGGTCAGAACTACTGCTATTACGTACCATCTTACCAGTAACAGGATGATACAAAGCATTTGGTAGGTTAATATTATCAACGGTTAGGATGGGGCCTACAGGGGAATATACCTACCATACTCTGCTGCCGTTCTGTATTACCCGACATTGACCCCACCCCAGAATACCGCTCAATAATATGAAGCACCTGATGGATCAGTAGTACCAAGGGCCAGCAAGAGACATACATGGATATGTACAGCGTATGCTATACTACCGTTCGAAACTACCAAGCATTACCCCCACCCCCACAAAATCACCAGGTCTACCATAACGTACTACATATACCAGCCATATACTAAAACAAAGCAATCGGTTGGTTAATAGTACCAAGCACTAACAGGGGCCTATAGGTGCATATACCGCCCATACTATAGTACCGTTCTAAACTACCAGGCAGTACCCCTATGCCTAGTATTGCATACTACCTATACCAGTCATAGGATAACATGAAGCAACAGGTGGATTAATAGTATTAAGGGCCAGAAAGAGACCTACAGGGATATGTACAGCCTATATAGTATCCTCAGATAAGTATCTTATAAAAGGTATCCTCGATAGGTGTCCTCGATAGGTATCCTCGAATAATACAATACCAGGCCATAGGTATCCTCAAATACTGAAATGAGGCTAAGAGTCGTAGTAAATTATACCTCATTGAGGGAATTTTAATGATCCTCATAACCTCAAAATTCAATGAGGCTATGAGGTGTAATAAATGAGGACTCATTGAGGGCTTTTACACAGCCCTCATGGCCTCATACGGCAAAAAGGGATTCCACAGTCACAGGCGTTTTCCAAAATGGGATTCCATTGGATATACCTGTTAAATACTGAAATGAGGCTTAGAGTCGAAGTAAATTATACCTCATTGAGGGATTTTTCAAGGTCCTCATAACCTCAAAATTCAATGAGGGTATGAGGGATAATAAATGAGGACTCATTGAGGGCTTTTGCATAGCCCTCATGGCCTCATACGACAAAAAAGGGATTCCATAGCCACGGGTGTTTCTCAAAAATGGGATTCCATGGTATATGGCCATTGGATATAGGCTTTTATTATACACAAGGGAGATAACTATGCATACAGATTACGGGAAATCAAGCAATCTGATTGGTTAGTTATAATTTATATAAATGATCTAGATATATGAAACAACAAGAGTACTTGGAATAGGGTCAGAACTAACAAGAATAGACCTGAAAAAGCTAAATATAGTAATAATAGGCAGAGCTGTTCCAACTGATAGGCTCTTCTACGCTACTGGAGTATACTCCAGAACAAAGGAACATAGTCAGATGGACAAAAACTATTACATATATAGATAGAAGCAGAGAATTCTGAAAGAATTCGAAATAGTAAAAGTTGGTATAGATTTTGGTGATTTGGAGGGATTGTCGGGTTGTTTGTGGTAATTCTACGAATCGGGAAAATACTCTTCTACAAAGGAACATACCCTCAAAACATGCCCCGTCTTATTGCAGAAAAATTGGGTAACATAGCAACCTCGTGCTACCATAGAAACCAAGATGGCGGCCTCCAAAATACAAAATGGACGACGGAAACACGTATCACCCTAACAACACGCGCTGCGCATGCGCACTCACACCACGTATCACTATGGAGATGACGTCACAAGATGGCCGCTCACGCGGGTTACCATGGCAATACAACATGGCGCCACTAGGTCACGTGACATGACGTCACTTCCGGGGTCATCCACCGGTGTCATCCAAACCATCCCTCATATGTACCTGACAAACTACTGTCCATCTAACTTGTAATGTCACTTGAAGCCATGCGAATGATCATTTTTTCTTGAAAGTATTTTTGGAGAAATACACAGAAAACTGGAATTTTAAGCTTTTAAGGGATATATCGCCTTAACCACTCAAAAATGGATTAAGACCTCGATTTTTGAATACCGTTACAACTTACAAAAATGTTTCCCTATCAATTTTGCGTCCGGTAAAAGAGGTTACATTTCTCTGAGGCATCCCCATTTGATGTTGGTGACCAAAAACAGAGAATTTTTTTCAAGCTTTGACATTTTTCAGCCCATGGAGGGTTAACAAATGCTTAGCGGAATAATTTATCCATGAAACTGGTAATGTGACACCAAGACCTATCAATGGCCATTTTCTTTTGAAAACCCTACAAGATGTGTGTAAAGAAATCCAGGAAAAACATGATTTTTTAAGTTTTTGATGGGTATCGCTATTAATCATCACAGAAGGGGTTAACACTTGTTTTTTTTGAAAATCCTTATTACTTACAAAAATGGCCCTCGGTGAATTCCACTTCCAACAAAGGAGATTATGCTTATTTCTCGGGTATACATTGGGTGATGTGCGTGCCCGAAAACAGACAATTTCAACAAAACTACGATGCTTGGCTACTTGTGGAGGGTTAATAAACGTTCAGCGGAATATCCATGTAACTTGTAATGTCACGCAAAGGCCTGCGAGTAGTCAATTTTTCTTGAAAACCTACAAGATGTTTTTAGAGAAATCCATAGAAAATGGGAATTTTAAGCTTTTAAGGGGTATCTCTCTTTAGCCTGCCCAAAATGGGTTAAAACTTCGACTTTTGAATACCCTTACTACTTACAAAAATGTTTAAATATGAACTGTGCGCTCGCTAAAGGAAGGCACTTTTCTCTGTGGTATACCAATTGAGTGATGTTAGTGTCCAAAAACAGCCAATTTTATCACAATTTTGACTTTTAGCAGCCCGTGGAGTTTTAACAAATGCTCACCGGAGTATTTTGTCCATTCAACTTCTATTGTCACTCTAAGACCTGGTAGTGACTAATCTTTCTAGAAAATCTACAAGACTGGTTTAGAGATATCTACAGAAAACATGCATTTTTGAGGGGTACTGCAGTTTAAGCAGGCCAATAAGGGTTAACTCTTGGTTTTTTGAATAGCCTTATTACATGCAAAAATGATCCACAGTGAATCCCACTTCCAATAAAGGAAGTTATTTTCATCTCTCGTGCATCGTGTGTCTGCTGTTGGGGTCCGTAAACAGGTCATTTCATCAAAATTTCGATGTTTGGCAGCCTGTGGAGGGTTACCATATGCATTGCCTAATATGTCTTGTGTATCAATGGTCGTGTCACAGGCAGGTCTAACAAGGATGAATGTTTGAAACAAATCTGCAAGACGTGTTTCGAGAAAGTGCCTATAAACCCTAATTTTGAAAGTTTTTTGCTCACTCTGGCGAATTAAGGGTTAAATCGAAAATTCCGCTTTGGTATATTTTTAGATTGTGTACCCGTCTATGCGTGTGCATAATTGTATGAAAATCGGTTCGGCAATGGCTTCTGAATCCTACGGACAAAATGTGTGGAAAAAAACTAGACTTTATGATTCTGGAGAATCATGGCTTTTCCAGATCATATCCCATCATCTTTTATGACCCCAGAGTGTCTGATTACTTTATAATTCTGATAGGGGCTTCGAGAAAACCACACACCATTCCACACCGAAACCAGTTGATCCTGAGTTATGAATGAGAATTATTAAATTTTAAAAATGCCTTGAAAAGTGAAGGGTTCTTTTTTCAACACGGTTGGAGAATGGATTTTGTAACATGAGATTAAATAAATACACAGTGTTATTCTATGTAACAGTTACAACTTTCTCTCTGGCCGCTTTGTTTATTAGAGATTCTCTCCTGTTTTAAATAATGGCTATTGCTTCAGTGAACTCATTTGCCAGTACAAGTTGAAACTGTGAACATCTTTTAGCCTCTGGAGCCACACCCAAGGCCCCACATGCCTCAAAACCATAGATGACTGAGTACTAGTGGCAGTCTATCAGTATAACAAAAACATTGAGATAGGATTGATTGTATTCGGGTTATCGTGTTGACAAACAGTGCATAAAAGACAGAAATATTCCAACTACACCATCAAGGCATGCCTTCTATGAATGCGATTGGAATAACTTGGTTTCGAAGCTTTTTTTTCGGGGATAAAATAGTTTTAAAGAAATGAGAAATAGGTTTTCGTTAATAGTATTTATAGATATTCATTCAGCAACGAGAAAAGGAACATATGTGCACAGCATTCAAACAGTTCGGTCAAGGAATCAGAAATGGACATTTTTGGCTCTGCCACTTATTTGAATGATAACATACACGTATAATCTTTAGAGTTGCATTAGTTGTTATAAAATGCAATTCCTAATTGTTCTGAAAAATAAGCACTTAATGAACTCTGTTGACCGCATTGAGGTGGACCATATTTTGAACCGCCAGCGAGTTTCAACTCATTCGATGAAATGAAAAGGAACATAGTTCATCTGAAAAATATATTGTGAGTTAAACAATTCAACAATGTTTGAATATAGACGTAAAAAGGCCCTAAAGGTCCATAGAGCCCGTCTGAATGCCTACAGGCACTAGCAAAATAGAAGAACATGTCACTGTCTGTCAGTATGTCAAAACTCAGCGTGATAGGATCATTCGTTTTCGAGTTATCGTGCGGACAAGAAAGAAAAAGAAGAAGAAGAAGAGGGAAGAAGAAGAAAAAGAACAAAGAAAAAAAAACATACAAAAACAATAGTCTGTGTGTTTCACACAGGCTGAAAAGCAACCTTTATGATTGTAAATGGCAATTGTCCCCGTTCGCTTCAGTTCTGTGTTTATCTACCAATATAACAGGCTTAAAAAACTATGACAAGCCTGCAAAGTTTCCGACAAACTCTTGGTGGATTTCCTTGTCCTTCGCTACCTGCTTCACCGATGAGCAGAATGACCGTTCGATAAACATTTTGTACCGCAGCTGCTCGATATGGGCTGTTGTATCATGTCTTGTCGACTGCAAGAATCGATCGCGATTCGATACCAAAGTGTGATAGTAATGTGTGTGAATAACAAAGGCAACAACAAAAATGCTTACCATTGAGAAGATCGGCCACTCCGGCGTTCATTATCATTTGCAAAAGGGTTGAGAAGTTTGGGTCATTGGATATGATGTCCAGAATACTTCCATCAAGTGGCATTAGAACGTCATTAATAATGTGCACAACACCATTATTCACAATTCTATCAGTGACAGATATGATCGACCCATCTACTGTTAGGTGCTAGAGTGAAAAAAAGTAAAATACAAATATCATCAAGATGTCCAGTTACTCAAACTCGTCATTTAGCCAGATATTATTTGTTACACAGTTTCTCCGTGACCTAGTATCACGCATAGAAATAACTCGTGAACGATCATTTAGGTTACACTGGTGTTACCTCAGTTGTAAAATTCGCCATCAAACTAAAGGTTACGTTGAAATAATATAAAATAAATTAAATTTCCAATCCCGCATGTTATGCCTGTCTGACAATCCGTCGGTAGTAACGCGACTAAAAGATTACCAATTGCATCCACATATGAATAGAATGTCATGCAGTTTACATCGAAACAGAATTTCCGCTAAAGTAAATAGCAACAACTAACGCGCGATCTCCCCAAAGCGAGATCACTCGTTAGTTGATGCTGGTTATTTTGGGGGAAATTTTGTAACGACGTAAAAATCATGGTTGGTGTTGTAAAACCGAGACGTAGTTCAGCACTCTTTTCCTTTAGGTTAACATCGTGTTACAGAGCGTGACCTTTTAATTGGTTACGACGAAAGCTCCCTTTTTCCAGGTCTGTAAGAAACGGCGTCACGTAATGTCATATCAGGCTTGTGCAAAGTTTGAGCCCAATATGCACTAAAGAGAGACCACATACACCATAGAAGTAGTAGTAGATGTGGAAATCGGCCCCCATTGGCCGGATCTATTTTGCCGGATCTCATGTGACGTCCTAGTCACGTGACCCAGCGGCGCCATGTTTGGTGTTGTCATGGTAACCCGCGAGAGCGGCCATCTTGTGACGTCATTTCCATAGTGATGTGTGGTGTTAATGCGCATACGCAGTGCGTGTTGTTAGGGTGACACGTGTTTCCGTCGTAAATTTTGTATACTGGAGGCCGCCATCTTGGTTTCTATAGTGGCACGTGGTTGCTATGCGACCCAATGGCTTATAATAGGACGAGAGTGTGTTGGATTGAATCGGAGTATTACGAATTACCGCAAATAATCCGACAATCCCCCCAAATCACCAAAAACGACTTGATTCCATTGTGAAATTTTTTCATGGCCCTGATGCCCTCAAAAGAAAATGCGGCTATGAGGGATAGTAAATGAGGCCTCATTGAGGGCTTTTACATGGCCTCATACAAAAAGAGATTCCATAGCCACAGGTGTTTTCCAAAAATGGAATTCCATGCGATTTGGCCCTTGGATACAGAGGTGATTAGAATCGGATAGGACTTCGTTGTAATAAGGGGAGATAATTCTGCATAGAGATTATGGGAATCAAGCAATCCGTTTGGTCAGTTAGCGACAGTAAAGTGAACTGAATGGGTGATCTAGATAAATGAAACAACAAGAGTACTCGGAATAGGCGTCAGAACTAACAAGAATAGACCGGAAATTGCTAAATATAGTAACAATAAGCAAAGCTGTTCCAGTTGATAGGCTCTTCTACTCTACTGGAGTATACCTCTTGTCAATCGAGCACACCCTCTGTGCCCCTCGGTGCCATAGCACTACATGCTAAGCCGACAAAATCCGTAGTAAATAAAGTCGTTTTTGGTGATTTGGAGGGATTGTCGGGTTGTTTGTGGTAATTCCTAATACTCCGATTCAATCGAACACACCTTCCGAAGATACCCTTCTCCTATTATAAGCCATTGGGTCACATAGCAACTACGCGCTACCATAGAAAAAAGATGGCGGCCTCCAGTATACAAAATGGACACTTTCACCCTAACAAAACGCGCTGCGCATGCACGCTAACACCACGCATCACTATGGAGGTGACAAGATTGCCGATGGGTTACCATGACAACCAAACATGGCGTCACTTGAGATCAGGCATGAGATCCGGTCAATGGGGCCGATCTCCACATCTACTACTACTCATATACACTGTAAAAGATTACCTTTAAAACGCGGCAAGGGCACTGACAACCAGCTTCCGACGCTTCTGTAGTATAAAGATATTAATTGGTCTATCCTTAAAAACTTAGTCTTCTAAAATAAGGTAAGTTTAGACATGGACGAGGCCACTTTGCTAAATCGGGAATTAAGGGGCAATTTTTGTAAGAGAAATTTGTTTACTTCGAAATTCCCACTTCTGATATTCCATTCCGTAAATTCAAATTAAATATACTCAAATTATACATTAACATGAAGGTTGTAATTCATAGAGCAAGGAAAATATTTGCAATCTACTCAGTTGACAGCAGGCATCAATGGTTCCTGGAAGTCTGCTAACGCATTCGTACCAGAACTGATGATAAAATAGTATTTCAGGAGAACAGCTCTTGCCGAGAACAAAGGTATAGGAAATCAAAATCGTTCAAAACGCACCGACAGAGCTGCATTGGGGGAAATTTTAAAACTATCGGCTTTGTTTTCATCGTTTGTTTACATTTCGGTCAAGGTCATCGGGGTTGAAAAAGCATTGATATACAATGCCGTCTAAAATCAAATAACGAGAAAGCTCGCCTTCATACTACACACTACTATTATATGTAGACTGCACAGTTGTCATATCACTTGCGTGGTATCATGACACCTTAGAATTGCGTGGTTGTTTTTTTTTTTTTTGATGAAAATTCGTGGTACTGAGTGATATGCACATGTCCGTCGGCCACGGACCCATCTTCAATAATAAAATGCAGACAGTGTTGTCCTTTCCCCAAATGCAGTCCTGTCACTGCATCGTAAAGTGTTTTGAATGCCTAGCGTTCTTCGTCGATATCTGAAGCACATTTAGCCACGAGTTGTTCTCCAGAAATATTATATTATTATTAGTTCCCTTACGAATATGGTAGCAGTCTTCCAGAAACTGTTGGTGCCTACTCTCCACTCTGTGAGCTGATTGCATAGAGTTTGTGTTCTGCACATAACAGTCTTTATTTTGATGTATAATTTGTGTGTATATTTAGTTTGAATTTATGGAATATCAGTGGTGGGAATTTCAAAGTAAACAAGTTCCCCTTACTGATGTAGCACTTTAAATAGTTGACTGCGTCTGGTCTGAAAAAAAACCTTGATATGACACTTGGCAATTAAGCTTCCCACCCAGAAGACCTCAATCAAAAAGGGTCACATTTTAGTAAAGGAGCTGCATGTCAATAAAAGTTTACAAATACTCAATAATAAGCACACTTCACAATGGAGGAGCGGGGTGGTTAAAGTCTTATAGATCTGTACCCACTACAGGGCCTTCGGCTTATTGGTTTGTTCTCCCGATTATTAGCAACGTAGTCGAGGCTCCTATTCTATAAAAACTGTGTCATTCGTCTTTTGTTCTCGTGGTTTTGTTTCAATGCATATGCTTAAAAGAGGTAACTGAGAATGGAAAACATTATGGTGAATATTAACCTGTACCGACACGGTTATACACCTTTTCTGACTACGATTTTTTGCGACCGTTGAACCGCCGACTCGTGCCAGGGATATGGAAATATGTTGTATCGGTGGATTCAGTCATTAAAAGAACGCAGCACGCAAAGTGTAGGGTCGAAACATGAAGGATAATTGGACGAGGAAGGACACGAGAAAAAGGGTCAATTTTGCAGTTGCAGAGATCGAGAAAGCGCCAATGGGTGGAATTATGAAACAGTTTTTGACTGAATACTGGGAGATTAAGAGGGATGGTGGAGAGGAATACCCTGGATAGGGCACTGCGCTGTTGTTAATGTAGGCCTTCTCGTAACTAGAGGACCGCGACAAATCGGCGGAGAGGCCGAATTATTATTATTATTATTATTATTATTATTATTATTATTATTATTATTATTATTATTATCATTATTATTATTATTTATTTATTTATTTATTGGTGTTTAAGGTCACATATTTATGCACTATGGCTAATCGTGACCGTGACAGTTTTACGGGTGGAGGAAGCCGGAGTACCCGGAGAGAACCACCGAGCAACGACGAGCAGCTGTCAGCTCTCCAACATCGTAACTCTGAACTCTGCACTACAGCACAGGCAGGGTTAGATTGGTTGAAGACATGCGCACCATCGACGTGCAGTACGCCTCAGTACACAGCGTCATCGTGCCCCCATGTAGGCAATCGGGGTGAAGTGTCTTGCCCAAGGACACAACGCGGTTGCCGCAGCTATTATTATTATTATTATGTAAAACTTCTATTATTATTATTATTATTATTATTATTATTATTATTATTATTATTATTATTATGTAAAACTGTCATAAAATACTCGGAACCGAGTATGTCATTTCTGTCAAGCCCGGGGTTTTTTGTGTAGTTTCGGACTTTAATTTGTCATCTGAATACACAAATACAAAACATTTACATCCAGACCATGTCTGTAATATCGCGATTCAACTTACTAGCATATATGCGTATTCCCTGTTCCCAAGTAACGGATGATTGATTGGGGACGGAAGAGTTATAACAAAACATTTAACCCTTTACCTAACATGAAAAGCAGACGACACTTGCAAAAAAAATTCTTGAATAACTAATTTTTTTCATTTTTTGTCTCAAAAACATAGGTTATGACCCCTCGTTGGAACGAGCTCGACGAGCTCGTTCCAACGAGGGGTCATAACCTATGTTTTTGAGACAAAAAATGAAAATATTTTGAAAATTAATATGCGATTTTTGAGAATAGCGCTGGCCGGTTTTGGCCGTTACGTTGGGTAAAGGGTTAACCGGTTACAGGATTATCTAACCGTTTCAAGACTAGAAAGCAATATCTGTTCCTGTGAACAACGAAGTCTAGTTTTCAAAAAATGTCAATATTAGATGCTTTTGAGAGAGTATTCGATCAACATAAATAAAAGGTATATAATGATCTACCAATAGTCATATTCCTTTGTATCCTTTATCGCTTAAAAATGACAGAATTGTCATCATTCTCTTCCAGAATTTCCCTTTCCCTAAATTTTGATTTCTGGAACCACATTAACCACGTGATATTTAACATGCGGAACCACAAATAACAATGTAGTTTATATAAACCACAAGGATGATGTACCGAAAGCTCCTCAATCCCTGTTCATAAAGAGAAGAAAATGGGACCTGGACCTTGAAATTTCGGGTCACGTCATTTTTTAATAAACTCGATGGCGGCTCACCTTACCAAGAAGCTTTCTGTAGGTTCATTGATCTCCAACCAAATGGATTTGCTGGAATGTCAGGGGAAAATGTCGCAACTTAGTCTGCTGTAACCCCCAAGATGGCAGTCAATCAACGCGATTACTCCTCCCAACCGATGACGTTTGATGACGTGAACGCTGTTACGTGAATAGTTTTGACATCATCACGTTTTCCCAGTACGAAAACTAGTTACAGGGCCAAAACTTTTCAATCTTGGTACTTGTTTTTTTAATAATAACCAAATTATGTTGTACATATTCAATTTTAATTGCCGCAAAAAAACGTGCGCATCGTCAAAACATTCATTATTCACACACACTTGAGTATATTCTTTAAAAGCAATAGGTGATTTGAAAACTTGAAAATCTTTTTTTTGTTGATCATTGATTATTTATAGCACCCCCCTCCCCCGCCTCCCCCCCCCCCCCCCCCCCCCCACACACACACACATCTTCAAGACACTTTTATATTTCTGACCATTGGGCGTTCCAGCAATCCAGTTTTAGTTACACTATATCAATGTTCCAATCTCAGCACTTGTTTCTTTTTGTCAACAATAACCCAAAATATGTTCCAAATATTCAAATTGAATTGTCACTAAAAGTGTTCACATCATCAACATATTCATTTTTCAGACATCAAAAAATATTCTTTAAAAAGCGATCAGCGATTGTGAGCTGTTTGGAAATTGAAAACTTTCGAACACTTTCACCATATGATACCCTTCTACTAAAAATGTATTCTGTCCAATAAAACATCACAGAAAAAAATATCTGCTGTATGTCCCCCATCACTTGACGTGAATTGTTAATTACTGTGCATGTTTTGTGTTCTTTGATGCCTAGTAAGGTAAAAAATAAAACATGAATGTCTTCAATCTTTAGAAAGGTTACTAGAAGGATATTTATCATTGATAGTTGGTGGCAGGCGGTGGGGCTGATTATTTGTTTACGAGAAGGGAGGTGGTAATACATACACCGCGTCTTCAAAATAGTTGATGACGTCAATTCGTGTCATTCCGCAAACGCAACGAGCAGTAATAATTTATCACCAAATATTCAAATACGGACGTCGTGGAAATTTCAAAATCCATGCGTGAGCAATATTTCCACGCATGCGTTAACAGTGAATTTCCGGCATAAAACAATGGAATCGCCATACAATTTTCAGTAAATGAAGCACCGGGTATGACCAGGTGCTTCTTTCATTGAATATTAGCTGAAGACTACTGATTATTGATTGAGGAAAGAGTCCGTGGGCAACACTGCTTGCGCGTGGATTTTGACCATTCCTTTACTAGTACACGTGACGACGACTGCGATACAGACAAGCTGTCACAGCGCGAGATGGACAATATACCGAAAAATCGAGCCGATACAGATATCATGGAGATACCGAAAAACAGAACCAAACACATCACTGAATATCGAAACTGTCTGAATTTCTATGTTTTCCTACATTGGTTACGTAGATAGCTTTGTTGGGACTGGATAGCAGTTGAAGGTTTCATTGTCTTGAAAACAGTAACTGATTTTCTTTTTAGTTTTGTTAAGCCTTAAAGTCCTGGGGATATTGTCCTGAATCCCCACTACACTACAACATCTACATGTCCAACTGATTAGCAGTGATTTCTCGTCAAGCCTTGCCTGTATTAACAGACATACAAGACTTGACTAGAAATCACTGATCAGGTGATTCATCTATTGTCAGGACTTCCTAATGATGGGATCTTAATCCCACATGTTCGGAGATCGCAAAGGCTTGAACTCGACCTTTGAAGGTAAAGGCATGTTTCGAACAAGTCACAAAATTACTGTACATATGATTTATGTTGGCAAAAGAATACCAAGCTTGAGCTCAGTGGAATTTGTGGCACTGTGGTAGAATGATACAAGAAAAACGTACTCTGTATTTTCCTAGTACGAATTCTCCTTTTGTATTATCAGCAAATCTTAATCAAGCCAGATACCGAATAGTGAACCGATACTACAGTATCCCCCACCTAAATACCGAAACCGATACCGAATTCAACATTCCAATACCGCCCATCTCAAATCACACTGCTGTACAGCACTGTCACTGTGATATTAACCCTTTGCCTAACATGAAAAGCAGACGACACTTGCAAACAAAATTCCTGAATAAGTAATTTTTTTCATTTTTTGTCTCAAAAACGTAGGTTATGACCCCTCATTGGAACGAGCTCGTCGAGCTGGTTCCAACGAGGGGTCATAACCTATGTTTTTGAGACAAAAACTGAAAAAAATAATGAAAATTAATTAGCGATTTTTCAGATTAGCGCTGGCCGGTTTTGGCCGTTACGCTGTGTAAAGGGTTAACAAACAGACCAATCCATTGCCGCGAGCGACGCGACGAAATATAAAAACGAACGTGTCGCCGCAAATTTTCAATTTGCACTGGAAAGAATCCTTTGAGCGATATTTCGAGAGATTTTTTGTCATTTGTATGAATGGATTTCGAGGAAAAGGAGCAGATCCACAAAGCATATTCCAAGTGATAAAATAGAGCTCACTGGGTGACCGGAACGATTTGGCTCCCCGAAAGCGAAAAAACGTATCTAGAAATCGCACCTGGCCGTCAATCTACGAAGTTCGCTTGGTCGCTTTTTTGTCATGACACATCGCGTCCGCTATTCTTCTATTGAAGCTATTTTGTTCGCGTCGCTTTCGTCACGTCAGCCTCGGAAGTGTGTAGTGGTCTTTAACATTCCGCTACGGGTGGTACAGTACAGTCGCCGTGGACTGGTCGTAATCTACGCGTGGTCAATGGTCTCCGCTCATTCGCTTCCCAGATAATAAAAATCATGATCAGCAAAATTGTAATTAACGAAGCACCGGGTTGTACTCCGTGCTTCATTGATTAAATTTGTGATGATTATTCCTATAATCAGTGTTTGGAATCTAATGGTATTGCGTCCGCGGAAATATTGCCCACCCGTGGAAAGTGACCAGTCCACGGCGGCCATACTATAGATTCGTATGGATTGCGGCGGAAAGGTTAATATTTATTTATCCGAGGGTGTCGCTGAAGGTGTTTAAAATAATCAAACCGACAACTAAATCTAAATTACAAATGGAATGGTGCTTTGTTCTCTCACACATTTCGGCTTATGAATATCCATACACTGTTCCTACACGTGATGTGAATACAATTTAGTAACTCGAAACGGATCAAGTCAAACAGGTCCAAAGGCGTTCAGCCTTTATGAACAGTGAGTACCATCACAATACAACGTAACGACATCGTGGTTTAATCGCAGCCACCATTTCAACATAGTGACAACTATATTAAAGGTAAATGTTAGAACATTTATTTCAAACCTTTCACATTTAAGGCCTACCAACACGTTCGCGGTATACCGTGTGTGTTCACTTCGCGTAATACGGGGAATAAAAACGCTTCGTTTGCTATCATTCATTTAACGTTAAACATGTCTAGTTTGAAAGAGCAAGCATTGTCATCGCTGCGTGAAATGCAAGAAACGCTCCAAGAGGTTTTTGAAGCATGCAGTTAAATAATCCCAGTATTCTGCAAATCGAAATCCTACTTATTGGGTAACATCATCGCGTACTTCACGCTAAAAACTAAAGTGTTAAAAACTACACTTGAAGTGTTGTATTTAACACTTACTCAGTGCTGAACCAGCACTTTATTCAAGTGTAGATATCCCAGAACTTGACAGGTGTTACAGTAATACCACTTGACAAGTGTAATGTCGCGACACTTAAAATGAAACAACGCAGATGACGCGGATCAGGCTCGAACTCTCGAGCCTGATCCGCGCCATCTGCGTTGAGTCCTTTTAATTATGTACTCACCAAGCGCAAATCAAATTATTGGGGATTCTGGAAGAACCACCAATGCTAGACACATGGGAAGTGCCGTCCATTCAAGTTTCCGATGTCTGACGATTGTAATGTCTAAGTGCTTAAAGCATTGCACTTTGAGTGTTAAAATCAAACCTTAAGAGTTAGAATGGGTTTTACACCTTGAAAGCGTCAGTTTTAACACTTTAGTTTTTAGTGTGTTGACAAAATGCGTTAACATAAATCACATCCTTTTAAATTTTCATCACTTTGTCGCTGTCCACCTTATATATTTACTTATCGGCATGGGACGAAAGGAAGAAGAAATCAAAACCGAACGGCAAGTCTATGTACTGTAGACGACTAATAGCGTGCGCAAACACGCCCTCTTTTCTGATAAGGTGGGGACAGTTGAACTGTTGCTCATCATTCAACGTTTTTGAGCCGCGTTGCACTTGGGGTATAGACGCGCGGTATACCGCGAATGGGTAGGTAGGGATTTTTGGCTTGTCAATATCTCTGATCTCAAAACAACTGGATGGCCGGAACGCTTAAGGCCAGTGTCCACATTCGTGATTTCACGCGCGTGATCACGAGGCTTTATGTGCGGTGTAGAACGCCTGAAAATGACGCTGCGTTGCGTATCGCGTTTTAGGATTTAATTAGTGTGTGGCGTACATATCTGCTGTTCCCGGTCGGGTAGAAAGACACTTTGTCCCCTGAGTTCGAATGGCACATAGAACACATTCGAACTCAGGGGACGACGTCACTGCGACCCATGTTTTCCTTGTCTCAGGTCTCTGCCAAATATTATCGGTACACGTGATGAATAATGTTGATGAAAGTCTGTGTCAACTTTAACTTTTTGAAAGTGGTAACTGCTGCATTTCTATTAGTTCCATTGTCAATACACTCAGCAAAACACGCTGCGGTATCATGCTCAAATCCCTTTAGGAGGTTACGGGCGTTTCACGACACGTTACCAAAGCGTGACAATTTTCAGGTCACGCAAATGTGGACAATGATCTGTTGCAATAACTTTGAAGGTTTCAGAGCGCTTTTACACCGCGCATTTAGCCTCGTGTGGACACAGGCCATTATTGGTCACAGATATTTTCGTCATTTACAGAAGTGTCTCCACCACGCCGTCTTGGTTTTCTGGTTCCCGACGTCTCACAATGGCCGATAGCTTTAAATGAATATACATGGATGTACGCCAAAAAAGTGAATATGTTGACGTACACACTTTTTTCGACAGTATAAATTGAATATTTACATCATATGTTGGTTATTACTGACAAAAAGAAGTGCTGAAAGTTGGAATGTACAAATGTGTACAGTCAAGTTTGGCCAATCGTTTATACATGTGCTGCCCACTGTAAATGATTTACCACAGAAGTGGATTACTGGGTCGTCTCTTACCGATAAAACATAGTTTGTTTCCAACAATAAACAAGCACTGGCCCACTTTGCAGGGTTACCGAGGGGAGGCGCCGTTTTTACAGTGCGGTTAGACGGGGGCAGCTGATCACGCATCACTTCACGAGTGTCGTAAAAATACAGCTACACCTCAATGGAACTGGACTTTCTTATTGCAGCCGAAAGAAATCTGAGTGGGTGTCTCCAAAAGCTGCCAGTATTGATTTAAATGCGGTGCGGGGGTGGGGAGGTGGGGGGCTGTAACATCACCCACAAACATTACCGACCTTGCTCAATTCTATTGATTCTAAGAATTGTGTGTTTCCATAACATCCACCCCACAAGTCGCACCACGAAAGATTTCGTTCCTCAAACTTTACCTCGTTGTACGATAGACGATCCACGTCGCCATTCTCTTTCCACGGACGCAATAATATTAGATTCTAAATACTAATTATAGGAATGATCATCAAAAAGTTAATCATTAATTAAAAGTTTGCTGATGATGATTTATTATTATTTATTTATTATTTATTGGTGCTTTACGCCACATCAGCAACAAAGGCCATATCGTGGCGAGAAAGTCATGAAAATGAAATAAAATAAATTGTCAGAACTGCGTTAAAAAAGAGGTAGATGAACGATAAAAAGAAACACAATGAAAAAGGACAATAAATATAATGAAAATCAACCTGTTGATACCGAATCATGATTAAAAGAAATAAAAACAATATTAAAACTTGTTAAAAATGTTGATTTATTTCAGAAAAGACACAATCTTATGCGGACAAGTAGAATAAAATAGACCTCTAAGAGACCCCACTGTGAAGTACTGCCGCCTAATATTATTAAAATCTATACAATCTAAAAGAATGTGTTCCACTGTTGGCCCCTGCTGACAGGGAACACATTCAGGTCGCAAAGTTCCCTCTAATAAGAAACCATGAGTGAATCTGGTATGACCAATATGACATCGTGTGATGATGACACTATCTTTTCGACAAAGATGTGAAAGAGGATAATAATCAGATATAGTTGGTCGAAATCGGTGGAGCTTGTTATTAGTAGCCCCATCCCACTCCGACTGCCACAAAGATCTGATATATTTAGAAATAAGAGGCTTGTGATCACTGTAAGGAATAGGAAAAACAGTAACTGGCTTACTAAGAGCCTGCTTTGCAGCACTGTCGGCGTTGGAGTTACCAACAATGCCAATGTGTCCAGGTAACCAGCAAAACACGATATCATATTGGTCAGACTTCATTACAGCAAGACGTTCACGAAGTGACAAAATTAGAGGGTTCTTCAACCTGGGGTTGAGAAGAGCCTGTAAGCAAGAGAGAGAATCTGAGAAGATAATGCACTTCCATTCTTCTGCAGCTTCAATCTCGTCGAGCGCTAGGTCAATAGCTTTCACTTCAGCAGTAAAAATGGAACTCTTATCGGGTAACCTGATTGTGGTGATTTGATCGCCACTAACAACCGCAGACGATACCCTATCTGTATCCTTGGAGCCATCTGTATAGAACCTTGTGTATTCTGTATAGTGAGACTTAATTTCAGCATACTTTTGCTTGAACTGCAAAGTTAGTTTCTGTCTTTTTAGTAGAGGCCAAATCAAAAATTACTTTGGGTTTTGATACTTGCCAAGGGGGTATATCTGGTTTACGATTTTCTGCCACAGAATCAGGAGCAACACCAGTAGCCTCCATGTGGGTTTTGATTCTGAGTCCCAGTGGAGGAATCTGTTTTGGATTTTTATCAAAAATAACTTTATTTAGAGGTTTAAAAACATAGCAGTAAGCAGGATTTGAAGGATTTGTAGATAATTTTGAGGTTTGAGACATATTGCAAAGAGACTTTAATTCGACGCTTCTCAAGAGAAGGCTCGCCTGCTTCGGTAAGAAAAGAATCTATAGGTGACGTACGAAACGCACCAAGACTAATTCTGATACCACTATGATGGATGGCATCAAGAGGTTTCAGATAGGATTTCCTAGCCGAACCGTAAACCACACAACCATAATCCAACTTTGACCGTACAAGAGCTCTATACAGATGGAGCAGAGTTTTTTGGTCGGCACCCCAATCAGTGCTGCCAACAACTTTTAGCAGATTAAGTGCTTTTTTGCATTTAACTTTTAGTTGTTTGATGTGAGACCTAAAACTTAGTTTCTCATCAAACAACAAGCCAAGGAATTTCACTTCCTTTACAACTTTAAGTGGAGTTCCATCTAAAAATAACTCCGGGTCAAGGTGGTGTTTCCGGAATTTACAGAAATGAACACAATTTGTTTTACTTTTTGAAAACTTGAAACCATTTTCAGTAGCCCAGCGCTGAACCTTGTTGAAGGATAGCTGAAGTTTGCGCTCAATAGCCGGCATTTTCTTGCCACTGTAGCAGATGAGGAAATCATCTACATACAATGAAGAATCAACATTTGTTTCAATAGCTGTAACAATGCTGTTGATTTTTATTGAAAAAAGAGTAACAGATAGAATACTACCCTGAGGTACGCCCAATTCCTGGTCGTGAGGGTCAGATAATGTTGACCCAAGACGAACCTGGAAATTGCGGTCCTTTAAAAAATGTTCAATAAAAAGTGGCATTCTGCCTCTCAACCCCATGTTGAAGAGGTCTTTTAAAATCCCATACGTCCACGTAGTGTCATATGCCTTCTCCAGATCAAAGAACACGGCGACCACGTGTTCTTTTCTGGCAAAGATATTTCTAATAAACGTTTCAAGGCGGACTAAATGATCAACCGTGCTTCTCTGGTTTCTGAAGCCACATTGAACATCTGCCAGCAGATTGTTCGATTCCAGAAACCAAACAAGCCGATCGTTGATCATTTTTTCCATGGTTTTACAAAGGCAACTAGAGAGTGCTATTGGTCTATAGTTGCTTGGATTGCTGTGGTCCTTATCAGGCTTGGGAATAGGAATGATTGTTGCTTTGCGCCAGGAAGATGGAAACTGGCCAGTCACCCATATATCATTAAAAATAGAAAGTAACAGCTTGAGCGATGAATGTGGCAAATGTTTTAAAATCTGATAATGTATTTCATCAGGACCAGTTGCTGTATCTTTTGCTTTACTCAATGACGCTAGTAGCTCATCAATAGAAAATGGTTCATTATAATTTTCATCATTATCAGATTGGAATTTTAGTTTTTGTTTCTCCTGTTGCTTTTTAACAGGGATAAATTGCGGAGTGCAATTTTCAGAAGAGGAATGTTTGGAAAAGGTAGAAGCGAGGGTGTTCGAAATATCTTTTTTAGATGTTATTTTATTATTATTATGTTCGAGGTGCTGCACTGTAGATTTTGATTCTTTACCTTTAATTTTCTTGATCATTTTCCAGACCTTTTTGATAGGGGTATTTTGATTCAATCTTGAAACATAATTTTGCCAGGACGTTTTCTGCTTTTGTTTGATGAGCCGTCGGGCTTGTGCTCGACCAATACGTAATTTATCTAAATTATTCGTCGTTGGTGACTTATTAAAATCCCGTTCAGCCTTTTTGCGTTGATGAATAGCCTGTTTGCAATCCGTGTCGAACCATGGTTTATGGAAACGTTTTGGATTTGCCGAGGTTTTCGGGATGACCTTATTTGCAATGTCAAGTAATGTGTTAGTGAATTCTTCCACAGGGTCAGTAATGGCGTCAAACGTATCCAGAGTGAGTCGCTCACAACAAAGCAATGAGAAAGTGTCCCAGTTTGCTTTTTTGAAGTTCCACTGGAGCACCCTCTCATCCTCAGCAGGAATGACACTCTCTAAAACAATTGGGAAGTGGTCACTTCCGCACAAGTCATATTCCACTTTCCAAGAAAAATCCAGGAAAAGTGAAGGGCTTGTAAGTGTGAGATCAATTGAAGTGTACGATCCTAATGCAGGATGCAAGTAGGTATGTGACCCATCATTAAACAAACAGAAGTCATGTTTAGCAATGAACTCTTCAACTGTTTTACCCTTTACATCCTCCTTGCTGCAGGAATCACCCCAAAGAGGATTATGAGCATTAAAATCACCCATCAAAATATAGGGTGTGGGAAGCTGATCAATGAGTCGTTCCAGGTCGTGTAATAGTGGAGGTTTGTGTGGAGATATGTAAATTGAGCACACAATGATTGGCTTGTCTAAAGTTAGGCGTACCGCAACAGCGTGTAAGTTGGTATGTAAAGTTACATGACTGTGGATAATATTGTTTCTAAGACAGACGTTCCACGAACATGAAGATCAGCTTCATCTGCCCATGAGTTATACGCTGTGTAACCCTTAAAAACACAGTAGTCTTGATTACTCGATCTGTGTAAAAGTGTTTCCTGCAGACAGAAAACAGCAGATTGATATTGTTGACTTAACAGTCCGAGTTCATTAAAGTTTGCCCGAAACCCTCGGCAATTCCACTGTATTATTTGTGTGTAATTTTATTATCCATATCTGGTTGGAGATTTTGACGGTGGACGTGTGGGAGAAAATGATTTTTTAGTTGGAGATCTACGCCTCGGTGATGTAGGCAGTAGATGACTGAATGTTTGGTCTATGCAGTCTATTGCCATAGCTTCTTCTAGACCCTCAAACCTACTAATGGTAACAGGGTCTTGAAGAGCTTTAGGAGTCCTATTACTGTTTTGATTCTGTCTAGTTTCTTTTCTTCTCTGATTCTGACTAATATTCTTCTGTGATGTTTGCTGCTTTGGTTCAGATTTCTTAACTTCTTTACTTTTATTAGTGTTTTCCTCTGTTTTTTTCTCAACTGATTTTTTATTTTTCTGTTTTACTGGTTCCTGAGTAGATGGTATAGTCTGAGTAGATTTTGGTTCAGTGGCATCAGCATGATCAATGATGAAAGGTCGCATTGATTTAGGAATGGATCCTTTCAACCAAGAGTATTCAGTCTGACATTCGACTGATTTAGATGGTACTATTTGTTTTAAGGTTGACGCATATGACATAGAGGAGCTCATACCTGGCATAGAATTAACTAATTTCCTGACTTCTTTAAAACTAATTTGGTTTTCACACTTTGCTTTTTGTATGGCCTTCTTCCGTTGCCAAACTGGGCAATCCTTCGAAGATGTTACATGATTGCCCTGACAATGATAACATTTAATGGAGTTGTTACAGGGCTCCTGGTGTTGTTGGCCGCACCTGAAACATACTGCCTGTCCTCTGCATGTATTTTCGCCGTGTCTATATTTTTGACATTTGAAACATCGAAGTGGATTTGGGATATACAAATCCACTCCGATGTTCATATAACCAACTTTGATCGACTTGGGTGGTTTAGGTGAGCTAAAAGTTAAAAAATATGTGTTAGTTTCTCGGATGGTATCATCTCTTTTGATTGTTAGTCTCCTAACATCAGTCACACCCTGAGATTTCAATTCAGTTTTAATTTCAATCTCATCTATGCCAGATGGTTCTCTAGTACTTACTACTCCTTTACTGATATTTAGTGTTTTGTGTGGAGTAGCTTTCACTTTCATGTCTAGTATTTTTTTAAGTTTTAATAAATTAATGGCCTGGAATTCAGATCTGCACTCCACCAGTAAAGCTTCTGATCTTAATTTTTTACAGTCCTTCACTGAACCAGCAATTCCTTTTATCGTTTTTTCAACAGCAAAAGGGTTGATACCGGATGGACGTTTACCCTCTTCAACAGCAGTAATAAGAATAAATTTCGGCCAGTTGCTATTAATATTGATGTCTTTTTCTATGTCTGTGTCAGAATCTTCTGAAGATAAATTTTTAAATCGACCACGCTTTTGATTTTTTTGGGGGGTTTTCCATGTTTTTGGGGTTTTTTTTCAATTCACTACCCGTGGCTGACACCCTTACTTTGAGTCCAACACGGGGGTGCACATTGTCGTTGGATGTCCAGACGACGGCACCGCCAGTACACGAGTAGTATACTCGGCCAAGGTTGATGCCGAAGCATGGCCGCTAACCGATTGACCCGTTAAGCTACGCTTTCCAATAGTGGTCGATCAACCAGCCAAACACGGCTAGTTCAGCGACCACTAAATGCCCCACGTAACGTCATTGGGCTCCCGATTGACCAAACCGAGCCGGAAAGACCAACATTCCCCGCCATAAAGTATTGGCCGAACTGGTGTATTGGACTATACCGTCACCATTTGCACAGAGGTCGAATGACCTCAGTGAAAATACCAAGAGTTGCCCAAACCGGGGCTCTGAGTCCTCAACCAGCAGATCCCGTCCCCTATGGCGTCATGTACGCACCTCACGGGAGAACAAGGTGCCTCTTTTACCGGACTTTTACCGGAAGCAGAGGTACTGCGGGCTATTCTGATACGGACACCGCACGGGCTATAAACCGCCAGACAATAGAATGTTTTTAAATGGGCCTAAATTTAAGGAATAGAAGAATTAAATTGAAATAAAAACTGAAAGAGCAAAAGAACTGAAATTAATATGAATCAATGTTGGCTACCTGGACAAGTAATGTCTACCCGTTGGCCATCTACCAATGTAGATGTTCACCCTCGCACCACGATGAGGTCGGCGGGGTGATGATTTATTACCTGATAAATGCATGCGTGGACATTACTACCTTGGATTCCGACCAGTCCACGACGATCGTAATGTAAATAATGTCCGTTTTCGTTAGGGGCAATCATAACCATTCCAGAGCGACTGAACACTTTCACCATATGATACCCTTCTACTGAAAATGTATTCTGTCAAATTAATCATTATCACTCAATATTTATTCAGGAGTGCTGCTGAAGGTGTTCAAAATAAATATTAATCAAACCGTCAACTAAATCTAAATTACAAATGGAATGGTGCTTTGTTCTCTCACACATTTCGGCTTCTGAATATCCATACACTGTTCCTACTCGTGGTGTGAATACAATTTAGTAACTCGAAACGGATCAAGTCAAACAGGTCAAATGGCGTTCAGTCTTTATGAACAGGGAGTACCATCGATACAACGTAACGACATCGTGCTTTAATGGGCAGCCACTGTTTCAACACAGTAACAATTACATTAAAGGTAAATGTTAGAACATCTATTTCAAACTGTGCACAGTTAAGGCCACCTACACATTCGCGGTATACCACGTCTGACCACTTCGCGTAATACGCGGAATAAAAACGCTTCGTTTGCTATCATTGATTTAATGTAAACGTGTCTACGCCCCCCCCCCCCCCCCCCCCGACACACACACTTGGGCATTGATCCTAAATGGTGGACAATAGTGGAGAGGAAAGGGAGGGAGAGGAAGAGAGGGAGAGGCGAGGGAGCGATCACCTAAAGTTAATAATGATATTATCTTGTGTGGATACACCACCTCCAACATGTTTCTAATTTTTTAGATGTTTTGTATATTTATTACTTTACCCCATATTACATGGGAACAAGTTCCAAAATAAACTGTTAAACAACTACTAGAAGTCACTGTAAAACAATGACAATACAGCATTCCGAGACATTGGAACAAATTTACATCTAATGACAGTAGTATGTAATGTGGTTTTGAGTACTCATTGGCAGGACCCCGGTGCAGGACCCCGGAAGTGACGTCATGTCACGTGACGTAGTGGCGCAATGTTGTGTTGTTATGGTAACCCGCGTGAGCGGCCATGTAGTGATGTCTCCCCCATGGTGATACCTGATGTGAGTGCGCATGCGCAGCGCGTATTGTTAGGGTGATACGTGTTTCCGTCGTCCATTTTGTATACTGGAGGCCGCCATCTTGGTTTCTATGGTAGCTCGTGATTGCTATGTTACCCGATTTTTCTGCAATGGGACGGGGTATGTTCGGAGGGTGTGTTCGATTGTAGAAGAGTAAATCTAATTACCACAAACAACCCGACAATCCCTCCAAATCACCAAAATCCACCCCAACTTTTACTATTTCGAATTCTATTCTTCTTGGACAGTTATGTTCTTCATGCCTACGAGCACTGAATGATCTGGTAAACATCTTCGTACAATATCTGCAGTGGAGCCGATGATGGTTCTTCTGGCGTCTTCTGGCAATATCCGATCTTGAAAATAACTTGGAACAGTATCTGCATCGAACTGGTAACATGTCTTCACTCGACGACGGTCAGGACACAAATGAATTTATTTTCGTGCCAGCACCCTTTTTATACCTTTCCCAACAGAAGTACCCGGATGTAATATGAAGTACCCGGATGTAAATTCCAACTAGTATCCTCAAATAATATAATGTCAGATATTCTCGAATACCGAGATGACGCTAAGAGTCGTAGTAAATTATGCCTCATTGAGGGATTTTTAATGGTCCTCATAACCTCAAAATTCAATGAGGCTATGAGGGATAATAAACGAGGACTCATTGAGGGCTTTTACATAGCCCTCATGGCCTCATACGACAAAAAAGGGATTCCACAGTCACAGGCGTTTTCCAAAATGGGATTCCATAGGATATATCAGTTAAATACTGAAATTAGGCTAAGAGTCGTAGTAAATTCTTCCTGATTGAAGGATTTTTCAAGGTTCTCATAACCTCAAAATTCAATGAGGGTATGAGGGATAATAAATGATGACTCATTGAGGGCTTTTACATAGCCCTCATGGCCACATACGACAAAAAGGGATCCCATAGCCACGGGTGTTTCCCAAAAATGGGATTCCATGGGATATGGCCATTGGATATAGTCTTTCATTATACAGAAGGGAGATAACTCTGCATACAGATTATGGGAAATCAAGCAATCTGATTGGTTAGTTATGATCTATAAATAGGATCTAGATAAATGAAACAACAAGAGTACCTGGAATAGGGTCAGAACTGACAAGAATAGACCAGAAATTGCTAAATATAGTAATAATAAGGTAAACTGGTCCAACTAATAGGCTCTTCTACGCTACTGGAGTATACTCCGGAACAAAGGAACATGCCTAGGGAGAGGAAAACTGTTACATATATAGATAGAAGCAGAGAATTCTGAAAGAATTCGAAATAGTAAAAGTTGGGGTGGATTTTGGTGATTTGGAGGGATTGCCGGGTTGTTTGTGGTAATTAGATTTACTCTTCTACAATCGAACACACCCTCCGAACATACCCCGTCCCATTGCAGAAAAATTGGGTAACATAGCAATCACGTGCTACCATGGAAACCAAGATGGCGGCCTCCAGTACACAAAACGGACGACGGAAACACGTATCACCCTAACAACACGCGCTGCGCATGGGCACTCACATCACGTATCACCATGGGGATGACGTCACAACATGGCCGCTCACGCGGGTTACCATAAAAAACACAACATGGCGCCACTACGTCACGTGACATGACGTCACTTCCGGGGTCCTGCACCGGGGTCCTGCCAATGAGTACTCAAAACCACATTACATACTACTAATGACAATCAATACAACTTACTGGTATATTGTTACAAGCACTGGATAGTTACAGTACAAACATTGATGATACAACATTCCCAGACATTGGAGCAGATATACATATGATTATATACAGTACAACTGCATCATTCTGAGTCTTTTGAACATATATACACAATATAGACAATTTAGACAATAACAGTATAGAACAAAATGTTGTTATACTAACATTACACGTGACAATGCACATAGTTACGGCACGAGGCAACATGTTGCGCCATTGGTACATTTTTCCCATGTGTGTGAAGACAGTAACAGTACAGAACAAAGTACAGCTTTGCTGACATTCCATGTGATAAGGCACACAGTAACAGTACAATGCAAAATATTGAGGCGTTGGGACATTATTTCATGCGTGGGTATAGATAGTGAAAGTACAAAACAAATTACCCAAAATAGCATTGCTACAGATATATATATGTCAGTATTTCACAAGGCAGGGTGTGTGTGGGGTGGGGGATACGTGTGTGATTTGAGGGTGTGTCTTAAATGTAATTATCAAAAAATTACGTTGTAAAGTTACACGCACCCACACAACGGGGACGAGTGAAAGGGGAGAGAGAGGGAATGCGAGGGATTAATGACCGAAGGTCAGAGCTGTGTAGGTGAGTAAATGAATGAAAGAATAATTGTGTGCAGAGTAGATGATATGTGCGGTTCTGGACCACACCAATCATGTTGGTCCAGAAATTTTTGTGGTCCAGAAAACTGAGTTATTTTTGGAAAAACTCAAATTTTTCTGGTAAAAAAATGATTTTCTTGGAAAATGTTGGGTTTTCCCAAAAATAATTCAATTTTTCCCCGAAAACCCTGGGTTTTTGCCCGAAAATGTTTAAAATTCGAACATTTCTGGACCATTTTCAACGGAATGCGTTGAAAATGTCTAAAAAATTCCCGGTTTCACAAACAAGCTTTTTTGATAGATTTAACACAGATTTTCCCATTGGGGTGAATTTTTTCGACATGGTCCAGAATGGATTTTGCACGATTGTGACCGACTGCAGATTAGCACTGAGATTTCCATTGGGAAAAATTCCTAAAAACAGTGTTTTTTTAAATTTCGGGCTGGAAAAATACGCAATCGAACTTCGATTCCCACAGTAAAAGACAACGGTTCGATTAGGTGAATGCGAAAATAAAATTCGATCCAGTATGCGGTTTTCCCACGGTAACATACGACGGCTCAATCTAGGTGAATTCGTAGATTGGTCCGGTAAACTCGACCGTTTGAGATCGAGAATAGTTAGGGTAGCTGGATGACGATCTGGGAGATTGGGGGAGGAGGATCGCGATTGAAAAAAATGAAAAAAAAAAACAAACAAATGTATGTAATATATTATTTTTATGAGACGAGTGATGAAAAAAAATTGATCGTTTAAAAAAATAAAAATAAAATATATATATATATATATATATATATATATATATATATATATATATATATATAACAACATTAAAAAAATAAGAATACAAAAAAATAACTGTTTTTCATTAAAGAAAAGAAAATAATAAATAAATAAAACAATGTTTCTACACATCGGAGATTCGAAGCGATGGGACGAGCAGGTTCGTGAATTAATACGGAGTAAGAAGAATATTCAGGCGCAGGATAGGGCCAGGCAATTGGGAGAGACGGTGTTGAGACGAGAGAGGACTAAGTTGTTCAGACCCGTCACCGAGGTTTAGGAACGAGCCAGGAAAGAGATCGTCGAGGAATTTAGACCCATAAAAGAAGGTTCTCAAGGGATGACTTCGCTCCTCTGTAGTTTTGCCCCGAGAACTTTCTCCGATTACATTCCGATGGGAATCAAGACCGATTCCCGTCGGAGTAGCGTCTATAGCGACGCTACAGACGCTACTCCGATGGGAATCGAGACCGATCCAAGTATCGTTGATAGTAGCGACGCTTCAAGCATTGTTAGCAGCGTCAGATCTGACGATGATAGTAGTAGTGAAAACAGTGAAAAAGATCCAATGTATGGATTTCGTCACGATGACGATAAAATTTTCGTGGGTGACACGGAAATACCACGCGAAGACAACCATTTGATCGTTGGTTCGAACAGGTACGAAATGACCGACGTACTGTATAATCTGCTCGCTTACAAGAAACCAAGAGATTACACTGATGAGGATTACCAAAATTACGGACACATTCTGGTTCAGACCCACGCAATGAAGAAGAACAACGATCCCAAAGAGACGAGAGCGAAGGATAGGAGAGGATACAAGTGGAAGCATGTGGTGGAACCCATATGGAAGGATAATGAGCGATTCGTGAGATCAACGACTGGAAAGGGAATGACTGATACGATATTCCTTCGGCGCGATCCCGATGCCTTGTCGGAGATATTGAGATTGTTGATGGCTAGTGGAGAGGCTGGTAACACTGGAGTGGATAACGAGAGAGTGAGTGTGTGCGACGAATTGTTGAGGCAAAAGGTCTTGACTAGCAAGGGTTATAAAGAGTTGATGAATTCTTTGAAATAATAAAAATAGAAAGAGAAAAAAAAATTAAGTAAATAAAAATATACATATATATTCAAAAAATAATAATAAAAAAACGAATTTTAAAAAAAAATGTTAGTGATAAATAACAAAGGATACGCTAGATCTTACGTCTACGGTGGATCGGGCATCGTAGATTCGATGATGCGATTTTGAACTTGTAAATTCACTGGTGATGCTGCGAAACAGATCGCATTGAACACTCTCAAAATTGGAAAGAAGACGGCGATCGATGCGGGTAAAAATGCGGTGACCGAAGTGAGCGGTAGAGTAGCTTAGGAAGCTAGGAAGAGAGGCGCCGGCGCGTTGATTGATAAATTGATAACTCCACCACAACCACCTGCCAAATGATCGAGAATCGAATCGAGACTTTGCAGAGATTTCTATGACATGGTACCAATAGAAGACTTAACTAAAATGATGAAACGATCGGGATTGAAAGTGATTCATAAATAAAAAAGTTTATAAATAATATATATATAAAAATAGGAATTAAAATAAAAAAAAATAGAAAAAAATTCATATTCAAAACATAGTTTAAAATAAAATTGGAGAAAAAAATGGATATCAAAGACATGTCATGGAATGACGCGATGACCACGAGGTCGAATGACGAGTTCTTTCCCAGGACCAAAAGAGGTCTAATAGTGGGGAAATCGAATTGTGGAAAGATTAATCTCTTGATGAATCTGTTTTTGCGACCCGGCTGTTTGGATTACGACAGTTTATTCGTTTTCGGTAAGAGTCCCTTTCAACTGGAATACAGATTGCTTCGAGAGTACATGAATCGTAAATTACCCAAGGACGTCATGTCGAAAATCTTCGACAATCGAGACGAATTCGAAGTACACAACACTTTGAATATATTGGAAGGGGCGGCGAGAGAATTGACTGGGAGAAACGCCGAGTGTTCGAATGTGGAATGTCTGTTTTACGAGAACGCTGACGACGTTCCCGATCCCAGACAGTTGAAGTCGGAGAATAAGCATCTTTTGATCTTCGACGATCTGCTGTTGGAGAGACAGAATCGATGCGAATCGTATTACGTTCGAGGACGTCAAAGCAAAGTAGATTGTTTCTATCTGTCTCAGACTTATTTCCGACTGCCCAGACAGACGATAAGGGAGAAGGCTAATTTCCTGTGTCTCTTTCGTCAGGATCTCAAGAATCTCAATCACATCTATGGAGATCACATGGCCAATGACAGGAGCAGGGAAGAATTCAGAAGATTATGTAAGAAGGTTTGGGACAAAGAATTTCACAATTTCGTGGTGATCGATTTGACTAGCGAATTTAACAACGGAAAATATCGAAGAGGATTCGACGATTTTTTTTATATTTCTGATAATAATAGAGAAGGAAATAAAAAAAAATAAAAAAAATATTGATAAAATATAAAAATATATAAATAATAGATACTAAAAGAAAAATGTCAGAACATCTATTAGAACAGATAGTCTAGAATACGGCTGCGAAACAGTCCTTCCAAATCGTTGTGAGTCACAACATGACTCGATTCACTATGAAATTCAAACCTCCCATCGATTTGAAGAAGGAAAAGAGAATCGAGATGGAGTTGGTTAATCTTGTAACTTACGATTTGTTTCCCAACGTCGCCGAAAAGAATAACGCTTTCAAGTATTCCAACGGTGTGGATTGGTTCGAGATTCGATTTCCCAAAGGGAGTTACGACATAGGCGATCTGAACCGTCACATCCAGACGAGACTGAAGACCGACGGTCACAGAAGCAAGATGATAAGGCTCGCTCCCAACACGAGTACTCTACAGACGATATTAGACTTGGGAGATAATTTTCGAGTGGATTTTAGTGCAGAAGATTCGATCAGCAAGATGTTGGGATTCGATCAAACAAGGTATCGAGGTCACGCCGCGTCCGAAAATATGGTCAACATTCTCGTGGTCAATAGCACTTTAGTGAATGTCAATGTGATCGCGGGACGTTACGTCAACGGTAGTGCTCAGCCTATGATCTACGCGTTCTTTCCGGACGTTTCACCAGGTTACAAAGTCATGGAACGACCTCGAAATCTCGTCTATCTACCCGTGATTTTGGACACGTTGTTTTGCATCGAAACCACATTGATGGATCAGAACGGCGATCTGTTAGATCTTAGCGGAGAGAGAGTGACTATATGATTTCACATCAGAGAGATATGAACAAAAATAATAAATAATTTGAAAATAATATCTTTAAAAAAGTACATATTGTTTTTTATTTAAAGAAGTTTTAAGTTTTATTTTATATATTATATAAGAAATAAAAAAATAAACTTATAATATTAATAATTTAAAAAAATATATATATAATCAAATATATAAAAAATGACTCGATACATAATTAAAAACGTGAACATATCCGAAGGGCAGAAAGCTAAACTTTGCAGAGTGTTGAGTAATCGAGGCGAGGCTGTTAGATTTAAATTCCGTCATCAAAATCTGGTGAGTGGCGGTAGCAATCAGATCGCCTGGACTAAAACTCAAATCAAAAGGATGGAGAAAATGATTCGTAATTGAACGGGAACGATGGTGAGACTGAGTCCCTCTCAATTGAGATATAATCTGAGAATGAAAGGCGATTTCTTACTGCTATTGGCGGGACTTGCCGCCAAGGCATTACCCATTCTCACGAAGACGGTTTTGCCAGCTCTAGGTGTGGGAGCTCTCTCGGGACTCGCTAGTTCGGGTGTCGACAAATTAATGGGTAGATGATTGTTTTTGAAGAAGAGGGGAAACGGACTGTTTTTGAAGAAGGGAGGAACCGTGTGTCGCATAGACGTCGAAGGTAAAGGATTGTATCTAAGACCTGTGAGAAAGGGCAGTGGTGATGCTTTCCACGGAGATGGTCTCTATCTGAAGACCGGAGAGAATGTGGAACCGATTTGTGGAGGTTTGTTGTTCAGAGTTCACTGTTTAAGAATATACCCCCTTTGGGTATGTTATTATAAAACAAAAACATTTAAAAATACAATAACAATAAAAAAAAAGAAACAAAGGAGAGAAAACATATTCCAACAGACGTGTTAACAAAACGTTCATTTTACGAAAAGCTTTTTATCTTTTTTCTAAACGTTTACATGAGTATGCATTAGAAAGAAATTAATTGGAACAAATCGTACATGATGCATGTTTAAACGGATACAGAACGTTGTTTTCGTTAATATTGTTATTCATATTCTTAAATCGAAGATATTTCGAAAATATCGAAACGATGAAGTGTTCGAACGAAAAAAAAAGTGTCTTACCAAGATTATCGCATGATTATAGATGTCCTAGATTGATTAAATATGAAGTGAAATCTGTAGAACATTACAATTACGGCAAATATCGTTACATTATTTATTGCATGAAAAACATAGTTAATGTATTTGATCATAGTGATGAAAATATTGAAAAATCTATTCGCGTGTGTGTCGAATTTATTTGCAGATTACACTCGTTCACGTTAAATACATGTAGATCGTGAATCGAATTTGCTGAAAGGTTAGAAATCATTATGGATTATTTTCCATATATTCTAATGACGACGATGACGATAAAACAAAATGAGGGTTTTATCAAAATACGAAAAGCATAAAATCCTTCTTTCGAAAAAAATGTCATCTCTTTCCTATATTATGCGTGATCGTAATAGACAAGAAGTACGTTCAGTTGATGATGTGATGAATAGAATGTGGTATTATAAAGAAACGTAATATATAAAAATAAAAATTTTAAAAAAATACGAAAACAAATAATAGAAAAAAAATAACAAGAATAGAATTTTTTTTTATAATAATAATTAGGAGTAAAACGAACGATTCCATGGAATCGAGAGTTTGGCTTCTTCGAAGGGCACTGTGCAGAGCTTACACGATCTGCATGAACGAAAACTTCCTTGTGTCTTGCATGAAAGATGTCTCGGCTGTCGAGAGGAGAAAGAATTTAATCACATAAATCATTCATGTCTTACATTGGAATGGGAAGACATTGTCACCATGTATTTCATGCACACATTAGAAAACGTCTGATGCAACGACGTGATCGAATGTTGGAATCAATTCATGTTTTGTGTTGGAGAACCTAAGCCCTCTAAATCAGAAGAGTTGAAGTTAGCGCATCCATGTCTCACCACCGAAGACAGGAGATGCATTTTGGAATTTTTGCTGAAAAAGGGGAGACCACTAAAAAAAAATTTCCGTTAAATAATAAGGGATGAAAATAAAAACAAATACATAAATAAATATATACAAATAAATAAATATATAAAAATGAAGATGGAAACTCGAAGGAAAGAAATCTATCCATCGTTAGAGAAGTCGGACATCGAACCCTCGGCACCTTTTCTTCTTCCATCACCGTTAGAATGATGAGAAAGTGACGATGTGGGGCAGAGATATTGAATTGAACAAACCAATAGAATTTAACCATATCTCATGCAAGAGAGAGATTCTTGTCGTTTGCTCAATAAGAAATATTCGAGATTAGAGAAATTTCTGAATGGTGTGGATTTGACTCTGATCGCAACGTCTATGGGTTTGAATGTTGCCAGAATCAGTCTGTTATCAGCCGCTGTCATTGCTCTTCCGGAGTGGCTTTGACTCTCGAGTTTGTTAGTACGATCGGTAATTTAATCACTAAGAAATTATCTGTAAAGGCCAGGAAGCACGAAAACATCAGCGTTTGGCCGATGCAAAGATCAACACCGTGTTGGATAAGATCTCCCTGGCGTTGAAAGACAGCAGAATTTCGGACGCCGACTTCCTCGACATATTGAACGAAAAACGAAAATACGAAATCATGAAAGCAAATATAAGAGCCCAGAGTCATCAGATCATCAAGGAAGAAATGAAGGATTCTCTCATGAAAAAAACGTAGGGAAGAAAAATAAAAATTATATATATAAATTATAAAAAAATATATGAAAAAATAAATAATTACATATATATGAAAAAAAACAACAAATGTATTGCGTCAAATACAAGAGAGTTACCGATACAGTTAACGTTAAAAAAGTACTGACAAAAAAATAAAAGACCCATGCTTTGCGAAGCATTTAAAGTGTGCGGTTTGACCAAGATGCAATTCGTCAAGCGTGGTGCCGGTCTGATGAATAAATTGCTTAATAATCTATCCTTCGAAATGCATCGGCAGAACATCAATTCACGGGACTAGGCACGAAATTAAATAAGTGATTGAATCGAGACCTGATTCCTAAATCTTGGGGCAAACCCATCAATAGGGTGGATTCGGCCGCTTACGCTCATGATCAGTGCTACACTAAACATCCTGACATCGAGACTCGTAATCAAATCTGCGATAAAAACATGTTGATGCAAATGAAAAATATACTGAATCCCACTAGGAGAGAGAGACTCAAAAGTTCGCTGGTCAGTAAAGTGATCAGTACCAAGCGTCAATTCGGATGGGCTCATAAAAAGTGTCCAGAAAAAATTATTAATGAATGCATTGGCCAACGAACTACACAAGCCCGTCATGCATAAATTTCGAAGGAAAAGGGTGTTCATGAAGGGTCAGGATCAGATCTGATCGGCCGATCTGGTTGACATGAAATCGGTTTCAATATGGAATGAGGGCTTTAAATACATACTGACGGTCATCAACGTGTTTTCAAAATACGGATGGATGAGACTTCGGAAGAATAAATCGGGAGCTTGCGTGGTCAAGTCTTTGAAGAGCATATTCGCATCGTCTTCTCGAAAACTGGATAAATTGTGGGTGGACAAGGGGAAGGAATTTTACAACAGTCACGTTCATCCATTGGTCGACCTCTATTCCGTCGAAAACGAAGGGAAAGCTAAAAAGATCGAACGTTGGAATAGAACCATGAAGGAAAAATTTTACAAGTATTTCACAGCCAATAAGACCAAGAAATATATCGACGTTCTAGACGAACTGGCTGATGAATACAACAACAAGCAACACAGATCGATCAAGATGGCTCCCACGGAAGCTAGCGATCCTCGAAACGAAAGATGCGTCTTTGTGAATCTCTATCCCGAAAGGATTAAGATCAAGAAGGTGTCTAGACCACCAAAATTTACAGACGGCGATCAAGTGAGAATCACTTCTTATAAGTCACTTTTCGTAAAAGGTTACACTCCTTGATGGACCGAGGAAATCTTTAAGATTGTTAGAATATTTTACACAGCTCCAGTGACTTACAAAATAGAAGCGTTAGAGGATGACAAAGATGACAGCAGAGAAATCATTGGAACATTTTATGAACAAGAATTGCAGAAGACAACGTTTTGAAAACCAATCCTTCACTTTTTTTTACACATATATAGTAAGGAAAAAAAAAAATAAAATAATAATTTAAAAAAAAAACAATTTATAATAAAAAAAGCAAACAAATTAACACAAACAAAAAAAACATGATGAATGTATTAGATATAACCGAAGGTCTATTGAGAGATGAAAGCATTCAAGAATACGAAGTTCATGAGTACAAACCCGTGACTGGAACCAGTCTGAACAATGCCAGTGAGATAAGAATCAACGTTCAGATTCAAGATCTGTTCGTCCATCCCAGCAAAAGTTACATAGTGATACACGGGCATCTCACAAAGGAAGACGGAAGACGGAAGAGATTACGTCAATGACGACGTGGTCACTCTAGCCAATAATGGCATGATGCACCTGTTCAGTAATATAAATTACATGCTCTCGGGACAAGAGATAGAATCCGTTTTTCAACCTGGACAAGCCACCATGATCTGCGGAGGCTTGACATATCCGGACGATGACGCCGACATGAGTGCAGCTAATACTGGTGCCGCCGCGAGGTTCGGCTACGTCGTCAAGACGTCGAGACCTAGAGGAACGTTTTCGTTCAGGATACATCTGAAAAGCATATTCGAATTCGCAGAAGATTACGGTAAGATTCTTACAGATTAAAACACAATCTGACGTTGATTCGAAAAGGAAACGACGAAGCCATCATGAGACCCACTGCGACCGATGCGGGTAAGATACATCTGAACAAGATATCTTGGTTCGTTCCACACGTGCTTCAGTCACGGAGAAAGTACATCTCTACAAGATCATAGAATCAAAGAGTAAATTACCGGTGGGATTTACAATGAGACAGTGCGACAAGGCTAGTATTCCATCGTCCACCAATCACTTCGATTGGAGATTGACCGTGAAATCTGCTTTGGAAAACCACGATTCATCGTTGTGGCATTTCAGACTGATAGGGATGGGTCTCAAGAGAAAAATCCTTCCCTGTTCGAGCAATGTCACGTGAGAAACATGCAGGTATTTCTAAACGCCACGAGATATCCAACCATTGATTATAACGCATCTTTCGATAAGAATGATTTCTGCAGGCTATACGGCGACGCCGCCGATTTCAGAAAGAAGTATCATCGACTGGACGAATTGATGGGTACTCCTAACATCACTCCCATCGAATACAAATCGATGTATCCCCTGTTCGTATTCGACATTAGCAAACAGAGAGAGCGACTCAAGAGTAGCGTCTCAGACACTCAGATCAAGATGCAATTCGACAGGATCGTGTCGAAGAGAACCGAGGCTTTCACCCTAGTCCTGTCAGATAGAGAGTTAGAATTCGAATCGGATGGACACAAAATGTCCATCGTTCAATGAAAAAAATAATAATTAAAAAAAATTAAAATACCCCCAAAAAAGTAATGAATAAAATAATTAAAAAAAAACATAATTGGATTTTGAGAAATTGAATATTCAGTCTCTTAAAATCCAATTTTTTTTATTTTATTTTGAGTTGTCTCCCCTACATCACCAAAGTGATTATATATATTTCATTTTTTTTTTTTTTTTTCGCTGTCTGTTCAAAGGACTGAGTTCGATGAACAGAGAGACCACTGAAGTGGCGGCTTCAGGATTATTGGTTTTCGTCTTGAAATTGATCCTATACCCCATCTTCACCTTGAGAGGTGTACTGAAGACACAAGTGTTCAAGTGTTGATCCTTCATCTTTTCGACTCTGTACCTCTTATTGGTTTCCACACCATTCACCATAAGATTAATGACCGCTCTATTCCTCGAATCCGAAGAAGTCAGACTCATTCGAATAATCTCACCTCCCGCCGACATGGGATATCCTATCAGACTGTGCAGTGGTCCGTTACCTCCATTTCTGAAGGACCATTCAGCTTTTTCTGCTTCTAACGCATTGCTCTCCTCGGCCCAAACGGTGATCAATTGTCTGACATATTTTATCTTTTCTACGACAGACATCAGAGTGCAAGAATCCGATTTGTGTGCGCGGGATCCGGCAGATTCGTGAGTGCGTGTCCTCCCATGTCCAGTTTGCCTTCCATGATATCACCCTTTCTCCAGACCGTATTATCGTCCAAGTACTGGCTGCTGACTGCGCTGGAAGCGAATTCCAGTTCGTCGTCGAGATCGAATAGATTGTGACCAGCCATGTCGATGCCGGTCTCCATGATTCCTCCGGATTTTTTGTTCAGATACAATTTCTCGTCTTGAGATTTCAGATAGGATTGAGAATTCTGTAGGGCAGAATCCAAATAGCCTTTGTTGACCGCCGTCAAGTCTTTGTCCACATCGTTGATCTGGGACAGATTCAATATCTTGTTGAGTCCTGCATCCAGATCCGATTTCATTTCTAGCTCATCGACGTTATTCTTTCTCAGTTCCAAGTCTACATACTGTTTGGTCGCTGCAGCTTTAGGATTCGTGGGAACGGGCACGTTGGTTATCTTGTTAGAATTCGCGTTCAATTAAGACTGCATCACTTTAAGAACGTAGCGATCTCTCAGATGTTTACTGAATCTCCCGCGAGTGTCGTCTGCATATCTTTTAGTGGCGACATCAGTCGAATCTCTAGGATACGCTACATTCACCACTCATTTAGATTTCAAGACAAGATCGTCCGTCATGTCTTTATTCACGTAATTATCTCTCATCATCTGCCGGAAATGTTCGTCTCCTCTATCGACATATTTTTTAGTTGCGGCATCTGACAGATCGATCGGTTCGGGAAGATTGTAGATTTTCGTATTGTTTAAGTTTAAAGGTTCTTCTCGAGGTTCGTATCTCCAGACGTATCATTCGTCCAAGTTGGCAATGTCACCACCACCACCAACAACTTCAACCGTTTTTCTTTTCTTTCTAGATGAACCTTCATTATCGTCAGTGCGATCAAATTTATCAACTGTCATTTTGTTTTGTTCTGTTTTGTTATTTTATTTACTTTTTTTTGTTTTTATTTTAATTAGAACTTTATTTTTTATATTCTTTATTTATATATCTATCTATATCAATTTTTTTTAATTTAAATCGTTGAGCATATCCTGAAAGTGATCTCCTTCCGCCCATCTCTTAAGAACGTAGAGACACAGGTGACCGCAACACACTCGATCCTGCGCTTGCACTCATTCGGTATTGTAAATAACTGACGTTAAAGAGTTCCTTATTTCTATCGGTGGTGAGATTCCGTAACTATCGAAAAAATAATTTTTATTCTGATTCGAAAACCACGTGACCCAATGAGTGCCCTCACATCCGATATCATCCAGATTTAAAATTCCACATTCCGAATCGTCATCTTTTTTTCTTGGTAAGGCATCTCTAGAAAACACACCTCGAAAAGATTCATTCAGTGTTGGATAGGGGTTTGTTGGGTAAGATGACACCTTTTACGGGTATGTGTTTTATTTTCTTGTTCATAAATATGTTTTTGTTTTTTTTATTTATTATTTTTTTTTATTCTTTTTTTAATTTATAACTCGCGAGTTCTTTTTTAAACTTACAACATTTTTATGTCTTCAGTCATACTGCATTCATCCTCTCGATTTTGTTGTTGAAATATCGAGGAATAATGTCCAAATGCGAAAGTGTGTATTTCATCCTCACATATAATTCTCTTATCATCGTCCGTTGTCAATGCAATCTTATTGATTTCTTTGGTGTACATCTCATGCTTTTCACTTTGAATCGCAATCATCTTTTTATACACCATCGAACCTTCGAAAAGACACTCTTCATACTCGTCGAAAGCGATGTTTTTATTTGTCACACACGCTTGAACGCCTTTACATCTCTTGATCTCTGCAACGTCGAGGAGATAAGCGTACAATTTTGGTCTCAAACCAACGAATTTGGTGATCTGTCTTCCACTGCTCTCATCTTTGAATTTACCTAAAACCTTTTTATTGACACCCTTTGGAATCTTAGATGAGTGGTCGTCGGGATAATTACTCGTGTTGAACCATTTGTTCACGTCTGGTGCTATGTCCTCATAGACGTCTCTAGTCTCTATCTCGTAAGCTAGACTGTTTGTGTAGGTGAACAATAGTTTGGCTTTCGAACCGAATTTGGATTTGACATAATCATAGTGAAACTCTTGCTTGCTGACGTCTAAGATGATCGCTCCGAGATAACAGGGTTTGCCGAACTTCAGATGCGTCTTTTGCATGTGTACAGCCACTAGATTTTCGTCGAATATGATTCTATATTGATAATTGGGTTTCGCGATTAATTTTCTAGACCTCTCTTCAGACGTAACAAGTTGAACATTGGTTCTATTCCTAATGTGTTCCATAGATTTCCCGTGCACACAATTGTTCGTGAGTTTGAAGAAATCTTTTTCGAAGTCGCTCTCAGTCTGCATTCTTAAATTCATGTTGAGATCGATGTATTTTTTCATTCAAGGCTCCTCGTCGAATCGAATGATTCGATGCATGTCAATTAATCTCATCCCGTGATCGATGTAACATTTCAGATTTTTGCAATAGACGACGTACTTGCGTTTGTGTTTTAAATTAGGAATCATGCGTTCATGAGCCAGTGGATAACCGATGTGTAGATCGTGTAACGGATAGTCCAAATCGACTTCTAGAATACAAGGATAGTGTCTCCATTTTTGTTTTTCTTCCAACGTTTCGACCCATTTGAAATTTCCGATTGGTAAAGGATGACTCATGGCCCAAATTATTAGCATCCCAATACTGTATGTATTTACTTGCTTTTTTTCCAAATCGAAGTCTTTTCCCATGTGAGAATTATTAGCTTTAGCATATCTGGTGGAATTCCTAGAGACGCCACCCCTCACAACCTGTTCAAACAGGAGCAACATGTCGACATCCGTTAATAATTCTAATCGGACTTCGGTCGTCTTCAAGAGTGCATCCCAGGCAAGTGCTGTTATATACCAAGCCGGATCTAGTTCGTAATGTCGACGACACACGCGTCGAAAATTTTCGAACACATCAGTCAAGAGAAGCACATTGTTTTTCAGATAGAGGTCGTGATAATCTCTCATGGATTTCATGTCGAATAATCTCCACACTTTTTCCGCGTGTTCGTCGGAAATGTGAGACTGGAATAATTTCGAAAAAAAATCTCCTTTATGGGCTAGAGCGACGTCTTTGAATTTCTCGAGATCATTCATGTAATCCTAAGGGTAGACACCTTTCCTCAACATGACGTCCACCAATTGTCGTCACTCATCAAAATGTTTACCCGTGATTTTAAATTTCTCCCTATTCAAACTGTCGACTAATTTTTCCAGACTGGCCGACATGAATTTATAACTGTTAATGGAATGTATCGCTCTACGGATGGGAATTGTTTTCTCGCTCAATCCATCGACGTCTATATTTTTATCAGAACCTTCCAATTAGTGAACGTAATGTATTTTTCATCACTGTGCGCGAAGCAGCTCAAACCCACTCGCTGACACCCATATTTTTCACAAACAGGTGACTGTCGTAGACCGAGAGATTAAGAAATATCACCGGATAGAATTGAGCGTCTCGAAATTTTAAATTACATTTGTTGTGAGCAGCGCCACGAACAGACTGTAATGATCGTGATCTTTAACATTTTTATTATTTTCACGGTTATTATCGAATGATTGTTTGTAGATGTGACATTCGGTGGTTTCCTTGTATTCTTCCCATTCCTCTGGTGTGATGATCATGTCTTTGGATTTTTAAAAAATTATCGTATAATTCTTGAATTTTCGATTCTAACTCTTCCACGATTTTTTTAGCCACGTCGTCGTCATCTGAACGTTTAGTGTAGACGAATGGACTTTACAATTCTCGATCGTCGAAAGAACATGTCACGTAATAACAATAACCTGAAGGTACGTGCTTCAGATGTTTTTCGACTTAACTCCTACGCTCGTCGGGCTGGCAATAATTCATTTTCGTGGTGAAACATCCGAAATCGGCGTAGACGACGAAGGGAACGGGTCAACTCGCCCTAGGGTCAACTCGCCCTCGGGTCATGTCGCCCTCGGTTCAAGTCGCCCCGGGTTAACTCGCCCCTGGTCAAGTCGCCCCCAGTTAAAAAAATGTAACTCTAGTTATATCAGCATTTTTTTTTATTTTAATACTATAATCTATTATTTACATATTATGAAGTCCAGCCAGACCAGCATTTTTTATTTCAATAATATATATTTGATTATTTTACAATATAAATTACAATATAAAGTTGGTTACAGCACTCGTACAAAACATGTAAAAACACATTTATACTAATTAAACATGAAAATGTATTGAAAACGCCGAGAAATATATGACGAACAATGGGGAAGTAAAACCTATTTCCTTTTCGCCGAGGAATGGGGAAACGTTTTTTTCCGAAGTTCGAGAAAATGTATTGAAATCACAAATGATTTTCGCCGAGGAATATCATGTGGAATGGGGAAACGTAGGTTCCGATTTTAATACATTTTTTGGAACTTTGTATGGTTGCCCGTGGCTTTGGAGATTAGTCTCTCCCACGAGCATCCTGGAAGGGCTTTATCAATCGAGTTTTTTCCGTTTTGGGGTGGACGCGTGTGATTACGACACAGGGGTTTGGTTGCGGATGGCCCCGTGTCGTGTTGGTTTTATTGGTCACCTTAGGGGCGTTTTAGCTTCTACTTTACTGAATAATGAATAATGTATAATAATATATATACATACATATTTACGCATATTTACGCTTGTGAATAAATTTTCGAACATTTGCGCAAGAAACATGAAACAATCAGCCACACAATCAATCTCAAATAAACACCAACTGGCATGTGATTACTGTAAAAACAAACATCTTGACTGTTAACAAAAATATAATTCATCAAAGATGATTTTGAAGAACCGCTATTCAGTTTGAGAAATTCGTGTCAACTCGGTCGCTGTAGATTTGTTTTTTATTCAATCATTGTATCGTCTGCATTCAAGATGTTAGTATGTTGTGTTTATGTGCTCCCTGTTATTCGATGGGTTTTCTATGAAAGGATTTTCTAAAAGGATGATTAAAAATGTTGAAGGTAAGTACTTCAGTTATTATTTTTCAGTTTTTCTCGGCAATTTAACCAAAAAAAAGTTTACCCCTTCCCCAATTTTGTAAAAAAAATTACCCACCCACCCCCCCCCCCCCAAAAAAAGTTTTTCACGGGTCAACTCGCCCCTCAAATGTGGGTCAACTCGCCCCCCGATCGGGGCGAGTTGACCCGGGAAAACTAGCGGGGGCGAGTTGACCCGAGGGCGAGTTGACCTGGAACCACGAGGAATGGCGGCTCTAATCATCTTTTGCAGTTGCAAAAGTTCATGTAAGTGTTAGGTTTAGGCATTTCGATGGCAACGCTTGGCCTTTCATTGCAATATTCCTGATGACGTGTCAACGATTCTTGACAATGGAACAAATTCATGCAGTTGAAACAGAAAAATCTCTCGTTCTTATGTTTAGAAGTCTGCTTCGACAACAATCGGCTCATATTTTTAGTCTAGCAATAATGTTGATTGTCACTCTCGGAAATTAATAACACATTAACAATCTTTTCTCTCTCTTTGTGCGAAGTCAGTCTGAGAGAATAAACTATTCGTTTTTCATTGTCGCATCACAGGACGTTCATGGTCACGGTGGGATTTAGCCTTTCGAAACACTCAATGTCTTCCAACCGCGTCGGGAATGGCACTCCCGCCCAATCGAGATATTTACAAGTCTCAGCGTACTTGGGAACTCTGTCAGTATGCTGTTCTACAGGACACAAGGCCGATATGATCGCCCATTTGAAACACTCACTATCCTCTTTATTTTTCACGTTAATCACAGCATGTTTATTATATACGAAATAAGGCAATTTTATATAGGAAGACGTTCTCAAAGGATTGTGTTTGTCCACATGAATCCCAAGATTCAATACCTTCTCGAACGTCCAACCACTTCGCTTGAGATGATAATGAGCCATAGATTCCAACATCTTGTCTTTCATCACATCGTAAACATCGGATAATTGGGAACGGGACGACTCGCCGCCGGGACAACTCGCCGTACCCGAGGTGGGACGAGTCGCCGTCGGGATAAGTCGCCGTGGAGTAGTAATTGATAAGTAACACGCGGCAGAGGATTAAAATTATCTTTATTAATACTCATGACTTATATATACGATACAACTTTGGTACTTTCATAAAACATGGATTTAACTGGATTTAATTCTGTTTTTTTTCAATTCACGGAGGTTGGATTTATTTGTAAAAATACTCTACAGGTAAGTAAATGATAAAATTAACAGTATTTCAATAGAATAAATTAAGAATAAATTACATTTTTTGAAAAACAAAAAACGGGACAACTCGCCGTCCGACGGCGACTGGTCCCGACGGCGACTTGTCCCGTACCCGGATAATTCGACGTCTCTATACACAGTCTCGTTTTTCGATTGGAAATAGGTATCTTCCTCCGCGCTCTCACCTGTGTTCGCATTGACCCTTTTCATCAAACAATGCAAAATCATTTTTACTTTTAGACCCTTTTCTAGATGTTTTCGAAATGCATCCAACACTCGGGAGCGGGTCTTTTCGGCCTCGGGAACATTCGGCCTCGGGAACATTCGGCCCCGGGAACATTCGGCCTGGGAACAATCGGCCTCCGTTTTCAACAAGGGAGACTAAGAGAGACGCGGTTTCATATGAGTTTAAATACCTTTATTACAACTAACAACAAAAATAAATACCGTGTAATATAAAATATACACAATATAAAATACATTTACACTTTATATATACTGGCACACAACCTCAAAAATCTAGATGTCGTTATATCATTCTCTTTATATTTCTCCGATGCTTCCTCTAACTTCTTGGATACCTTTGGACAAGCAAGTAAGCGAGCAAGATTGATATTGTACTCGAATGCGCCGAAGGCGCACGGGGATGATGTGGGGTTTGCACGACCCGAATAACTTTGCTTTATAATTTTATTTCCTTATGAATACTGAAATCGCAGTTTGTTGGTTGTTTTAGAAAAACAGAAAAAGAAACCCAAACAGTCACTGGTTTGGGAGTAGCCTCAGCATGCTATCCATAACGGTTACAAAAAGGAAAAAATCCACCGATATGTGTTTCTGAAAGCTGAAGCAATTAATGAAATGAAAGGTTTCAGCGCGTAGAGGGCGCACAGGGACGATGTGAGGTTTAAATCCCTTGAGACCCGAACAACTTTATTTGCTTTATAACTTTATTTGCTTACGAATCCACGAGAGTTTTTTTTAAAGCTGGAAGTCATCCATCAACCTATAAGGGAGAGGGATATAGTTACAATCTACATAAAAAGGTTAAGTGTTCAAAGAAACTGTAAAAACAGTATATATGATCGCCCAATCAGGTGCGATTAAATCAATCAAGTTTGAGTCGTACTGTAAAAACGCTATATGAGTATCTCATCAGAGGCCAGAACATTGATCACTACTTCAGAAGAACTTATAAAACAAACTTTTAAAGCTGAGTTGTGCCAAACAACATCCAAAGAAGAAGTATATCATTTCGGGTTTGCATGTCGGCATTGGAGCACACATATTGTCATTCTGTTATTCAATACAGTGGATTTTACACCATGGATTTTATATTTCATTATTCATTATGGATCGGTGTCGTGCTTAATATATTTCGACTTTAGGAATAAAGGTAGGTCATACATATTATTCTTTAAAAAAATATTCTGGAAAAACACCTAATATACAAAAAAAACACAACAAAATTAACTAAAAAAATATCTTTTAAAGTTATTTTTCAACTCCCAAACTCAGAAATGTTTTACCAAAAGTGGGAACATTCGGCCTCAAAAGTGGGAACATTCGGCCTCGACTGAGGCCGAATGTTCCCGGAAAAATACCTGGGGCCGAATGTTCCCGAGACCGAAAAGACCCGGACCCCAACACTCCACCCTTCGCCCATTCAATGAACGATTCGGGGATCGAGATTTGCAAGACTGGGAATCGCGTCAAAAGTTTTAAAATATCCTTTAATGGCAATGTCTCATTCTATCGGAATCAACGATTTCTCTAACACTTTGAATACGATTCCCTCTATCACATCGCATCCCTTTTTTACCTCCAGCACTCTCACGACTGCATCCCTCGCTTTTCATAACGAATCGCCATCTCGAACCGCATCGCTTTTCATTTTTTTATCATTCTCTTTCGAAACCTGCTGATCCACTTGTTAACAGTCTTCTTCTTAGTTTCCACTGTCGTTTGTTGACGTTGTTTCATCACTACTCCATTCTCATTTTTTTCTCATGATTCGTGTTTTTGTCACTGTCACAGCCCTTTCGTCTACTCCCTTTCCATTGAGTAACACCTTTCAAATTCAATGACTGACGTACTTTGTTTAGTAATTTCACTAGTGGTAGATCATAGGTCTCCTCACGCACGACCCCAATCAATTGCCCTTTGGTTCTGTAACAGCTGTAATTTTTAATTCCTAGATTTCTACAGTACTTTTTCAACTCGGCTACAGTAGACGAATATAACTTTTCCACGTTAGATGTTGTTGTTTTTGACATTTTTTCTCCACGTCTGTCAATCTAATAGCGTCGTGAGATTCCAACCTATAAATTTTAGAGTCAAACTTTGAATACCTTTCGACTCTCTTCAATTTTAATGCAGATTTTTTTAGGGGTGGAGGATTTCATGACCGATTATTGTTTTAGTTGTCGTTTTGTTGAATTTTTTTTTATAAAAAATATTAAATTTTGTGTTTTTTTTTAAATGATGATAATTATTAATTGTAAAAATATTCTTTTAATTTTTGTTTTTTCTTCTTATATATATATATGTAAAAAAAATAAAATAACAACTTTTACAGTTTTTTTTTCTTTATTGACAAAACAAGCACGTAATGGAAAGGAAGGAAAAAAAGTATAAAAAGGAAGATGTTTTCAGCTCTGGTCGTAACCCTACCCCTCGGCGAGGATTGAAAATATAACTTTCGTAATCTACTCGTCGATACCTTTGATTTGATAGGTCACATGACTACCTTCCTGAAACTTGATTTTCTGATGGTCATGCCCCACCCCCAAGTAAAATAGAAAAAAATATCATTTTCATAATCTCCTCGATGAGTCTTTCAAATGATACATCAGATGCCTGGCTTTAAAAAAGGAAGACGTTTTTCAGCTTTGGTCGTGACCCCACTCCACGGCGAGGATTGAAAATATAATTTTCGTAATCTACTCGTCGATACCTTTAAGTTGATAGGTCACATGACTACCTTCTTGAAACGTTTGATGTTTTTCGGTTCCAGTCGTGACCCCACTCCCACGACGAAGATTGAAAATATAATTTCCGTAATCTACTCGTCGATACCTTTAATTTGATAGGTCACCCGACTACCATCTTGGATCTTTTGATGTTTTTTTGATTCTAGTCGTGACCCCACCCCACAGAAAATTGACATGTTACATTCAATTTTTCTGATTCACCTGGGAATGTCTTTCTGAACAACTTAACAAATCTTTTAATTGTTTTGCGATCCCTCTCATCGATTTCCTAACCTTTTTCCCCGTTACATCCCGAGGGCGTGTAAATTCACAAAAGCAAAATTCATGTTTTTTCAATCGCGATCCTCCTCCTCCAAATCCCCCAGATCGTCGTCCAGCTAACCTTACGATTCTCGGACTAGCGCGCTCAATCTCGAACGGTCGAGTTTGCTGGACCAATCTACGAATTCACCTCGATCGAACCGTCGTCTTTTACCGTGAAAAGTCCGCGTCCTGGATCGAGTTTTACTGGACCAATTTTCGCATTCACCTCGATCGAACCGTTGTCTTTTACTGTGGGAATCGACGTTCGATCGAGTATTTTTCCTGCCCAAAATTAAAAAAAACACTGTTTTTTCGGAATTTTTCCCAATGTGCTAATCTGCAGCCGATCACAATCGTGCAAAATTCACCCCAATGGGAAAATCAGTGTTAAATTTATCAAAAAGCGAGTTTGTCAAACCGGGAATTTTTTAGACTTTTTCAACGAATTCTGTTGAAAGTGGTCCAGAAATGTTCGAATTTTAAACATTTTCCGGGAAAAACCAAGGGTTTTCGGTGAAAAATTGAATTATTTTTGAGAAAATCCCACATTTTCCAAGAAAATAATTTTTTTTAGTATAAAAATTGGGGTTTTTCCAAAAATAACTCAATTTTCTGGACCACAAAAATGTCTGGACAAACATGCACATATCATCTACTGTGGATAAATGAAGGCAATTTTACGTGTTCAGTGTTGACCGGATGAATGGACCAATGAATGAGCGAGGGAATGGGTAAAAGGCTATTTTACATATCCATATCCAGTGTAAAGTATCTATGTCCTCTAATGGGTGTATTATACGGATGGTAAGTGCTGTGTTGATGTGCCCGTATGAGTTGATATTTGCTGGATGGCAAATTGAGTATTTGCGGTTGAGTAGTCGGAAAAGGTTTGCAGGCATTGTGCTGAGTTGAAGTCTGACTGTGAGTCACTGTGGTGCGATTACATCAACTTTAAATGGTAGGTGTTGTTTTGTTTTGGTTTATTTTTTTTATTATTTTTTTTATGCATTTATTTTTGGGGGTGCGTGTGTGCATGCGCGTGTCTACCTGTAGGTATGTGTGTGCGTGCGTGTGTGTGTCTGTGTTTAGGGGGCTTTTGTGTGTATTCGCACGTGACTAGTCGTAAGCTAGGTTTGTGGTTGAGGTCTTCACTTGCATGGGTTTGAGGTTGTTGCTTGTACAATAAATATTTAGCAGAAGCTGTTCCCAACCAACCAAGAATTGTCGTTATGTCTGTTTCGCTCTAACTTTTCTATTTCTTCTCTCGTTCTAAATTTATAAATTAGACCTTCATGGGTTTTTAAAAATACTTTTCCATCCACTGACCAAGAACTGGGAACGAAGTCTAGAGAAAATGCCTTTTTCAGCAGGAAATTGTTTAATTATGTCAGATAGATATACCAGAGCCTTTCAGGAGCTTTCCCACTTTTATCACATCAAGTTTGTGTGTTCGGGAAATAAATTTCACTATTATGGACGGTTTGTTTGAATTGTTTGAGTTTTTGAGTCTATGAGCTATTGATATTCTAGAAGGATCTTTGCTTTATTTAAGTTTCTCGATCAGAACTCTTGTTACTTTCTTAGTTGTTTCCTCTGCTGTTTCTCTCGTATCATTGTCCAGGCTCTGTCTTACAAACGAGAGTTCTAGCGATCCTGTTAACCCTTTACCCAACGCAGACGGTATCAAAATTTATTATTTTAAATACCATTTTTTCAAATTTTTCAAAAAAATTCAACAAAACCATATCATGTGACCCCTCGTTGGAACGAGCTCGTTCCAACGAGGGTCACATGATATGGATTTGTTGAAATTGTTTAAAAAATAATATTTTTTCAACTGCTGAATTTGCATATTACGCGGGCGGATGCGGACGATTCGTTAGGTAAAGGGTTAACTCTTTATCTTGCATAACGACCATACACGGCCAGCGCTATTCACAAAAATCGCGATTCAGCTTTTATTATCGTTTTAGTTTCTGTCTCGAAAAAATAGCTTATGACGAGCTCGATCCAATGAGGGTCCATAAGGAATGTTTTGAAACAATTATGAAAAATGTTTAGTCATTAAAGAATTTTTTCTGCGAGTGTCGTCTGCTGCTCAGGTTGGGTAAAGGGTTAAACAGAGATCAGTGAACAGTCATTCGCATAGATGTTTCAATACTGACGATGCGGGTCGGTTTAAGAAGTTCAGAGATGCACCGATGACTTGTGTTAATAATATGTAATCATGTTGACAGGGCAAAATATATGGGAAGGGAACACAATAATAAGCGTGGAGTAGACTTTCCACCTGGAGGATAAATCTAAAAAGCATACGAAGGAGATGAAAGAAGAAGAAAATTGCAGCCATTAGACATCTTGGCTGAACTCGGAGACCCACTTGCTGTAATTTTATTTTTATTTAGTTTAGTGCTAGTCCGCCCTGCACAGAGCAGGTGTAACAGCTTTCACAGACATACATACGTTCAAGCACAAGTAATGAAATACATTCTTGGATAACTCGTTATGAAATTCTGTGACTTTATTCAAGACGTGGCAATCGCACATCGTTTGGGGTGGAAGGTTATAAAGACCACTCCATCAGAACAAATATAAGGAGCGGAATATATCTTTTTATTTTCTTCTACCAGAATTTACGCCTGTGACTTGATTTTCATATAACTGCACCCCATGTTCTAGTGTGCTTGAAAACAGAATAACTTCACTTTAATGCCATTCACAAACTTCACTGTAAGGTGTCATTTAATAATCCAATAATATTCCAGCACCATAACCATTTAAGGTATCGCGGAACTAAATACTGAAATTAGAGTGAACCGCCTTAAAATTTTGCACTCGGAAAATATGCAATCTCTAAAAATAAACAGCCTTGGGAAATATATTGTTTCAATAAACGTTTGAAACATTCTTTTGACATCTTGCATTATTGTTGAATATTCCTGATAAAAAAGAGGATGATTTGATGACTTATGGACCTAAAAAGTACAATTTACTTTTTGTGTGTTTTTGTTGGGAATTCCCTGAAAAATATGTGCACGTGACCGGTACTTCCCTTTGTGTCAGTTTTTCTCTCTTATTTGTTGCATGACCCCCTGTTTTCAGATCAGAAAAAGTTGTCTGAAGGGCTATACTTGACAGAGATATTTGAATGCCAAAATTAAAGGATGCGATCATATTTTTTTCCGCCTGAAGGTTATAATGGTCGCCTATGGGAAAATATTTGGTTCTGTGATACCTTAAACGGATTGTACTTTTCAATAAACAAGCACAATCTTCTTTGAAACACAGATACGCGCATAATTTCATTCTTCTCGGCCCACCGTCGGATTCAGCTGTTAGGGACTCCTCTACCCTCTCTGAGAAAGGGTCGAGGCCCATGCAATGGGGAAAACCTGCATCATTAAGGCTCCAATTGGGAATTTAGTTGGGAGAAGAAACACATAAAGAATAAGAAATGTTACCTTCAGATTGAACTCTGAACATACATGTACAGCACATGCAGTAAATTTTATAACAGACAGTTGCATGAAATAACGATCAGTCTCTGTAATCTCTATTCAATAAATTAAATAAATTGTTCTTATACCATTAAATAATGAAGATATTTATGTATTTTGCTACCCTTCAACAGTTGACATTCTGTAGCTTTGTGGTTGTATCTAGTCAATCCTGGCTGCCAATAAAGTGCGTATTTATTTTTTAAGGCAGGGCGTATTTATTTTTTAACCCTTTACCCAACGAAACGGTCAAAACTGACAGGCACTGTTCGCAAAAATCACCATTTAATTTTCATAATTGTTTAAAACGTTTGTCTCAAAACACAGCTTATGACCCCTCATTGGAACTAGGTGGTTGAGCTCGTTTCAATGAGGGTTCATAAGCTATGTTTTTGACACAAAAAATTCAAGAATTTAGTTATTCAAGAATTTTGTTTTCAAATGTCATCTTTCGTCATCGCTAAAGGGTTAAGGAGCGTATTTACATTTCAAACTGAGTAATCAGATATTTCAGACGAACAACTGGGTATATCCCGCCTATACATACACCGGAGGTCAAATACGAGAGTCGGAATAGTCTGAGGGTGTTGAATATTTGCAATGTTTACAGCTCTGACTGAGACGTCCCGAAGATGCATCACGGAAACACTGAAGGTGAGGTGAATTACAGAGAACGGTAACTTGAATCCAAATAAATTTTGACGAATGTAAAATTCCTACAAATGTAAACTGAGGGAATCTATCAATTACGAAGCCAGAACAATGAGGTGATAAGGTGTTGATTAACGCTTTTTCTCCAAAAGCAAAGTGAATATTGAATTTGTTGTATCCAGTTGGAAAGATTAATTTGTGTGCCATTATAAACAGAACTCCACAGTGGCGTCCCTAAGGTATGGCAGGTATAGTACGTACACTGAGCGCCACTTGAATGGGGAGAGGAAGGAGGGCGCCACCGATCCATTTTTTCACGTTGTATTAACTAATTTCCGATAATGTTCAAATAAAAGGGGCACGTAACCCCTTTTACTATATTTTTTGCAGTATGTGTTATTTTTATAGTGCTAGGTTGGTTATGTACTTCGGGGGAGGGGGAGGGGAGTAGGGATATCACCGGAGAGGAATGGAGTACCCACGACGTTGTTTATGTCATATCTCCGTCCGATTTACACACTTTTTTCCAATTTTGTTATTCAGACCAAGAGTACTATTATAATGTGCCTTGATTTCAAGTTCGTGCAATTAAATTTAATTTTGACTTTTTCCGACAATGTAGAAATGAATGTGACAATTCACCCCTTCAACTACAGTAGGGTTGGCGTGGATAGGTCGTAATCCACAAGTGGGCAGTGATGTAATAAAAATTATCATCAGCAACAATTTAATTAATGAAGCACCGGGTTGTACGGGTACGGGTACTTCATTAATTATTTTTTTGGCGATTAATCCTTGAATTAGTGTTTGGAATCTAATGTTATATGCATCCGTGGAAATATTGTCCACCCTGGAAAGTGACCAGTCCATGGCGGGCACACTGTATTCCATTATTATCGTGGTATGTGGTGTACGTTGGGGGGGGGGGGGGGCAGAGCTATCATCGGAAGGGGGGGGGGGGGTAAGGAATAAACGCATAGCGTCTTTTACAAACTGGTAGTCCGAGAGGTTGAGTCTATCGATGCTGTCGATTTCGCATTTTGAATGAAATTACCACCCTAATGTGTTGTTCATTCTTTTAACAGCTAAAAGGAAGCAATGTGCGGAGAAATGTTGAAAAAAGAATTCAGGCTCTCATCGCTTGGAATGAATTTCACCGAACCAGATCGGTTTTGTCGATTTGAATGCGGATTTACTAGGCTATATTTGCTGTGGCGCATGTTTTGGGCGGTTTTTCACGTTGGATGGATTCTGGTCACTGGCATAAATGCAGAAAAATGGGCTTCTGATCCATCTCAGGAAATCAAGTGGTTTATTTTTCTCACGCATTGGGCTTATTTCATATTAACTGTAGATACGCTTATTCAGTGCTGTGTTGTTATATATACGTTCATTAGAAGGAAAGATATCCTGGACGCAGAAAGCGATAAGTTGACGTGGTATTTAAAGGTTTCATGGTTTGTTTTAAATATATCGAACACATCCTCGTTGCTTGTGACAGCCATGTTCTGGATAATCTTATATACACCTGAGTATACTATCTACCCTCAAATCATAGTTGCGCATGGAGTTAATGCAGTATACGTTTTATTGAATATGTTTTTCAGTGCAGTACCAGTTAGAATTCTACATGCTCTATATCCGATGATATTTGGCTTAGTGTACGTAATATTTTCTTTGATTTACGACTTGGCTGGAGGAAGGAATTCTGTAGGTGATCCATACATATATCAGATGATAGATTGGTCAGCTGATCCAGAATTGGCCACAATATACGGACTGGCCACTTTTATTGCACCTCTTGCACTTCATGTGATCATTTTCGGAATATTCAAGCTGAGGGTATTTATCTATTCAAAAATGAATTGCTGTCGAAAGTTAACAACCAACGAAGGTAACGTACGTATGGAGAACTATGGATCCCTGAAGACTACGACGAGTTAATCGCTCACCTCCGCATTATTTCTTGTGATACTTCATCATTGTTTTCTGTACGCTGCAAAAGATATAGGTTCTCTTTAGAACCAAAACTTGTTCTAATCTTGTCCCTGAGATGGAACCAGTTCTGTTTAAACAGTATTTATTTCAAATCAAATAAATTTACCAAGATTAGCATTCAATTTTAACAGAATATTACATGAACTGAAGTAGATTTAGCAGTAAACTTGGAGCTTATTCAACGCAGTCGACAAACATTTTGAAACAAAGGAGATATGAACAGTTGGCATATCGAACCAGTTTTGGTTCTGTATAGAACCAAAACTGGTTCGATATGCCAACTGTTCATATCTCCTTTGCTTAATAATGATTTGAGACAACCTCGTATAAGCTCTAAACTTGCGACTGAACCCCCTCAGTTTATGTTTAATTCTGTTAATATTTAATGTTAATCTTTATAAATGTATTTGATTTGAAATAAATACTGTTTAAACAGAACTGGTTCCATCTCAGGGACAAGATTAGAACCAGTTTTGGTTCTAAAGAGACCCTATTTTTTTTGCAGTGTGGAGCTGGATTGCTGTAACGTCAGCGAAAAACTTCGCAATTCAATCATCCCTCGTGTGTGTGGGGGTCCAAGTCAATCAAAATAGTCATTCCTCCCATCGGTGACGTTTAATACGCGGTGATTGAAGTCACGGCTTGACAGCTTTCACATCAGCAAGCATCAAACAGAAGCTTAGAATGACAACGAGAAGTCCTGTATAAGCTTTCCAATCTTGGTACATATTTTGTTAACAGTAACTAAAATATATTGTAACATATTCGATTTTCATAAATATAGAAATATATTTTTTAAAAAGTGATCGGAGACTGCGGGGCGGAGGCAAGTTCAATACCTTTTTGTTGATCTTTCGTAATTTATAGCAGCAATCCCCGCATACTCCGGAAGATAAGGGCCTGTGAATTTTTTTTCTCTGATCAACGTGTGTTCTAGCGATCCCGTTAACCCTTTACCCAACATGACGACCATATACGGCCAGCGCTATTCACAAACACCGCGATTAAATTTTATTGTCGTTTCAGTTCTGTCTCGGAAACATAAGCCCATCGAGCTCGTTCCAATGATGGGTCATGAGATATGTTTTTGAGACAAATGAATGAAAATGTTTGGTCAGTGAAGTAAGTTTTTTTGTGAATGTCGTCTGCTGTTCCGGTTGGGTAAGCGGTTAAATAGTGATTAGTGTACTTGCGACATTGTCATAGATGTTTCCATAATGGTGATATGGGTCGGTCTAAGACATTCAGAGATGCATTGACGTGTTTATAATCCGTAATCATGGTCAACGGGCAGGGGTATGCGGAGGGCAATACTACAGTAACAAGTGTGGAGAGGACTCTCCATCAGGGGGATAAATCTCAAAGCATAAGAAGTAGAAGAAAGAATTAGAAAATTGCAAACATTAGACATCCTGGTTGAACTCGGAGACCTACTTGCTGTAATTGTATTGTTATTGCAGAGCCGGTGTTAAAGCTTTCACAGTCATACGGTCAAGCACAGGTAATGAAACGCATTCTATGACTCGTTATGAAATTTTGTGACCATATTCAAGACGAGGCAACCACACATTGTTTAAGATGGAAGGAATATTTCTATTTTTTTTCTTCTACCAGAATTTACGCATGTGACTTGATTACCAGATAACCATCAGTCCATATTCTAATGTGCTTGAAAACTTCACTCCAATGCCATTTACAAACTTCACTGTAAGGTGTCTTTTAATAATCTAATAATTTTTCAGCACCATAACCATTTTAATGTACTTTTTTAATAAACAATCTCAGTCTTGTTTGAAACACAAATACGTGCATAATATCATTTTGGTCGCTCCATCGTCGGATTCAGAATTTAGCATTAGGGATTCCTCTACCCTCTTCCGGAAAGGGTCCGAGACCCATGCAATGGAGAAAATCCGCATCATTAAGTCTCCAGTTGGGAATTTAGTTTGGAGAAGAAACACGCGAAGAGTTAGAAATGATGCCTTCATATTGAACTGAGAACATTAATACAGAAGCTACGACATGCATAACACATGTCGTAATTTTTGTAACAAACAGTTGCACGGAATGAAGATCAGTCTCGGTAATCTCTATTAACCCTTTACCTAACATGAAAAGCAGACGACACTTGCAAAAAAAATTATTGAATAACTAATTTTTTTCATTTTTTGTCTCAAAAACATAGGTTATGACCCCTCGTTGGAACGAGCTCGTTCCAACGAGGGGTCATAACCTATGTTTTTGAGACAAAAAATGAAAATATTTTGAAAATTAATTGGCGATTTTTGAGAATAGCGCTGGCCGATTTTGGCCGTTACGTTGGGTAAAGGGTTAAATAAATTGTTCTTATACTATTAAAATATCTATGCATTTTGCTACCCTTCAACAGTCGACATTCTGTAGCTTTACAGGGTATATTTATTTTTTAAAAAAGAGCGTATTTATTTTTCCTAGAAAGGGCGTATTTATTTTTTAACCCTTTACCCAACGTAATTTTTTACATGTGTACAGAATTTGAAAGTTATACTTTGGGAGATAACTCCACTCCACGGGTGATTCAGTTACAATCCACTCTCCACGTATTGTATGTTCATTAGGAGGAAAGATGTCATGGACACAGAGTGCGATAAGATGACGTGGTATTTAAAGGTTTCATGGGTTGTTTTAAAATATATCGAACACATCCTCGTTGCTTACGACGGCCATATTGTGGATATACACACGAGTATACTATCTTTCCTCAAATCATAGTTACTCGTGAGAGTTAATGCAGTATAAGTTTTACTGAATATGTTTTTCAGTGCTGTACCTGTTAGAATTCTACATGCTCTATATCCGATGATATTTGCCTTAGTGTACGTAATATTTTCTTTGATTTACGAGTTGGCTGGAGGAAGGAATTTTGGAGATGATCCATACATATATCAGATGATACATTGGTCAGCTGATCCAGAATTGACCACAATGCACGGACTGATCACTTTTGTTGTACCTCTTGCACTTCATGTGATCGTTTTCTGAATATTCAAGCTGCGGGTATTCATCTATACAAAAATGTATTGTATTGTAATGTTAACAACTAACGAAGGTAACGCGCGCATGGAGAACTATGGATCCCAGAAGACTACGACGAGTTAATCGCTCACCTCCGCATTATTTGTTGTGATACTTCATCGCTGATCCCTGCTCAGCTGGGTTGCTGGAACGTCAGCGAAAAACCTCGCAACTCAATCATCCGTGGAGATGGGGGTGGGGAGAAAAGTCAATTAAAACAGTAATTCCTCCCATAGATCGGGGTTAAGTGCCTTGCTCAAGGACTCAACGCGGAAGTCCGGAGCGATCGCTTAGACGGTCACCCATCCAAGCACTAACCGGTCTCGACGTTGCTTAACTTCGGTGATCTGACGAGAAACGGTTAGTACAACGCCACTACCCCCCCCCCCCTCACACACACACATATTTTGCTAACGATCACTCCTACTCATCTACATATTTGATGCCTAAAAGGTCAAAGGTGTGTAGTTTTAAGTTTGTTTCTTTGTTCATTAGGGTTTAATGACACTTTTAACAGCTAGGATTATATTACGATTTGTTTACGCTGTTATTTATAGAACATTACATGCTTTCGAAAGGCCACATTACGTACGTACAGTACGTGGAGAGTGTATTATCACTAAATCCCCCGGAGAGTGGAGATTCCACCCAAGCAATAATTGCAAATTTGTTGCAATGTATAACAAGCACAAAGTTCCAGCCAATGGACCTCCGGGTTAAACCCGGAGGTCTATTGGCTGAAACATTACTTCTGTTTTTTGTCCATATATACGGAATTTGAAAGTGACTCTTTGGGTGATACTACCACTCCGCGGGTGATTTAGTCACAATCCACTCTCCACGTACTGTATCTGTTTCTGCATCCGAATATCATTGGAAGCATTCAAGTTGAAACAACGCAACGTTTACAGTGCGCAGGCTTTTCTGAAAGTTGCACAAACACGTTCATTAATGTTTATCCGGGGGATCGGAACAGTTAGCCGTATATTTCACAGCTTCCAACGAAACAAGCTTCATTTTATGAGTGCGAAAATGAAATCTGAAACTAAAAGGACAGTTAAGGCCCCCACAAAGTAGATCTTCTGTTTCTCATGCCAGTTTTGTAAAATTGCATGCGGGCGGGCGGTTTTTCATTTTGTTTTTTTTATTTATTTAAATTATTTCTTTGCCATCAAAAGTTTATGCTCTTGGTTTGTTTTAGGCCTCATAATCTACACAATAGCATGAGTGGTGGTGTATTTTGTCCTTTAGGTGCAAATTTATCAATTTTATTAACGTGAGTAAAATATTAGACATAAACCATTTAATTATTATTTTTTTAAGTTTGCATTGGTTATAAAAAGAGAGGATGACCCTGCCAAAAGGACCACGCGGGAGGGCCAGAGAAACAGATTTTTAATTTTTTTGGCCAAATCGGGTTATTATTTGGCACTACAGTTGAGAACTAAGATGCATTTATCAACCCCATTATGTTTGTGTACAGAATGTTGTATCAGAGTGTCGCTCTTGTTTTGAGGCTATATCTCGACTCGTCGAGACATAGCCCTGGACCCCAGAGCTCGACTCTTATATTTTGTATGGTTCATAAACATAATGGTGATAATATATACTACCCACAAATGTGTATAGTTTCAAGTGTGATTCTTTGTTCATTAGTGTTCAATGACACTTTAACAGGTTGAGTCATATGATGCCTTCTTAATGTATGGCCGTATGATTATATATCTTATTATTAGGTATCCGTCGTTTCGTCATTGTCCAAATTCTTTTTTCATTCATTTCGTTTTATATTGTTTCATTATATTGTTTCATTATATTACCATAATAATGCAGTTGTACAATTGGCAATCTGCCTCAAGTAGGTGTTTATTGCTTCAATAATTTCAATTCAATATGATGTCGGACAAGTTTACGGGTGAAGAGAGTCGGACTCCTCTAAGAGTACCAATGCGTAACGGTGAGTAACTTTCGGGCTCTCTAATGTTGAGGGTAAGTGTTACGTTTACATGCAAATCTATGATCGATGCACTGTATGCACTCGGTTCACTCGCCGTCAACCAATGCTAACCCTGCTTGCGCTAGGAGGATAAACTAGAGAGGGCGATATTGTATACGTGTACATGGCAGTCCTTAGCAAAATGTGAGTAGTATATGTGTATTTGTCTCTCGGTTTTGGTCTTGGTTTGTGAACTGACTAAAGTACAACAATGGAGAATGAATTATGGAAAACCTGTTTTTTAGTAAAAATTACTAACAATGCTCAAAAATTTTTTTGCGTGTCAGAAACATGATGGGATCAGCGGACGTATCTCACTAACGATATATTTTTAAACATATTCTCAAGTGTTTCATCGCATGTGTTAGCAGAAAATGAAATTACTACGCGATAGTCATACAATCTGCGTGATCAAAGTGGTTTGCAACTTAGAATCATCATTCTTCTTCTGCCACTGCTCCAAATTGGCGCAATGTATTATCATTAAAACTTTATATATTTGACCTCTTTTTCTGACAGACGGGCGCCCATTCGGCTGGCGGCAAGGGAACCCTCGGTTTTCACGAATAGACAGTTACTACAAATCGTCTGTTGTAACTTTCTGAAACGTCCCTTGACAAGCATTATACAACTCGTTGATACATGCCGAACCGTCAATAATGGTCTCTTCGCTGGGCATTGCAGATAGAATCCGTGTTTCGAATACTGCATGTTCCATGCCAATGGCGGGATTGTTCACTTGTTGAAATCACAACACGCGACAAATATCTTCGATTGCATGCGACACAACAAAGCGGAAAAACTATTCTTTATTTTATTTTCCCGTTGTTGTGGTTTAATGTACAGTGGACTGGTCGTAATCGACGCGTGAGCAGTGAGGTCCACGCATGCGTTTACCGCGTAATAAAAATCATCATCAGCAAAATTTTAATCAATGAAGCACCAGATTGTATCCGGTGCTTCGTTAATTAAATTTTTGATGATTATTCCTATAATTAGTGTATGCAATCTAATATGATTACGTCCGTGAAAATACTGCGCACCCCGTGAAAAGTGACCGTCCACGGCGGCCTTACTGTAGGAAACTGGTATGTGGCAGATCTTTCTGACGGCTGTATTCTCACGTTTCCAGTATAATGATACAAAGCCTCCTTCATGCACAGATCATCTGTGGCCAGTACTATGAAACGTTTTCAATTGTATTTCCCTCCATTCTGTTTTCTGGAAATGGTGTGTAAATGGTCGAAACTGATCATTAGCGTTTTTACCTGTAGGTAAATTGCCACACCTTTTGAAATGCTAATTATTTATAAGTATTAACCCTTTACCTAACGTGAAAAGCAGACGACACTTGCAAAAATAATTCTTGAATAACTAATTTTTTTCATTTTTTGTCTCAAAAACATAGGTTATGACCCCTCGTTGGAACGAGCTCGACGAGCTCGTTCCAACGAGGGGTCATAACCTATGTTTTTGAGACAAAAAATGAAAAAAATAATGAAAATTAATTGGCGATTTTTGAGAATAGCGCTGGCCGGTTTTGGCCGTTACGTTGGGTAAAGGGTTAAGACAGAACACAGCGGTGGTGGAGTGCGGGAGACTGGAATTAACAACACAAGGTGGAATTTTTCCTGTATTTCACAAGCACAAAAGGTGCACTTGAAATACAGGAAAACCTTCACGAAGGATTGTTGATTCCTGACACCCAATCTCTACCTGGGTTTGTTTCTGTATTTATTCCACGATTAAACTGGATTTAAATGAGAGAAACTGATCTTTTTAACCCTTTACCTAACATGAAAAGCAGACGACACTTGCAAAAATAATTCTTGAATAACTAATTTTTTTCATTTTTTGTCTCAAAAACATAGGTTATGACCCCTCGTTGGAACGAGCTCGACGAGCTCGTTCCAACGAGGGGTCATAACCTATGTTTATGAGACAAAAAATGAAAAAAATAATGAAAATTAACAGGCGATTTTTGAGAATCGCGCTGGCCGTTTTTGGACGTTACGTTGGGTAAAGGGTTAAAGAAAAGTATCACGTTCGGCGTTTTGATCATTTTCTTGCTTGACAGTGTTTTTTTGTCGAGGCATTTTATTCACATCATAACGTCATACAGATGTGCAACGTATAACAAGAAGCGTTCATACATGCCGTTCTTACGCGTAATAAGGATTCCAAGCGTAGTGTATCTAGCACATTTGCCAATGTCTGTATTTTATTACACGCCTGTTCTATAAAATGCCTATCTACAGCAACTCTAAATCATGCGAAAAATGAAAATCCGTCTCGCACAGATGTGCCGAACGGAAATCGTTCACGGACTATTTTTAAATAGAAGCGAAATTTTACTGGAATTTACTACAGATCGTGCTTTGCAATTACAGTTTACATCGCTAGCGATAGCTAAAAATAGTAACACGGCTTCCCCTCGCAAATTTGGTTGGCGATAAAATGTGTTCTTTTTGTTGATAATTCGAACCCTGAGTTCCAATATGTTCTATGTGCCTACTAGCACATAAAACACAGTTAAACTCAGGGGGCGAGTTTTCATATCACTTGCTGAGTGTTCTGCTAATAATTGCTTTTATAGACGTGAGGGTTAATAAAACAATGGATTAATCGATATGGCACTTGTGCTCACGCGGAAGGATAAAACTCGAGCCCTACAGCCTCTCGTTTTATCCAACCACGCTGGCACTCGTGCCATATCGGTCGACCCATTCACACGTGTCTTTCTGTGTATGTATCGCGTAATGTTGAATACGTACAACAATCGTGGTATGAAAATGTAGTTCTGGAAAATATAGCTGGAAAACGTTTATAGTACTGGCCTCAGGTCTCAACACATTAAGTACGATGGTCTCTGGAAATGTCATTAATATAATAGTGTGAAATCAAGATCTATGCAGATAAACGAAAATAACATTTGAGATTCAGTATATAGCCATTCCATCTTGACCAGTAAGGTACATGTAGTACAGTTTTGTTGTTGGGAAAGCAGACACGAGATTTCGACCAGTGGAACTGACTCGATCCGATTGAAATATTCTGCCCGACTTTTTTACTCACAGAACTGAGGTACGGAAGCTCCCACAATCTGCTATAACGTCAACGATAAGAGCGGATTCTCGACGTGAATCCGCTTTCAATAATGGTGCAAATTCAAAGCATATCTCATTTCCAGTTTGAATTTCCAGGTCTCAGGATATAACATCAAGATGTGAGTTCTGGTTTACGTCCTTTTGAGAATTGTTGCTGCATGACTCCAAAAATTGAAACGCTGTTCAGAACGGTGAATATTGATCAAATTAATGAATACCGATCACCGAATTGGTAACTGACTTACGCCTTGTTTTTGTTCAATCAGTAAAAGACACGGGCTCCTGTAAACGCAGAAGACATGCGGCAGAGTCAGGTATTTCAAGTCGGTAACGGACACCGAAAAGACTAAAGAACCAGTGTGTAATGACACCAAAGTAAAATTGATTTCCAAACAACTGTCAGACTCCCCAACGTTCAAGATAAATGCACCCCAGACGTGAAGTGCACCATAGTACACCGCGCCTCCGCGTGGTTGCTATAGTACACAGTGTCGCAGTGCATCCACGTAGGAAGTCGGTATTAAGTGCCTTGCCCAAGAACACAGCGCAATTACGTTGTCAGAATCGGACTGTGGATCTTTTGGCTTGAAGTTCAGTGCTCAAACGACTGAGCCACCATGCCCACACCCCCTTATATAGAAAAAATACCACTTCATACCTAAATTATTCATAGACATGCGATTTCGCATGTTTAATCTGTGGAATGTCCATTGTGAGCGATTCCATTCTGCTGTTAGTGGGAGGCTCAGCAATCATTTTCGCTGTAGACCCATTTCATGGTTACACCCGTTGAGTGCTGATTCCCTCTTACAAAACCGACGAGATGGTAGCATCAATTTAGTGCTGACCCCCTCTTACAAATCCGATGTTTGTTGAGCGATATGTTGCCAGTTAGTAGTCAAAACATTTCCGAGGGGTGTCTACCAGGCCCCCACAAACGAGAGGGGACATCCCCTCATTATCTGTAGTTGTTGCGAGTGAACTTCGATCATCGTAGGTCCATAAAACAAAAGTTATTACCTGCCCTGGATTTTGCACAAGTATACACAAACATCTTGCGGCTGTGGTGAATATGACAGCGAAATTATGGAATAGTGTTTTATACCCGAAAAAAAACCTACAGCAACGACATACATTGAACACTATATCCAAGATAGTGCATATTACTACCAAAATCTTTTTCCAAAAATAAAAAAGAAAAACGAAAATAGAAAAAATAAAATTTCGGATCTTTTATCCGCCTCCATAGTTTTGTGAGAAGCTTTTAGAGGAAAGGTAATTTCTCCCCCCCCCCCCCCCCATTACATGTGTAACATACGTCTGTCCAGAGTGAGATAGCAGGGAGAGACAGATGTATCCCACCCACCCACGTGACGTAATACATTTACAACGTTATAATGACGTTATGCATGTCGTATCAGTTTCTTGCTACCAACATATTCATATTGACGTCATCAGAATGCCGTGTGATCAAAGTTTGATGCTCTAAAACTCTTTAAACTCCAAGATGCCACCGTTCCTAATTGATTTCGAGATATTTACCTTTGGTATATACATAACGTTTGCATGCTCTTTCCGATGGTGTCATTAGTTTTTCAAAACAACGAATACCAAATGAGTTGATTATATCAGCACGTGACCGCCGATTACCTCTGGCTAACGTAACCGTTGTATGGTGGGGGAGAAAAATAATCCCTGTTGGGTACGGGATGGGAAAATCTCACCCTCGGGCAAGATATTTGGGCCAGACACGAGGCTGAGTGTCTGGCCCAAATATCTTGCCCTCGGGTGAGATTTTCCCATCCCACACCCGTACCCACCAGGGATTATAATAATCCGTTGAGCTTCTGTTTGGAGAGCTTTTGTTCATGGAACATTTTGTCATAAATTGACCATTTACATGTGAGCCAGATCGTTTATGCACACATTGTTATGGGGACTGGGTGTTGACTTGGTTTTTCTGGAGCAGCAAAAACATCCCTTCCAAAGAAGTATACGCATTCCGAATAAAACCAGGTGAATGAGCGTTGTTCCAACGAAAACAGATAGTAATGTCGCTCCAGTACTCAATCCCGGTTTCTTTGACCAATTTAAAACTGGTTATATGTATGGTTCACCGTGCTTGTTATGTCCTCTAGCTAAATCGAAGATCCTGGTAAATATCGCATACGCAGATCCAAATATCATAGTATAAACTACATGTAATAATCTAACAGGGGCAGCACTCACAGGCTGATAAAAACATACACAATATTAACAGCATGCGTTGATATATTATCAGGGCGAAGTTCATATCCCGATCTGAAAATATATACTCGCCCAAAAAAGAAAGTGTGCATTGCAGAAATTGATCAAACTCCAAAAAAATAATTTCGTAGGTGTAAAGAGTGTTAACCTGTTCATGAATAAGTTATATTGAACACAAAAACAGCTTTCCCCGTTAAAATTGCATTAACGTTAAATGACGTGCTGCACGTTTGTGAAAAGGCATGTTTTGCACGTGGAGAGTCTGAAAATTCATGCAGCAGTGTGATTCCTTGTGTATTTAAACACTAAAGTAAGGCCTTCCTATCGTTCACATTCAAACTTGCGCTGCTGTTAAAACGACTCCACATTAGCATGCCAAGATTGACAATGAATCAACGTCTCCTTGCCCTGGGTATGATTAGAGCTGGCAGAACACACAGAGAGGTTGCCCAGCATTTGAACTGCCACCGTAACACTGGTGGCGACGTGTTTTATTCACAGATGAATGTCGTTTCCGTCTTTCATCATCAGATGGCCGCCAGAGAGTGTACAGACGTCGAAACAAACGCTACGCAGATCCATGTGTCGTGGAGCGAAACCGTTATGGGGGAGGGTCTCTCATGGTGTGGGGTGGCATCACTGCCCGTAACAGAACTGAGCTGGTCATTATTGATGGCAATCTCAATGCAGCCAGATATCGTGACGAAGTGCTTACACCTGTTGTTGTCCCATTTCTGCAACGTCACGGCCCCGGCGTCATTCTATAGCAGGACAACGCCCGACCCCACGTAGCTCGTGTTGTTCAACAGTATCTGCAGCAACAACAAGTGGATGTTCTTCCCTGGCCCGCAAATTCGCCCGATATCTCACCCTTTGAGTACGTATTGGACGAAATGAAACGTCAGCTACGCCGGCTTCCCCATGCACCGTCAACGCTTGTGGAACCCCAAAGACAGCTTATCAGATTATGGAACAACATCCCACGACACTTCCATGCTAACTTGTTCGCTTTCATGAGACGTAGATGCACAGCAGTAGTCGATGCAGACGGAGGTCATACCAGATATTGAGTGTGTGACTTTTGTGTTTGACCCTTAGTGTCTTTGACTCTCCATGGCACCAAGAGTATTCGCCGTAGCGTAATGAAATTTCTCGTGTTGATCACAAATTGGTTCATCTGTGATTCAATAAAATTTCCATGAATGAAAATGATATATATCTTTTTTAGTGTTATTTTTTAGCATGCACACTTTCTTTTTTGGGAGAGTATAACTCCAAAATATAACCCGGACGTAAACGGCGACACAATTTGCAATGTTTAAGAAAAGCCACGATGTCTTCAAGTACCAAGTCATTGTATTACATTCACCAGACCTGATATCTTTTCTTTTGAAATAGATATACATCACTACACAACACTGAATTAAACTATCAAGAGTCAGAGAAAAAATATCCCCAGTGTGTCATTAATATAAACCACCACACACTGGCTTTTATACCGGAAATAATCAGCCACATACTATGATATAAAGCCCAGAATATACGCCACAACACATAATATCGCGAATATCCACATTCAAAACGACAGAATCGGACAGGCTCTTTAACTTAGTCCGAATGAACGAGGCCTAAATTCTTCTCTCAAACTCGCACTACATTTCATTTTTTCACTTCAGTCTGTTTCAGCCATTTATTCACTTTAAAATGTTCTCGGGTCTTCTTTGATTTGGGATTGAAATTTGAAAAGGCAAAATAAATGTAAACAGGTCAATATCTTAAAATTGTTTTACTCACATGAAAAACATCGTGGGTGGAGAGAACGAAATAAAGTACCTTTCATTGCAACAACTAGAGCGATCACACACGTTGGTGACAAACCCAAAACGGACCGAACTCAAATAAAGTTATGTGATAGCTACGGGTTGCCAAATATATCCATTAGTCGTATGTACTTGAATGCATGGTTTACGAACAAGAAATAACCAAATAACAAATCCCTTAATGTAAAGTATATTACAAGGCCTATTTTACCTATTTATTTATTTATTGGTGCTTAACGCCACATCAGCAACTAGGGCTATATCGTGGCGAGAAAACAGTGGCATATAAAAAGTCGTTATCAATAATGAAGTACAAATTGAATAAAAATAAAAACAAAGGACATGTCAAAGACAAAAATGATTAGAATAGCAATGAGTAATAATAAGATAAGTAAGTACATTATAAACCAACCTGAGGAATTGAGACTTGATGAGTCGAGATTAAAAGAATAAAAACAATTTTAAAATTTTGTGAAAAGGTTGATTACTTTCAGAAATGACAAAATTTTGTGTGGGCTCGTATTATAAAATAGATCTCTAAGGGATCCAGCTGTAAAGTACTGCCCTCTAACAAGATTAAAATCAGTGCAAAGTAGACGAATGTGTTCCACTGACAACACCTGCTGGCATGGAACACACTCTGGTCGCAAATTACCCTCTAACAGAAAGGAATGTGTTAGTTGTGTATGACCAATATGTCATCGTGTCACAATAACATGATCTTTTCTACATAGGTTACTGGATGGGTAGTGATCAGAAATGGTTGGTCCGAAGCGATGGAGCTTGTTATTAGTCGCCCCATCCCATTCCGCCTGCCACATAGATTTGATGTAGTTACTAATATGTGGTTTGAAATCACTGAAAAGGATGTTAAAATCAGTGAGAGGCTTTGCTAAAGCCTGTTTTGCTGCACTGTCTGCTTTGGTGTTACCTACATGTCCGGGTAACGAGCAAAACACGATATCATATTGAGCAGACACGAGAGTTGTTAACTTCTCACGAAGTTCCAATATGAGAGGGTTCTTCATTTTGGGTTGAGTAAAGCAAGTAAAGAGGAAAGAGAGCCGGAGAAGATGACCGACTTTCTTTCCTGTGCATTCTCGATGTGATCAAGTGCGAGTTGAATAGCTTTAACTTCAGCTGTGAAAATAGAACTCTGATTCGGTATTCTGATTGAAGTGATATGATCAACAGTAACAGCAGCTGATGATACCTTGTCACCATCTTTAGATCCATCTGTATAAATCCTTGTATATGCACTATACCTGGACTTCATTTCGGCATATTTTTGTTTGAACTGCAAGGAATTGGTATCATACATCAAGGTCCAAAATAACTGTAGGTTTTTTAAGATGCCAAGGAGGAATGTGTGATTTACGGTTTTCTTTTATAGATTCAGAATCAATTTTGGCATACTCCATGTGGGGTTCAACTCTAATTCCCAATGGAGGAAATATGTTTCTGATGTCGGTTAAAACAACCAACATTTTGAGGTTCTGAAATACATTTAAAAGTAGGATTTGAAGGATTGGCCAAACGTTTAGACACATATTGGAGAGACAATTTAATTCTGCGCTTCTCAAGAGAAGGCTCCTCTGATTCAATACGCATCGAGTCTATTGGTGATGTTCGAAAAGCCCCTAGACTAATTCTAATACCACTATTGTGAATGGCATCAAGTGGTTTTAGGTATGACTTCCTTGCAGAACCGTAAACTATAGAACCGTAATCTAATTTTGATCGAACAAGTGATCTATACAGACGGAGCAACATTTTTTGGTCAGCACCCCAATCAGTGCTACCAACGACCTTCAGTAGGTTCAGAGCTCTCTTACATTTAACTTTTAGTTGTTTTATGTGGGAAGTAAAATTCAGTTTGTTGTCAAATAACAAACCTAAGAATTTCACTTCCTTAACAACTTTAATAGGACTCCCATCAATTTTCAACTCCGGATCGAGGTGATGTTTCCTAAGTTTGCAAAAATGAACACAATTAGTTTTTGTCTTTGAAAATTTAAAACCATTTTCGATAGCCCATTTTTGAATCCTATTTAAACACAGCTGATGTTTGCGCTCTATAGCATTCATGTTTTTGCTGCTATAGCAGATCAAAAACGACATACAATGACGAATCTACCATATTCTCAATTGCGTCGATGATACTCTTAATCTTAATTGAAAAGAGGGTAATTCCGACAATTTGATGATTCCTGGTTACTTCCCACCAGTCAGAAAATACAGGAACCAGCACAGTGGTGGTGTCGCGGTTTATTTCTCAAAAGAAATATATGCCAAACGTGTACCAGAACTTGAATTTGACCAGTCGATTTTATGGTTTGAGATTACCTCAAAACGCAAGTTCTTGCTCTGCTTGGCATATCGATCGGTTCAATTCTCTTGTAATGAATACTGGGAGAAGCTCGAGGGCGCCATTGAAGACTCATTTAGCATAAACCCTTCCCTGATAATCACCGGGGACTTAAATAGCGACCTTCTTAACCTCTCTAGTCGTTTAAATGAAATTATTAATTGTTTCAACCTACATAACACCATTAAAGAACCGACTCGTGTGACTCCAACTTCCTGTAGTTTATTGGACCCTATAATAGTTAGTGATAGTGTTGTAGTTTAAAACTCAGAGGTTCACGAATTTGGTGTTTCTGACCACAAGGCCGTATCAGCAGTTATAGAAACAGAAAAAACACAGCACGAAACAAAAATCCGACAAATCTGGAACTACAATAGAGCTGACTTCCCCAAAATGAACAATTTGATTTCCGAAACGGATTGGTCTTTCATTTCAGATACTACGACACTTGATACATCATATCATAAATTTGTAACCAAATTTTTTGACATTGCAAGAGAATGTATTCCTTCTTATAAGGTGGTCATCCGCCCAAATGATAAACCGTGGTTTGACTAGGCTCTTCGCCGTGAACTTCGCCACAGAGATCGTCTTCGGAAACGAGCCCTGAAATACCCAAACCCACAAACAATTGAAAAATATAAACATTCTCGAAACAAAGTGAATAATATGAAAAAGAAGGCCAAATCCACTTATTTTTCAAATCTAGATACCTCACTTGCAGTGAATAGAAACCCTAAAGTCAAATCCACTTATTTTTCAAATCTAGATACCTCACTTGCAGTGAATAGAAACCCTAAAGTCTTCTGGCGCACTGTTAAACAGTTGCTGAACAATTTCGAGAGTAAGCCTTCTGTCCCCTTTCTAAACGACAAAGATGATGCGAACAGCACAGCAATGGTAACATATGACAAAGACAAAGCTAATCTGCTCAATAAAACCTTCCTATCAAATAGTAAAATACACGATGTTGGACATAGCCTGCCCGATTTCAGACCGAAGTGTTCTGTGAGCCTGTCTGAGATTGACGTCGCTGAAGACGAAGTGATTCGGATCCTCAGCAATCTTGATGCCAAAAAAGCAAATGGACACGACGGTATTAGCAACCGTATGCTCAACGAAACCAAAACAACAATATGCATGCCATTGGTTCTATTATTCAGGCTCTCTTTCTCCTCACGTGTCTACCCATCAGAATGGAAGATGGCAACAGGCGTGCCGATTTTTAAAAAGGGCGATGCACACGATCCCAATAACTACAGACCCGTCTCTCTCCTTAGCTGTGTTAGCAAAGTTATGGAGAGGATTGTTTTTAACCGCATGTATGAACACGGCTGTGTTAATAATCTTTTTTTTAAATATCAGTCCGGTTTCCTGCCCCAGAACAGCACCGTTTATCAGCTCATTGAAATATATCATAATCTCTGCTTGGCCTTTGATAGGAACCAGTTTTCTCTTGGAGTATTCTGCGACATATCAAAAGCATTTGATAGGGTTTGGCATAAAGGACTAATTTACAAACTGAGACAAAACGGTATACCGGGTCCTCTCATTGAGTGCACTAGAAGCTATCTGTCTGATCGTAAACAAAGGGTAACTGTTAACTCGATTTCCTCCGATTACCTACCTGTTAATTGTGGTGTTCCCCAGGGATCTGTCTTAGGTCCGTTTCTTTTTCTCATATACATTAATGATATTTCGGAAAACTTACATTCACCGGAAGTGTGTAGATTATTTGCGGATGATACGAGTATAACAGAAAGTGGGCACGAATCGGATAACATTGCTACAAAGTCCAACGAAAATCTTAAAGCCGTTTCCGAATGGGCAAATACATGGTTAGTTACATTTAACCCCTCAAACAAGAAACAAGAAACATGCTAACCTAAGTACTGCGGTGACATTCGGTGGGTCGCCACTTGAACTTAAAATGTCACACACCCACCTCGGTCGGTCCTTACAGGGGGACTTAAACTGGCATACCCAAATTGTACGACTATGTAAAAAGGCTAATAGCACGATGTCACAGCCCTTTAAACTCAAGTATATCCCTGGAAGAAAAAGTCTGGAAATTTTATACAAGTCTTTCATACTTCCTATCATGGAATATGCCGATGTGGTATGGGCTGGTGCACTGGACTACCTACTTTCCAAATTGGATAGAATCCACGCGGATGCAGCCAGAATAATATCCGGACTTACGAGAGCTACCTCGGTATCAAATGTACTCGCAGAACTTGGCTGGGAGACCCTTAGACAGAGACGCTATCTCCACAAAATGGTTACGTTTTACAAAATTGTAAATAACCAGGCTACCGCATATCTTTGTGACCTATTACCCCAAAGGTTTGAAGATATTTCCTCGTATAGCACCCGGTCACATTTCAACTTTCAATTACCATTTACACACACGGAAGTATTTAAGCGCTCATTTATTCCTTCGTGTGTTGCGGAATGGAATGCATTACCTCTAAGAGTTAGACAGTCGAATTCACAGAATGACTTTGTTAACTATTTTAACAGAGGCGTGCTTAGACCACCTAAATACTTCAACAACGGCGGCAGGGTGTCCAATATAATACACTGCAAGCTGCGTAATTTTTGCAGCGACCTAAATTCTGATAAATTTTCTAACTACATTCGTGAAACACCTAACTGTTCATGTGGTTATGAGAGTGAAGACGCGGATCATTACTTCTTTGTCTGTAGAAACTATTCACATGAAAGACTAGTCCTACAAAGAAATCTTGCGCATCTGACAATAACATCGGTCAACGATCTTCTTTATGGTATCCCCAATTTACCGGATTCCATCAATATTCATCTTTTCCGGGGTGTATAGGATTTCATTAAGTCTACAAAACGGTTTTAGACTTGTTCGCTGGGTGAGTAATCAAGCCGTAAAGTGTCTTAGTCACGTTAGGACTTGATTGCTCGTCTAACGGTTCGACCTTGAAACCGATGGCGATTGGTGGCCATCACTGTTACCTCACTCGCGAATCAGTACTCTCAGCATGTCTGTCTTGTCTGTCCTGGTTATGGCAGTGGTAGGGGGCTTTTTTGGACTTTTGGAGTTGTGGTGGTGTTGAAATAAGCCTATAGGCATGTTGACTCAAATTTGATGTGTTTTAGTGTGGCATTCTACTTTTCTTCTCTCCTTCTTCTTTCTGTTTTCTGACTCTCGTAAAGGTGATTAACTATCAGCTTCCTTCTCGAACTTTGTACATACACAAAATTGGTCAATATTATACATACATTGTTTCGCCATTACATATATCTTTTTATGTAACTACTTGTAATTATATGTGATCATAAATTGTAATGTTCAATTGTATATTCAGGAAAGGATATTATCTAAGTGCTAGGCACTTGTTATCCAATCCTTTTTGTTAATTATAACAAATAAAATATATTTAATCAAAAGAGGGTAACAGATAAAATACTACCCCGAGGGACCCCCAATTCTAGCTAGTGAGGATCAGATAACGTTGACCCAACACGAACCTGAAATTGGCGGTCCTTTAAAAAGTTTTCAATAAAAAAAGGAATACGCCCTCTCAACCCCATGTTAAAAGATCTTTTAAAATCCCATATACCTTTTCCAGGTCAAAGAAGATAGCAACCACATGTTCTTTTCTGGCGAAGGCATTTCTTATAAACGTTTCAAGTCTAACCAAATGGTCCACAGTACTTCTCTGGTTTCTGAAACCACACTGAACATTCGCAAGTAGATTGTTCAGAAACCAGACAAGTCGATCATTGATCATCCTTTCCATGGTTTTACACAAACAACTTGTTAAAGCAATAGGCCTGTAATTACTTGGGTTGCTGTGATCTTTATCAGGCTTTGGAATGGGAATAATTGTAGCTTTATGCCAGGAAGGTGGATACCGGCCAGTGACCATATATCATTGAAAACTGGCAGTAAAAGTTCCAGTGATAATTGTGGCAGATGCTTTAAAATTTTGTAATGTATTTCATCGGGTCCGGTGGCAGTATCCTTTGTTCTATGTAAAGAGTTACTTAACTCTCCCATAGAGAAAGGTTCGTTATAATCTTCTAAATTATTGGAGGTAAATTTGAGCTTTTATTTTTCTTGTTGTTTTTTTAATTTTGAGAAATTCTGGATTACAGTTTTCAGAAGACGAATGTTTCGAAAATGTGGAGGCCAATTTGTTTGAAATTTCCTTTTTTGATGTAATAAGCGTGTTGTCTTTCAGATGTTGTACAGTTGATTTGGTTTCTTTGCCTTTAATTTTTTTAATCATTTTCCAAATTTTGTTGATGGGTGTGTTTTGGTTAAGCTTTGAAATATAAGTTTCCGAAGAACTTTTCTTTTTTTGTTTGATAAGCCGTCTTGTTTTTGCCCGATTTATACGTAATTTATCACAAAGATTATTTGTGGTTGGTGAATTGTTGAATTCCCGTTCAGTTTTCTTGCGATCCTTTATAGCCTGTTTACATTCGTTATCAAACCATGGTTTGGAGAAAAGTTGTGGATTTGCCGAGGTTTTAGCGATGACTGTGCTGCTTGCAATGTCAAGCAACTCGTTTGTAAAATGTTCTATTTGGTCAGCACTGTCCTCAAATTTCTCCTGTGTGAGGCGTTCAGGACAAAGCGACGAGAAAGTGTCCCAATCAGCTTTTTTAAAGTTCCACTGGGGCACCCTCTCATCGCCCGCCGGAACTACACTCTTCAACACAATTGGAAAGTGGTCACTCCCGCACAAGTCATCTTCTACCTTCTAGGAAAAATCAAGGAAGATAGAAGGGCATGCAATTGAAAGATCAATTGATGTATACGAACCAGATGCGGGGTGCAAATAAGTGTCTGAACCATCATTAAACAAACACAAGTCATATTTGGTAATGAACTCTTCTACAGTTTTACCTTTCACATCTTCTTGACTGCAGCAAAGAGGGCTATGTGCGTTAAAATCACCCAACAAAATATATGGAGTTGGGAGCTGTTGGACCTGTAGCTCAATATCATTCAGCTGAAGGGCTTTACTTGGTGAAACATAAATCAAACAAAGTGTTACTGTTTTGTTTAATGGTAGGCGTACCGCCACAGCCTGTAAATTTGTCTGTAATGGAACAGAACTGTGAATGATGTCGTTCCTAACTAAGATAGGCATTCCACGAATATGAAGATCATGATCATCTGCCCAGGCATTATACAATGTATAATGCTTAAAGGCTGAATGATCTTGAGCCTCGGGTTTCTTTAGAAGCGTTTCCTGTAGGCAAAAAGCAGCAGGTTGATATTTTTGGATTAGAAGACCCAGTTCATTAAAATTCGCCCTAAAACCTCGACAATTCCACTGTATAATATTTTGTTTGGTTTCATTATCCATGTTTGAGTGGTAATTTAGACGTATGAGCGAAATTGCCCCAATGTTTCTTCTTGGTGATGCTTTACGCGGGGATTTTACCTGAGACGAACTCTCGGATGGTTTATTTCAGAACGTGTCATCGATGCACTCATCGACTGACATGGCCTCAGTGCCTTCAAACATGTTGTTCGTGACAACATTTTGAAGGCGCTTTGGTAGTCTATCAGATTCTAGTTTCAGTTTTTCTTTTTCTTTCAGTTTGTTTTGTTGAGTTTGTTGACGTCGCTGACTCCGATTCAGATTTTGTTGGGAACTATGTTGTGGATCAGATTTTGATTTGGTTGGATTATGATACTTTTCTGGTTTAGATTTTTCTTCTTTACGTTGTGGTGTAGGAGGTACGTCTTTGGTTTGTTCTTTTGTTTGACCGTGTTTTAGTATTTTATCTATTGTTTGGGCTGCTGAGTTGGTTTGTGTGGACTGTGATTCTGATTGTTGTATTGTAAAGGCATTCACTAAAGATGGAATAGGTCCTTTGAGCCAGGTATACTGAGTCTGGCATTCAACTGATTGTGTAGGTAATTTTGAGGATACTTTTGTAGCATATGATGGTGATGATGCACTCATACCTGGCATTGATGTCACGAGTTCCCTAGCCTCTTTGAAACTGATTACTTTTTCACACTTCACTTTCTGTATAGCTTTTCCCCTCCTCCAAACAGGGCAATCTTTGGACGATGCCATATGATTGTCCTGGCAGTTGACACACTTGATAGGATTGGTGGATGGTTCCTGATGTTGTTGACCACATCTGTATCATATCGATTGACCCCTGCAGTTATTTTGCCCATGACCATATTTCTGGCACTTGAAACATCGCAGTGGATTCGGTATAAATAAATCCACTTTGACGTTCATATAACCGACTTTAATAGATTTTGGTGAGTGAGTGGAGTTAAAAGTCAAAATATTGGTATTTGTTTTTATTGTTGTGCCATCCCTTTTAATTTGAATATTTTTCACATCTGTTACACATTGGGGGCTTAATACCTTTTTATCTCCAAGACATCAATGCCAGATAGTTCCCCGGTTCTTATTACACCTCGGCTGCTGTTTAGTGTCTTATGAGGGAACGTATTTACATCAATATCTGCCTATTTTTCCATCTTTAGTAAACTGATGGCCTGTGCTTCCCTTTTTCATTCTATGAGTAAAGCGCCAGCTCTGAGCTTCTTAACGTCGTTTACTTGTGCCATCTATTCCTTTGATGTTTTTTTCTAATAGGAAAGGATTGATATCAGATATTCTTTTATTTTCATCAGCTGCATATACTACTATAAATTTTGGCCAAGTCTTTGATGCTATTGGTGAACAATCCAAATCTGAATCAGAGTCAGTAGAAATTTATTCCGGACCTCGTTTTTGTTTTTTGTTGGTTGTATCCATGTTTGAATTTTATGTCGTTCAATGCCCCGGATCCCACCCACCACGGAGTCCAACAAGGGGTAGGATTACTGCAAAGCAGTAAACCCACCGGGTTGCCGGTATTCCCACATACCTGGTATGGGGCAGTATACTCAGTCAGTGTTGATGCCGAGGCATACCACTGACTGATTGGCCCGTGTGTGAAAGTGCCAGGTCTTCAGATGGCGGCCATTCAACCAATCACTGAATAAAACATTGTAATAAAAGGTTGCCACGCATAACCGAAACGGACAGTACAGCAAAACTAAGTAGTTAAAATATAAGGTGTTTAAAATAAAAATAGTACACAATGGCAATAATGGTATGTGATTAAAAGAGATGACTGACTGAATGGCCACCAAATGTCCCCCGACGTGACACCCAGTACTTTTTGGGATGGGGGCTCCCGATTGGCCAGAACGGACCATCCGACCATCCTTCTACTCCCGAAGTTGGGGCCAAAACAGTGTATTGAATTGAACAGGTAACCTCCACGATGAAGATCAGGGCCAAAGCAGTGTTTACGACCTGATCCTCATCCTGGAGACCTGTCCTAACCGGGACCCAGTCTGTTTTCAACTGTCAGGATTCCTTCCTCCGAGGCCTTCAGATCGCACCTCACGGGAGAACAAGGTGCCTGCAAGATGGCGTAAGCAGGATTGACCATTTTCGTCCGGGGCTGCGTATTCATATATTCCACAGCAAACCAGCTCAATTGAGCAAAACTGCTAATTAAAAAAACAGCAAACCTGCCCAATTGAGCAGGCCGTCCTCTATCCGCCACCTGAGGACCCACCTAGTAGGGGATGGTCAAAACCTAGGTTTTATCTATTTTTCTGCGTTCACGACGTGCCATTGTGCAGACGTATGTGACCCTAAACTCCAACGAGTAAATCTGTTTTCTTACCGTTCTTCACTTCACGCACATGCGACACATTGACCAAATTATGTTTTCAGAAAAAAACTGGCACCACTATAGAATTATCATTTTGTTCACACACGAGTGTTTATGGGATAGATTATGTAAAGGGTAATACACTCGACAATCGGTATTCGTCTAGACAATCGTGGAGGTGGGGGGGGGGGGGCGGGGGGGGGGGGGGCGGCACGGCAGCGCTGTGTGCTAAGGAGTACTGCACGTCGATGATGCATTTGTCTTCAACCAATGATAACTCTGTGTGAAGTTAGTACGTTGGAGCCTGACAGTTGCTCGTCGTTGCTCGGTGGTTCTCTCCGGGTACACCGGGTACTCTGGCTTCCTCCACCCGATAAACTGTTCGACACCAGGTGACCCTGATTGTTGAAAGTGTTGTTAAACCCCAATCAATAAATAAATTGTCGAGGGCAGAGCTCACATTTCGAAGAAAATCCGAAAATTGATCTACGCAAAGATTCGCGCAACAAAACCAACGAGAATCCATGTAGATTCTCGCTGTACCAAAAGCAATTTAGCCAATTTAACCCTTTACCTAACACATCGGCATAAATTAACCAATACAAGGCTAACTTGACCTGACACTTTGTCAATAAAATTGTATAAATATGGCTGTCATTTTTAAAATTGTAAAATTTAGTTATTGTTTTAAAAATCAAAACTCTGTTTTGGGTAAAGGTCTAACATATGTTATCAGTATACAACAGGGATTCAACCGTGGTGGTCTCGTTGGATCCTGTGACACTCGTAGCAGGTATGGATTATCTCGCAACCCTTTTCGCGAGAATCCAAATTTAGATGAAAAAAAGCCCTGGAGGGCTTCACTCTCGTCCATTGTCTGGCCGAATTTATTTATTTTTTTATTTGGGTTTAACGACACTTTCGGCAGCCAGGGTCACCTCTTGTTGGACAGTTTTACGTGTAGAGGAAGCCGGTGTACCCGGAGAGAACTACCGAGTAACGGCGAGCGACCGTCAGGCTCCCCGACATACTAACTCCACACAAGCAGGGTTAGCATTGGTTGAAGACAAGTGCCCCATCGACGTGCAGTACGCCTTAGTACATAGTGTCACCGTGCCCCGCGTGGGCGACACGGTTGCCGCAAGTGGGATTCGAACCGAGGACCTCTCGGCCAGCAGCCTGCGTCTCTACCCATTGAACGTCTGCACGCTGTCTGGCCGAATATCCTGGTTCGTGTGTATTATTTGACTTAAACCCCACTTTACATTAAATTCTTGTTTAAATGTGACAAAATGAAATAATTTCAACACTTTAGGCAGAATAAAAATTGAAAAAGTAAACAGTTTTTAACTCTTCTAACAGTGATGGAATCTTCCATTTTAGCTCAATGATATCAATTGGAAAAAGTTCATATTCATTCTCTGGGTGTAGATCAATGAATATTTAGGCTGCACGTTGAAAATATTGATTGATCTAAAGCAAAAATTGGCGGAGCAGGCATCCAACTTAATGAAGTAATGAATGACGTGTGAAGGTACAGTCCCATATAGGCCCCGGATCACCCCGGACCAGTCCGGGATGATCCGGGGCCTGATCCTTGACGACGCCGTAGTGGTCCTGGATAGTCCGGGGTCGTCCTTGGCCATCCGGGGTGGTCCTTGGGTATCCGGCATGTCGTCCCGAATATTTATGACTGTCAAAAACCTCCGGGACGATCCGGGACGAAGATTTAATCCGGGGTGGTCCTTGACCATCCTGAATCATCCTGGACTCCGCCGTGTTGGCAACGGGGTCGTCCTGGACGATCCGTAACTTGAACGGGATGAGCCGGCGTGAACCGTATCGAAACGAGGTAGTCCGGGACAATAAATGACATGCAGGATCACGCCGGATCATCCCGCTCAAGTTACGGACCGTCCAGGACAACCCCGTTGCCAACACGGTGGAGTTCGGGGTGATCCGGGTCCTGTCCGTAGTGATCCCTATTCATCCCTAACTCTGCCGGGTCAATCCGTGACTCCTCCTGGATGGTCCTGGACTGTCCGGGGTGGTCCGTATCGACACCGGCTTGTTGGGTTTTTATAACGCATTGTGGGCAACAATACGCATCCGGGGCGGAAAAGTATCGCCGGATCATCCCGGACCACAGTTACGGCAATCCGGGATAATCCTGGGCTATAGATTCGGGACTAGCCTATATTGGACTGTAGCTTGATGTTCATGGATCGAAAAATGGCCTTTCGGTCCAAAGGATTAACCTGTGAGCTATTGTTCGGGATAAATCATCGAAGACAATAGTTTGTTGTGCATGGATGGATCTTTCGGTAGAAACTCGAGGCAAAAACCTGGTCGGATTGGGTTGAGTGTTTGTTCTGAAACAATACCTGCGTATTATTTAAAACAGTGTGCGGACATTCTTTTCAGAATGCCCAGTCATTCTAAAAAATAATGCAGTCTTATTGTTCGTGGCGGCCATGCAGTTGTTACCAATCGCGCTTGGGGTATTTCGTAAATTTGAGCGGCCTGTCTCGTGCGTTGAGTGACGCCGACCCGCGCAGCGGCGAGGTGTAACCGCACGTGACAGGTTGTACTCGGGTCTTCTTGTTAGTTTAAACATATTTCATTTGCTAACAAATTCGCAATAATGATTAGAGTACAGATGCTTACCACTAAGAAACACTCCTCTCCCATACATAAATTATCATATAAGTGTACATGACAGCAAAACAAAATCAACTGCAATACAATTAATTACTGAACAAAAATGGATACTTTGGAGAAAAAAACAAAACAAAAATGGGGAGAATATACTGACAAAAAGAGCACAAAACAAGAAAGAGAGAAGAAAAGAAGAAAAAACCGATTAAACACGTAACATGATACCACAGCCTGACACCTCGAACGACGCGGAAAGCATTTCAAAATACCTGGCAAGCTGGAATTCAAAAGGACCAGAAATGGAATGTACTACTACGGCTCTTGTTCCGACCATGAAGTGAGTGAGCTGCATCCTATTTGTAACTCAGCTATCAGGCCTGGTTAAATCTCCCTGAATCTGAAATATAGCGCAGTACAGCAGAAGAAGTAATCTCGTTCTTTCCTTTTTGTGAGGCTACCTTCACCATATAAAGGCTGTTGTACACTTATAAAACTGAATTTTGTCAAGGTCTGAAACATGATGATTCTAATATTGTCATAGCATGGACAGGAGAAGAAAACAATGGTTAGCATCTTCTGAATCACCCCCACACGAGCAACGAGGATAATCAATTATATAGTTCTCATATTTATCCGAGTTGAGATCACTACATCCATTTCTAAGTTTACAGTGCACGACATTGACATTTCTTTTTCCAAAAAGATGGTTTGACTGGTCTTCGTGAAATCAGACACCGGAATAAATAGACTGATTGGCTGCTTCAAACAGCATCTGAATAATTATTCCAGACAGCAATATGGGCTGGGAAAAATGACCGCTTGAATAACTCAATTCGCATGTTAAACTGTACAAAGTTGTCAGCATCTCTTAAACTGTGCCGAATCACGTCTCGAAAAGTGGGTGGTAGTATATTTGAAGAAATCTCGGTGCATTTCCATGCCCAATATTGTAAAAGGTACTCATGGATTTAACAAATCGTCTCTCCTCAAGAGACTGCTTCCCAAGTTCAAGGAATAGCCGTTCGTGAGATACAGATCTAGTTATGCCGGTTACTATGCGAGCGGCGTCATGATGAACGTCGTCCAATCGTTTAAGTGCGGACTGGGGAGCCCCAGACCACACTTGACTACAATATTCGAGAATGGGCAAAATAAAAGATAGATACATTTGTTCTGGAGTTTTGCAATTCAGGGTAAACTTTAGTTTTCTCAACTGCGATAGTCGTGAATAGGCTTGTTTGCAAATATTAGTAATATGATTGTCCTAACCAAGGTTTGACCGCAAAACGATCCCCAGATGTCGGGGATCTTCTGCAAAATCGAGAGATATGCCACAAAAAGTGGCGTCTGGATAGGTAAAATTGTCGGACAGGGTAAAGAGCATTGCCCTTGTCTTATCGAGATAAAACTCAACAAGCCATCTTTTGGACCACTGTATAACTTTGTCGATATCAGCATTCAATTTCATGGCGAATATCGCTATGAACCGTTCACTTTCAGTTAAGCAGGTGTCGTCAGCAAACAGAAACACTGCAGATCTTCCGCAATATCATTGATGTAGACCAAAAACAGGAACAGACCAAGGACAGAACCCCGTGGGACACCGCATGGAACGTCGCGATACTAGGATAAACTAGAATTATTTCGAACTCTTTGTTTCCGATCTATCAGATAACTTCTAAACCATTTAAGCAGACCACCAGAAATTCCATATTGTTTCAATTTAAAGATCAGACCAGAATGCCAAACTATAGCGAACGCTTAGGATATGTTACAAAATACACCACAACTAAAAAAACTACATAAAGTGTGATAGATCTCATGTAACTGATGGACAGTACTATTCTTTGGGAGAAAGCCTGCCTGGAATTTATAAAGAAAATTCATTTTCAACAAAATACGCATAAACATTTTTGAATACAATTCTCTCAAATAATTTACCGAGAGCACTTAATGAAGAGACTGGTCTGTAATTATTGGCATCTGATCAACTGCCCTTCTTAAACAGTGGTATAACATCAGCTAGTTTCCATTCGTTTAGGAAGGTAGAAGTTTCCAGGGATTTTTTGAACAGCATAACCAGTGGTTTGCATATAGAAGGCCGCGTTATCTTTAGTAACTTGTGACTAATACAATCGTGACCGCAAGCCTTTTTTGTTTGGAGACTACTTATCATTTCATCAATATCATATTCTGTGACACTAATTTCGGACAGTTCTGAGGTGCATTTCCTCTTAAATACTGGAAATTGCTGACCTGATGAATCGACATGACTGTTATCAATGAATATTCAGTCCAAAAGGTCAGCTTTCTGATAGTCATCCACAGCAATTTCATTGTGATCGAAAAAATTCTATTTGGAATAATTTTTCATATTATTCGCTTTGTTTCTTGATGATTTGTGTTTTTGACAAATTTGTATAATATTAGATTTTAAAGTGTCTTTACGAAAGCGATCTCTCCTTCGAATTTCACTCCTAATTGCGCTGTCGAACCAGGATTTATCATTTGTTCAGACAACAATTCTTTTGCACGGGATGCACAATTCCGCTAGATGCAACGAGATGGACACGAAATTTCTAAATGAAATATTAATGTCGTCTGGCTTTGAGATGAGTTCTTCCCAACATTGCTCGGCGATTAGTGAATTCAGTCTTTCTGTATCGGCTCTATTATAATTCCAGACAGTTCTCGTCAAGGATTGTGTTTTGTACAGGGAAAAACCCACGTGTACATATGTTGCTTTAGGATCTGATACCTTTATTTCTATGGTTCCTGAATGTACAACATTAACCATGTCACTAACAATAATGGGGTCAATGATGGAACTAATTAGGTGAGTTATCTTTGTTGCTTCCTTTATCACATTCTAAAAACTAAATGTCGTTATGATTGATTGCAGTGGATCGGTCGTCTGAAACAAATCACAGTTTAAATCACCTAAAATAATTATACGGGGGTTAAACGATAAAGCTAACTCCACAGAATCCTCAAGTTGTGTCTAGTAATCAGAGACACAGAGACTTTCAGACCTGTGCGTTACACAAAAGGGAAATGTTTCCACAATTCCAACTTTAAATCACAAGATAGCATCTTGAAACTCCAAAGTTTTTTTTCTTACAAAATTAATTTTATTTGAGAAGTAAACTGCTATACCACCATCGTCCTGATCACAATTTCGACACGAAGGACTTGTAAATCCTGGAATAAGTATATTATTAGAAGTCATCCTCAATATGTGTTACCGCAAAACAAAGGATATCGAAGTCGTCCAAATCATCGTGAAGTTTATCTAATTTATGTCTAATATTGTTTATATTATAATGCATAATTGAGAGTGACTCCAAATGGTTACCAAATGGTCCAGGATTCGACTCATTATCACCACAAACAACAAGCGCCAGGAAAAGTACCAGGAGTACAATAGCGGAGCGCTTAGGAACGATAGCATCTGGACTTAATGATGTATAACTGCTTTTATTCTAACGATATGCCTGAAATTACAACCACTCAGTAAACCAAGTCTAACATTATACCCGCCAAATGCTCTACAGTATTGCTCAAGATCAATCCCCATGGCTATATATGCAGAAATAATCCTTTAAAGTAGTTTGAGTAGCGGGCGAGTACGTGGTAGAGTTTGCATTCCTGGACCAAACCATAAAGTTTAGTGTTGGTGTATACTGTCGAGTGGTTTTGTACCTAATTAACTCTCTTTCTTCGGGCTGTGGATCAGAGCTTCAATTAAAAAGAGTATATTTACAAAACAATCTGGCATAAGATAAGCTATTGAATGTTGAATTTAAGTTAGGTCGGAGAGATAAGAAAGCATCAATTCATCATGTAAAAGCGAACTGTGCTGAGCCATGTACAAAATATATGTTGCATGCGTCCGAGAAGCAGTAACACCCCAAATCCTCGCTCCACTCTGTTACAAGAGTTTTAGGCCAACCGCAGTCTTCAGCAAGTGACCGCCCAGGACAATTTGGCACAGTAATAGGTTGATGTTGCAACTCACCATCCACATACTACCTTGCACATACCCATACGGCTCAACATCATCACCCACCCCACCCAATGTATATACTGAGTCAAAAAAAGGAAGTAAAATAGAATAAATGTGAAAAATAGCATAAAGGATGAAATATAATAGTTCTAATGTTGCATGTTTGTGGACAAGAAGTCGTGCAAAGAGTTTAATGACATGTTGTTGTTCACCCAACTGTACAATTTTGCGTCGGATTTCAAAATAGCACGTGCTCCCCGATAACGTCAAATTGAATGGGTGACCGTCGATTTTATTTGTGTAATGTTGTGCTAGTGAACCTGGGTTTTTGAGAAAACACGCTAGTTTTTTTCTTCCGACATTTTAAAAAAATGCGAAGGTTAATCAAAAAACAGAGGCTGCGTGCCATTGGTATCCATGAGGCTGTGATACCTCCAGATGAGCTCCCTGCTGAGTTCGGAGTCACTGTGGCTACTATTTATCATCTCATTGGAAGGCAAAGAACCACTGGATCTACTGCCGACCGACCGCGTTCAGGTCGACCAAGAATTATGATCCCTGCACATGACCGACACATCAGGACGTCTCACTGGCGGGATCGCTTCTATCCGGCAATTACTTCTGGTAGAACTAACAATAGAATCAGTGCACAAACTGTCCGCAACAGATTCGCTGAACACGGCATCCACAGTAGGCGTCCACACCATGGACTAATCCTTACCCAAAGTCATCGTACCGTCAGAATGGAATGGGTACGTCAGCGTGTTCGCTGGACTCAATAGCGTTGGGGCAAAGTTCTTTTTAGTGATGTATCACGATTTTGTCTACGGCACGCTGATGGTAGGGAAAGAGTGTATCGTCTTTCATCGAAATTATAAATACGAAAGTAATTGAAAGATGACAAGACATATACCGTAGGTACTGAAAAAAATTCTATTCTCGTTGATTCCTGGATATAAAATTGTGACGTAATTTATTATTCAAATGTGTAACCTCGCGGCGATCGTTAAGCGTTACTTTAACCAGTCGTGCTGATCGATCTTAAAGTGGCACACAGACGCGCAAATGTTACGGGGTTGTTATGAGATAGATTTGCTATAATTTATATGCACGCATTTGGCGAAAAGAGTCACTATTTGGTTATGCTATATTATGTTCGTCTATTTCATAGAGTCAAGTCTTTAATTAATTGTTAATGAAAATATTGTTCCTAAGGCGTGTGGGGGTGGGGGAGCTTGCCATCCCATACTAGGCGGATCCTCAGGTGGCGGATAGAGAACGGCCTGATGAATTGGGCAGATTTGCTGAATTAATAGTAGCAGGTTTGCTGAACTGAGTAGGTCTGCTGCGGAATAGCTGAATACGCAGTCCCTGGCCCAAATGGTACTATCCTGTTAGTACATCTTCCTACAGGCTCATTGTTCTCCCGTGATGTGAGTTATCAAGGCCCCGGAGGGAGTAATCCTCGCAATTGAGGACAAAGAGCGCCCCGGTCAGGGCAGTCTCCATTTTGGAGGTAGCTGTCCAATACACTGCTTCGGGAGCAGACGGATGGTCGGACCGTCCCGTTCTGGTCAATCGGGAACTCGTACAAAGGGTGTCACGTCGAATGGGGCAGGCATTGGTGGGCATTCAAAAAATTATTTCTTTTAAAAAACTGTTGTCATTGTATTGGACTTTTAACGGTTTTTGGAAGTTTTTAACACGTTATTTTTTGTTGCACTGTCTGAGTTGATTGTCAGTGGCAATTTTCATTATATTAGTATAACAAAATGATTTGTTGAATGACCCACTTCTAGAGACAAGGAACTACCCACACTCGGCGGGGCAATCGTCAGCGGTATGTCCTGTATCAACGGTGGTCGAGTATACCATACATGTACTCTCGGTTTTGTCACCAACTCCTGTTTGGCTGGAACATACCCCTTAAGTTGGCCTCGGAGTAAGGGTGGTAAGCATTAAGTGAAGAAGCTAATAAAACAATAATATGGATATACCACAAAAAACGAGGTTGAAAATTCAGCTTAACAGATGCTGATTCAGATACCAAAACAGAACATATTACTAAGAACTGGCCTAAATTCATCATAATTTATGCAGCGGTGAACAAGAACAACAAGAACAAGAGAGCTATCATTCATAGGTGAATTAAAATAAAAGCAAAACTCAAACCACAGAATGTCACGAATGTTAAACGGATTCAGATCAAAAGAGATGGCGCAAAAATCAAAAAAAAACAACAAATTCATGCATTTTAACCTCTGATAGGTCACGACCACCAAAGGCAATAAACTGCGGATACATGATCGTCGCTGTGGATGTGTATATCTCAAACCCAGTGCGATGCTTCAAATGTCAAAAATATGGTAAGGGGCAGAATAATTCTAGTTGTGAAGCAGTTTGTTACAGGTGTGGCCAACAACACTAGGAGCCCCTTGTCAATCCCGACAAGTCTATAAACTGTTAGGGCAACCATATGCCATTTTCGAAAGGAACAGAAAGAAAAAAACAATACAAAAAATAAAATGTGAAAGGCAAATAAATTTCAAAGAGGCCAGAGAAATTGTTTCATCTGTGCCTGGTGTGAAAGCATCAACACTGTCATATGCCACAGTAATAATGAAAGATAAAATGTCCATAAAGTCAGTAGAAGGCCAGACATCATATACATGTCGCAACAGCGGCCACGCAATTCCGTCATTATTGCAAGCCTTTACAATAGGAAAAACTAATTCAACTAAACCAAGTGAACCCTTCGCCAGAAAAGAACATGTGGTCTCCATCTTCTTTGATCAGGAGAAAAGTAAATATTTTCCCATAGGCGACCATTATAACGTTCAAGCGAAAAAAAATGTGAGAGTATCACTTTAATTTTGGAATTCATATATCTTTGTCAAGTATAGCCCTTCTGACAACATTTTCTGACCCGAAAACTGCAGGTCATGCAAAACATAAGAGAGAAAATCTGGCCGGAAAGGAAGTACCGTTTACGTGCACATATTTTTCAGGAAATTTCCAATAAAACCACACCAAATGTCAGTTGTATTTTTTGGTCCAAAACTCATCAAATCACCTTCTTTATTCATCTGGAATAGTCAACAATAATGCAAGATGTTCTGAGAATGTTTCAAATGTTTATTGCAACAATACATTTTCCCTAAGCAGCTTGTTTTTAAAGATTTTATTTTTAACGATTGCATCATTTCCGAGTGCAACATTTCAAGGTGGATAACTCTAATTCAAATATTTACTGATGCGATACCTATAATCATCTCCAACCATACCAAAGTTACATTTTACCACTTCTTTGTGAGAAACGAGTCATTTCTGCATTAGAATTCAACTTTTGGCTTCTGTTCAGTCAAAAACATGGGAAATCTTTTCTTTTAAGGAAAAGTGTCCAAACTTTGTCAAATGGGTTTCAGAACTGGCATTGCCCCGAGAAGATTTTTCTAGCCTGTAGCCTAATAAGTATGATGGTGAGAGAGATAAGAATTCACAGCTTTCTTTGAAAACTACCCTGATCCCAAAATAAAACTAAAATTTGCATCAGCACATCATATTTGGGGAATAGATCTGTATCATTTAACCATCAGACATGAGAAACTGTATTCCAAACCCCTCAAAACAATGTGAATATCAATTTTTGTTTCAAAAATTGAGGTTCCAGCTATAAATTTCACCAGTATCAAAGGACAGTGCCTTTTTCTTCCAACAACTTTAGTCAAGTTTTCTTTTTCCTACTGAGATGGTAAAATATAGCCCTGAATGTGCCCGTACCCCCCGGTATGTCCCTTTTCATCAAGAACTATGATATGATTCCTAAATTAGTTGATGTTAACACAAAACAAACCTTTTGTGATATTAAATTTCCCATTTGTGATTATTTATAAATTACATAATGTCTTTTGAAGACATTTCACATTGTGTTTGGTGAATATTTTGCTATTTTTCCAAGCAAAAGCCTCAGTTTTTTTCAGTTAAGGCGTCTAGAGTCATAGAGGCAAATGAAAGGCAATCAAAAAAACCCACCTTTTCTGATAGACAGACAGACAGATAGACACATAGTCACAGATTTTAGAAATGTACATAAGAGTACTGAATGACATATAATGAAAAATATAATGAGAAGAGCCAGGACAAGGTTGTCAAATAAAAAAAAACTCAGTGGACCTTGGGCGCTGCAGTCCCAAGGCAAATCATAAGAAACTGAAAATGTAATATATTAAATTCAGTCTCCAAAAATAAACTGTACAGTCTTTCCAAATGTTTCCCGTCAGCTGAGAGGTTCAGTATGAATGGGAGGGGTCTTGGTTCACGCAGAGAGCAATATTTCACAAATGTCATTGCAGTTTTGTGCTGTACCAAAGCAACCATGATAGCACTAGCAGAAGACTACTATATTGCCAGCTATGCACAAATGCAAATGCCATCTATTCCTACTTTATTATGTTTTTTTTTAATGTAACTCCCCCCCCCCCCCTTTATTGCTGACTGTATCAAAAAATATAAATTTTCAAAACAATTAAACAGTGTTATAAGGTGTGTGGTCCTCCAATGAACATTTAAATGTGAGATAAGCTCAAAAATAATAAATAAATCAGGTTTGGAAGCCAAAAAAAGGAAAAAAAAACATATTTCCTATAGGTATCACGACAGTAAATATTTTCCCTTAGACGACCATTATAGCGCTCAAGGGAAAAAAAAATATTATCGCGTCACTTCAGTTTTGGAATTCAAATATCTCTGTCAAGTCTAGCCCTTCGGACAACTTTTTTCTGACCCGAAAACAGGGGGTCATGCAACAAATACAATAGAAAACCTGACCGGAAGTGAAGTACCGTTCACGTGCACATATTTATCAGGGAATTCCCATCAAAACCACATCAAAAGTATTTTTTAGGTCAAAAAGTCATCAAATCACCTTCATCTGAATATTCAACAATAATGCAAGATATCATTAGAATGTTTCAAATATTTATTGCAACAATATATTTACCAAATAAGCTTATTTTTAGAGATCGCATCCTTGCCGAGTGCAACCTTTCAAGGCGGGTCGGGTAACGCTCATTCAAATATTTACTGCCGCGACACCTTTAAAAGATCCTTTTAAGATGGGGTTGAGAGGGCGTATGCGTCTTTTTGTAGAAAATCTTATAAAGGACGGCCAATTTCAGGTTCGTGTTGGGTCCACGTTATCTGATTTTCACGAACAAGGATTGAGGATTTGTTATCTGTTCTCAGTGAAAATCCAGCAGCATTAGTGATGCAATTGAGAATACAGTGGACTCTCATTTGTATGTAGATGATTTTTTTTCAGTCTGTAAAAGCTGTTATAGCAGCAAAAACATGAATGCTGTGGAGCGTAAATTTCAGCTATGCATAAACAGAATTCAAAAATGGGCCACACAAAAAGGTTTTAATTTCTCAAAGACAAAAACAAATTGTAAACTTCCGAAACATCAGCTCGGCCCGGAGTTGAAAATAGATGAGAGTACCATTAACGTTGTTCAAGAAGAGAATTTTTTGGCTTTATTTTTTCTTAAAAACTGAATTTCGCTGCTTATATAAAACAACTAAGAGTGAAATGTAAAAAAAACACATAACATCCTCAAGACGGTTGGTAGCACTGATTGGGGTACTGACCAAAAAACATTGCTCCATCCGTGTAGATCACTTGATAGACCCAAAATAGATTACGGCTGTGTGGTTTACGGTTATGCAAGAAAGTTCTTGACGCAATTCATAATAGTGGTATTAGAATAGCTTGGGTGCTTTTAGAACATCAACAATAGATTCAATGCTTGTTGAAACAGGGGAGCCGATTTTTGAAGCGCATAATTTAATTGTCACTTCAATATGTTTCTAAACTGCTTGGTAATCCATCGACCCCTCCTTACACGTCACGGTGGATTCAATGCTTGTTGAAGCAGGGGAGCCTTCTCTTGAGAGACACAGAGTTAAACTGACGCTCCAATATGTTTGTAGACTATTTGTAAATCCATCAAACCCTGCTTATAACTGTGTTTCACATCCTCAAAATGTCGATTTTTTTAACCGTCACCACAAACATTTTCCTCCATTAGGAATTCAAATTAGTCCCCAAATGGAGTCGGCCACAATCTCATATGATAAAAGAGTACCATGAACTGCATATTCCTCCTTGAGTGGTTAGAAAACCTACTGTTATTTTTTGTTTCTTCCAAAAAGTCCGTGACAAATTGTTTGGAGTTAAAACAAAAAAATGCCAAAATGAAGTCCAAGTACATTGCATATACAAGGATCTATGCAGATGGATCTAAGGATGGCGACAAAGTATAATTAACTGTTGTTACTGGTGATCAGATCACATCAACCAGAATACCAAACAACAGTTCTATTTTCACAGCTAAAGCTTTACAACTAGCGCTTGTGCACATCAAGAATCTGAGGAAAGAAAGTCGATTATTTTTCCGATTCTCTTTCCTCTTTGCTTGCTTTACTCAATCCCGAGTTGAAGAACCCTCTCATTTTTAAACTTAGTGAAAAGTTGAATACTCTAATGTCTGACCAGTGTGATATTGCTTTTTGCTGGTTACCTGGACATGGCGGTAACACCAGGGTAGACAGCACAGCAAAACAAACGATGATACGATGTCATATTCGTCATACAAGACTGATACATTCCTTTTTGTTAGAGGGTAGTTCCTTGCCAGCAGGAGTTGTCAGTGGAGCACAATCGTTTGCATTACACTGATTTTAATCAAAGCAGAGGGCCCTGTTTCACTTCGGGATCCATAAGAGATCTATTTTATTTTATCAAACGAGACCACACAAAGTTCTATTATTTTTTAAAATAATCAACCGTGTTAATAAGTTTTAATATCGTTTTATTCTTTTAACCTCGACTCTTCATGTTTCAAATCATGAGGCTGATTTTGTAAAGTATTCACTGTGTTACTACCATCGCTCATTCTGTTAAAACAACTCATGACTTTGTAAATATATAATATGTAATTATTTCCTGTTTTTAATCATTCGCATTCTTTCGTCATTGATGAATGATGTGTTTTATTTTCTACGTTTCCTCGCCAAGATATAGCCTTAGCTGCTGATGAAGCGTCAAGCATCAATAAACAAATCAATAAATAGCGTCTCTCTATTTATCTCCAGGTCAACCATAGCTCTGTTGATATGAGCTTATTCCCAGCGTTACAATTGAGGCGAATTAGTAGTGTGTAACGTTCGGCCGTAAATTGCGAGTAATTCCCACGCGGTCATAGAGGATAGAGAATCGGGGTAAAACCGCATATAAAAGTGGCATTCGTGGGTTTGTATAAGGCGACAGCGTGCGGTGAATGACCCCGGGTCGTGTAGCGGCGAGGTGTTACATTATGCTGGCAGGTTGTTCAAATAAGTGAAGTCCGACAGCTAGGTTGGTGGCTGCCTTATGCCATGTCTTTTGTTCAATCGATAAAACGCACGGACTCGCGTATACTCAATACACGAGGGGTATCGACGTCACTTGGACCTCGGACCATTGTTCTATCAGGTATATCAAGTTAGCCACTAACCCCGAAAAGACAAATGGGCAAGGCTGTAAATTTGCATACCCTGCAAGACAATAGACCCAAGTTGTAATCTTTCGGATTTTAGCGATATAAAACAAGAGAGATATCGGGAGTAGGTTTTAAAAAGAGACTGAGGTAGAGTAAGCTGAATAACTGTTTCATAGTAGCGTGGCTTAGTTAATTCAATGGGGCCTGTGGTATGAGGTTATAGTTATCAACCTAGCTGGAGGTATTCATGGATTTGAACAACCTGACAGCGTGCGGTCACGCTGGCAGTTTCGTCATATCCATGAATACTGACAGTTAGGTCAGTAACTGACCTACACCCTGTCGTTTGTTTGTTTAATCAATAAAACGCACTGACTCGGGTGTATTCAATACACGAGAGGTATTCATGTGACGTCACCTGAAATGTGTCAGGTATCTCAAGTTGGTAACTAACCCCAATTCCCTTGTCCCTTGAGGCCTTACAATCACTCCCTTCAAATAGTGTAATTCCAACAGCATATTGATAAATATATGAGCTTCATATATTAAACTCTTTGTAGCTTCCCACAGTCAATGAATCATGACCGAGTTTTGAAGTGGTCTCGCCTTCGATTCAGTCCTTCATCACTTACGGAAATCATTTTTCCAGAGCAACGATATTTTTAAAACCAATGTTCAACCCATTATTTTCATCTCATCGGTACCCCGAGAAATAAGTTGGGAAATGTGATCGTTTATCTAATAAATCGGCCGCACCCGTCCGCGTAATATACAAACTGAGCAGTTGAAAACAAAACTCAAAATATTTCAACAAAACCATATTATATCACTCCTCATTAAAACGAACTCGTCGAGATCGTTCCATTGAGGGTTCACATGATATTGTTTTGTTCATTTCTTTTTCAAAAGAAAAAAAAACAATATTTAACCATTTACACAACGTAATGGCCAAAACCGGTCAGCGTTATTCCCAAAAATCGCCAATTAATTTTTATAATTTTTTGTCTCAAAAACATAGGTTATGACCCCTCTTTGGAACGAGCTCGTTTCAATGAGGGGTCACAACCTATGTTTTTGAGACAAAAAATGAAAAAAATTAGTTATTCAATAATTTTGTTTGCAAGTGTCGTCTGCTTTTCATGTTAGGTAAAGGGTTAAGATAAAAACAATTCGATATCATGTGTATAGGGTAAAGTACGGATGGAAGTATATGAGGTATAAGCTGCAATGACCAACTAATTCGTTATAACGAGCTGGCTAATTCGTCATAACAAAAGACACTTCTGTGTCCTTAAAACAAACATATCCTTCTGAACCTCCATCACCGAGTCAAACAAAGATGCCTGTCAAAAAGTCGAAGTAAAATCACGATATAATTGCATCTCATGCATCGTGTTCAGCCGATTGCAAACAATGGCCGCTGACCGAATACTGGTTATTTGAGCTCACAGTCGACCGATTCCGATTGTAATACCGTGCACTACTAAACAAGTCGAGGCTTGCAAAGAACTAAATTAAATTGAACATATTTTACAGTGTTTGCAGTCCGTTCACAACTAGATAAGTCGAGACTAGAAACAACTACATTAAAGTGAACATATTTCACAGTGTAAAACTACGTTGACTCAGGTCCAGTACAATTACCAGTCGCGCACACTTTTGAGGTAAACGTGGCTCTGAGAGCCAGAGTCACGTTTACTATACAAGTGCGCGCAACTGGTATTTTTTCCTGCGACCTGAGCCAGTGGAGTACAACGTCCACATTTCCGGTATGAACTGGCGATTGCCGCAAGTACGCTCAACTGTAAGCTTTACATGTCGTTTAACTTGTGCATCCCATAAATGAGCGTCTAGAGTGATTAAGAATACACATTGTTGTGGTTTTTCTACTTTATTGAATGGTATCATTGACATCATTTTACATTAAGAATTGAACAACTGCAGAAGGTAATAAAATGTGGTTTATGAATCATCACAAAATGCTTTGCAACAATCGGTTGAACCGATGTTCCAGGACGCGTTGCCGTTGTCGGCCGATTGCGGGCGTGAAATGGAATCTGACAATGGGTTACTTGATATGGCACGAGAGCTAGCCCGGAAGGATAATCCTTCCGCGATGGCACAAATGCCATATCGATTAACCCATTCACACACGTGTGGCGTTCTGAGTTTATTACTCCCCTTTACGTCTATAAAACCATTTATTAGATGGATACTCAGCAATTCATTTGACAACTGTCAACAAAAAGAACACATTTTATGGCCAAACCAAATTTGCGAGGGGAAATTGTGTTACTATTTCGTCCCCTGAGTTCCAATGTGATCTATACGCCTACTGGCACATAAAACACATTGCAATTCAGGGGACTATTTTCAGCTATCTTTAGGAATTCAAATTGTAATTGCGTTGGAAGATTTGTAGAAAATTCCAGTGAAATTTAGCTTCTGTTTAAAAATAGTCCGGCAACGATTTTCCGCATGGTTTAATATTGCTGAAGATGGGGATTACACAGAACAGGCATGTAATAAAATAGTCTCTTTCCATTATTACATGCGTGCCGCCATGTTTTTGAATCTTGACTTTACAGTAACATAGTTATCACCCCCGCGCCTCGCTGTCATTTTTGCGCGCACGCTATTAGCAATAATGTTAACCGATAAAGTTATCCGTATATTGATATTGAATGAACGTGAGTGCTATACCATATCGCAAGGAATATAGTGACTGTTACAGCCTTAGCAAACTGGCATTTCAAATTTATATCCATGGTCTAATGTATATGTGTAGATGTGCCATAATCTTTCTGTTGGCAATATTGTTCGAATAAATTTGAACTCTATTGAAAAGAAGATATACACATGCAATTTCATGCCATATTTTAAAAACGCACTGATGTGCCCTGAAAAACACAATCAGTTGAGCGGAGTAATAGGCTATACTATATAAAGGGTCAACGCGAATATAATTTCGCTAAAATGTCACATATATATATATTAATTCTGTATGATCTAGCATTGTGTGGTGGTAACTGAAACGAAGATCGAAATGGTGGTAATTTGCCTGACAGTAAAAACGTAAAATGGAGTAATTTGCCGTACAACAAATTCAGATTATTTGTCCGCATTACAAGATAAACGTGGTGAGATGTATTTGTGACCAGTAGGTGGAGTTTTGTCCATTATATGTAGTAGCACACAGATAAATGCGATAATATCCAATACGTCATCGTAAATTGCATTTTGCAACTCACTTTTCACAATTTCCCAAGTGATCAGCGGTAATTCATTCGTTATTTTCTCAATAGCTATTAACGGCCTGTGGGTTTATTTCATCTTGAAGTTGGGTATGGTGTGAATTCTTATTTTTTGTACCCCATTCAAAACGGGTGGCTTTTTAAAACATATTTAGGCTATAATACTTGTCGGGGTGTCAATCGAGGTGGACATAGCGGTTATTGTGATTGGTAATATCCGGCGTCGGGTCCCTACAGTGATGATGGTTATGATGATGATAGATTTATCTTACAGTTCAGAAAGTCGAGGTTGAACATTCGTTGCGAGCCGCAAACCTCAGAACATGTCACAGTCAACTCATCACAATAACGTATATGTTCCAATAATACTCTACCCATAGCCCAAACCTGCATCGTGAAACACGAGAGGCTTATATACTAAACTTGTGATCGTTTAAAGTTGCCTTGTTCAAGGCAACTTTTAACGAACACAGGTTTAGGAAATAAACCTCTCATGTACCCAAGACGGCACTGAATAAATAATCAATAAACCAGATAAACTCTTTCCATCTTGGTTCAAATCATAAATCGGTTTGTAATTTAAACAACAATTTCTCCGGAACACCGTCTGCTGCATGTGTGAAAAATTCAGAAAAATGAAGCGGCTTGCTAGTCATTCCGTTGATGAAGCAATTACGAAACGGGCGACGTCATTTCAAATATTTTGCGTGGTGATGTCAGACGGTAACATTTGCTACTGGAGCCGAAAACATAAAGGAAATTACGCCAGCTCTCATCCAATCAGAGGGCGAGGATTTTATTCTTAATAGAACATATTATCATCAGTATGTTTACGTACAGAATGTTGTATCAGTGTCTGTGTAAAATAGTGAAAAGTCATATCTCGCCGAGTCGAATACGCGTAAAGAGACAGCCTTAGAAACAAGAGCGAACCCCTGATACAACATTTTGTACATAAACATAATGGTGATGATAATAAATTTATCTTACAATTCTCGACTGTAAGAACTTGATTAACACTTTACCTAAAGAATCCGTCGTATCCTGCCATGTAATTTACCAACTGAGCAGTTGAATAAATATAATTTTGCGACCTAATGGAGAGGGGGGGGGGGGGGTTTAACATGATATGGTTTTGTGCAACTATTTGGAAAATATGCTCTTTAGAAAATAATTAAAATACTAAATTCTGATACTGTGTGCGTTGAGTAAATGGTTAAATAGCATTTTAATTCCAGGCTTTCATTTTCAGTCGCATAAAAATGCTTGTCGTTTCAACTGAAACTGTCCATGACTGCCTGAAACTTTTGCGATCCTCGGATAAATTTATTGAGCGCGTACATGTTCAACATTCAAAAAGTAAAAAATACTGTGCGCCTTTATAGTATAACAGCGTGTTGTTCAAGCTTGAATGCTTCAAGTGATTCCGATACAAAAGAATATAACAATGTGGTTCTCTAATTTAATAATTATACTTTTGAGACGTGTTTTTGTTTTCTTATTTCGTATGGGAAGCATACAAGGCCCCTCGCAAATGCGTTTCGAAAGCTTATAATGTTCTATGAATAGTGTCTTAAACAAATCGTAACTAAATCTGCGGTTGTTTTATGTTTGTATAAGTGGCCCCTGATACCCACCGTATTCGGGAAATTATGGACCGAATACATACTTAGTGTAGGATACAAACAAATATTCCAGGAAAGAGAAAGGAGCAGAATGACATATTTCAAAAGGGATATTACAAAAGTTAAACACTCTCCTTATTCTAATATAATACTCTCGTTATATTTACTTCTTAAATGATGATCTTTCAGACAAGACTCGATAAAGTTTTGCCATAATCATCCAAATTGTTTAGAAACGTGAAAGTTTTGAACCTCCGATGAATCACTTGGTGTTGTTTGTTCCAGTGCCATAGGGCATATCATGCTAGAGATATACATGTAAATGTGACCCACTTTTATACTTTTGGGGTTCGCCACTTTTTGAGCATGTCTATTCACACATGAACTTAATGTGGCGTTTGGGTTGTCACAAAGTGAGATTTCCAGAAATTCTGAATAATGCTCCGAATGGCCCCTGAGTGACCCCAGTGAACGTGATCCATATTTTGAACCTTCAGCGAGTTCCGACTCATTTGGTGCTGGTCACAGTTCCAGAGTTCATACCATACTTGAGATATGAGAAAGACCCACTTTCGATTTTGTTTTCTCGACCACATGTTTTGAATGAGGAAATACAAGTAGGTACTTTGGGAATGGATTAAGAGGGCATAGAATGCGATTTCCATTATTTCTGAAACATTCACTCAGTGAAATCTAGGAGACCCTAGTGACCTTGACACATATGAGTAAAGCAAGTTTCCACTCATTTGGTTTTGCAACCAGTTCATATGTTATACAATTATGCTTGCGATCAAAGCGTGACCCACTTGCAGTTTTTGGTACTGCGCACGTTTACTCAGGGAATAACTTAAGGGGATTTGAAAGGCAATTTCCGGAATTTATGAAAAATACAGTCAATGACACAGGTGACCCCAGAGACTTTGACACATACTTCGAACCCCCACTGAGTTTCAGCTGATTTGATGTTGGTCCATATATGGGTACGTATGACCAATTTGAAGTCATGTCGATTTTGGAATAATCAAACTAGCCTGTGCCAGGATGATTTGAGTGGGCCATTGAATATATTATTGGATAAATTCTGGTGTACGTTTGGATAAGTGCTAATGTACTTTTCATCAGTTCCAGATATGGCACACGTTTGGGGTACGGAGCACTTTTATTTGTTCATGAAAAAGATGCGGAGGGGTATGGCTGTCAAAAACTTCCTCGTGTTTCTGCGTCACACATCTTTGCGATGAAATATGTGATAGGATTACTGACCCAATCATAACTATATGGCTTAGAAATTATTTAATGAAGCACGGCAAACGACGAATCAACCATCAACGAGAACACTTTTAATTTACAAGATGCCCGATAACACGTACGCTGACACTCGCTTTGAATAAAATACAACAAAAGAGTCTCTGCTCTGAAGTGACGAAAAAACATAAAAAATGGCGAAAAAACTAAAAACTAAAAAAAGCAGATATCGCCTATGTTTTTTCGCTGTACAATGTACAAAAGTTTAAGGAAAGTCTGACGCATTTTAATATTTTGCCCTATGACCTGTATGACATCATCTCAGAGTTCGGCATTAACAGATGAGAATGTCTTAGGACTACAGCACAGTTTTAGATATTCTACGCCATTCTGAAATATTATTAAGATTGATCACCTTTTCGATACCAAACGGGGATGGTAATGGTGATTTTGGAGATGCAACATCTGTATACAAAGTATGTTTTGGATTGTTTAGAAACATACTGCTTCTGGGCATAAAACATTTTTCTCGAACACTTGAAGCATGGAATGTAGAAAGTTGAAGTGTGACTCACCAAGCGACTTATACAGTCGTTGCATATTCTAACTAGAGGTACTGTGAGCAAACTCACAAAGTGATACCCCCCCCCCCCCCGCCGCGCCTGTCAGAACGTAATTATATTGGTTCATGCACATCTTCATATGGAGTTCGTCCATTGTGTAAAGTTTTATGAAAATTCTTCAAACGGTTTAGGAGGAATTGCGCTTATAAGGATGGACAGACGGACGCTCCAACATTTCGGGTTTATGGGCTACCAAAAAAACATTTTGTAAGTCCGAAACCTTATTTTACCCAGAACCCCACCCCCTCCACCCCAGAACTTATATTTAACTCTAACCCCACCCCTCCACCCAAAAACCACACCCTAACTCTAACCCTACCCCACCCTGACCCTAAACCCTAAATGCCCACCCCTGACCCTAACCCCACCGACCCCCGGGACCTAACCCCCAACCTTAAGCCCTACACTGGGGCCACCCCTAAGCCTAACCCCACCCCTGACTCAACCCCACCCTAGCCAAACCAATAGGATTAGGAGCTATTTTTAGGTTTAGGGGCTACTAAAATTAAAAACCCCACCCCTGACCCCTACCCTAACACCCCCGGGGACTTAACCCTCCCCCAACCTTAAGCCCTACTCTGGGGCTACCCCTAACCCCACCCCACTCCTAACCCTAACACCACCTTAATTTGGAGGTAGCCCCTAATAATAATATTCCCTAAACCCCCAATGTTGGCCCGGACAGACAGACGGACAGACGGACGGACAGGGTGATTCCTATATCCCCCCCCCCCCCCCCAAAAAAAAAAAAACTTTGTTTGCGGGGGGTATAATAAACTTAACATGTAGATATAATGAATCGCATATCATATGTGAAATGAAGATCAAGACCGGTTGTAGGGTGGGTAGTGACAAATTAACAGGGCAATAACTCTGTTAATGTTCATCGAATTAATACAAAGCAGCACACCCAAATTACTTACAAGAGCACCGTTGGGCTGTGGCATTAACTTAAAGTAAGTTCAGTCATATTGAATAACAAAACATACCTTGCAATAGCCATTTGTTTTTCAAGTTTTGTTCTGACATGGTAGCCATGTTTAATTGCCAGAATGCTGGTTATTGGAAGGAAACTTCCTGCAGTCACTGGTAATGTAGCAGAAAAAGAGGATTCGCTGGTCAATCTTTTCCAAGTCCTTGCACGGAGAAGCAAAAATCGCAAAATAATTCAGTCGTATTGCTGATTATCATAAGGAACCTTTTTATAGTCTAAAGGAATGTACAAGCAGGAAATTGGAATCATTAGTCAGCTCATTTTTAAGTTGTGGCAAAAACAGGAAATATAAAAAATCCAAGATGGCTGCCATGGTGGGCATGGTGAGTTTGTCTGAATGCTGATTGTCGAAAGAAGTCTTCCTATAGTCATGAATAAAGCACCAGAAAGTATTAGATCCATTGGTCATTGCCTTTTTAAGGCCAAAAATTTGGTGGTAATGGTGACCATATTGGATAATCCAGAAGAACAAGAACATTCAATATAGTCAAGAAGAACATTCTTATAGGCGTGCTCAATCCATCATAATAAAATGGGATTCATTGGTCATTCCTTTCTCAATTTATTGAGCGGACAAGCAAAAATCATAAAAACGCAACTGATTATCAAAAGTCATTCCAATCCACCATAAAAATGGAAACTGCTGGACACTGTGTTTTGGGGTTATTGCACGGACATGCAAACGTTAATGGATGAACGAATGGACAGATGGATGCCTAGGCACATGGAAGGGTGGCGAGACAGATGGGTGAACATAGCGTCAAAAATAAATACATCAGAAATGACTTCATCTCTAAAAAAAAAAAAAAAAACATGTTGTCTCCTAATTTTTCGAGCTCTGCAAAATAAAAACAAAATTCCATATTTCCAAAATTTAAGAAAGTGGGGGTGGGGGTATCTTACAACATAGCTGGGAATTACAATCTTTAAAAAGTCATAGAATCCAGCTCCTTCAATTCAAGGATAGAAATTACAAAAAGTAAATCCGGTCGGATCAACTTTAGATAACCGGAAATGGATGTGCAAAGCTTCAAAGCTGTATCTTTTATAACTATCACAAAAGCGGCGTTTTTAAATGGAAAATGTCCTACTTTGAAGTGGCATAAATACGTCAAAAATGACGTTATCTCTGAAAACAAAAACAGCTGTCTCCTAATTTTTTGAGCTCAACAAATATAAAGAAAATCCAAATCGTTATTGAGAGACAAATGGTTGTCCGGACAAGTATTTCATACTTCCGATTAATAATCGCAACCCCTTGTACCCTCGTTTCCCGGAATGATCGCCTTTGTGTACACTTGTAGTGAGATGGGTCAGTCCAATATCAATATACAGGGTGAATAAAATAACACCTGCAGTCTGCAGCCGTCTTGCTGCAGACTTCAGTTATTATTTTATCCTCAATGCCCCGTGTACAGACATCTTATAATAAGACAAAAATGGGACGAAATTATGCCTTGGACAGAAAAAATCGGTCTTCCGAGCTCAAAGGGTTAATTTCGTTCGTGAGTTTGGGTTAAGGAACTACCCGAAATATTGGTCTGACGAGAAAGAAAGAAAGAAAGAAAGAAAGAAAGAAAGAAAGAAAAACGGCTGACCATCGGTATAGGCCATTTCAACTTCGATGAATGAATGAATGATATTCTATTTCTCTAACAGGCAAGGAATGTATCATCCCAGATATTTGCTGGTGTCGCGTTGTCAGAATCTACTCAAACACCATACTCAAACTCCCGCCGCGCGCCCAAATTGACTATGAAGTCCCTGTTTTAAAAACGGCTGTTTGGTGTGTCATCAACAAAAACAAATTTCGAATGTCTCAGTTTTCTTAAAATATAAATCACAGGCTTATAAATAAGTTGGCTGAGAACAGTTCATGATTTTTAATAGCGTTTTGTATAATATTCGTCAATACCAATAAAAGTATATCAGAAGAAGATTCCCATCGAATCTTGGTTTCATTTTTAAAAGAATCGCATGTGCTGTGAATGTTTTCTCCTGCTTGATGTCCCTCATCCCACTTTGCCCTGTGGGTTTTCAGTTCCATAACTTATGCAGTCTAAGACGGTTGTGGCAGCATTGGGCCCATGGAATAGGCTGTGTTTGTGGATTGCAAAAGCATTGTGCTGTATTTTGTTTTTCTAATTAATGTGGAAAAGTGAAAATCATTGTTCCTAATGTTATAAATTCCTTTTTCGGCACGCAAAGTTTGGGTGTGTGTGTGTGTGTGGGGGGGGGGGGGGGGGTCTGTCCTGTTGCGTCTATACTGGAATATATAGATTTATTGTCTTTAACTTCTCACCGTTGCTTATTTACCCATTGGTGGTAAGCGATATGTTAAGCCTGTGTAAGTAATACGTTTTTTGAATTATATAGTTTTCTTTGAATGAGACCAAACAAAACCGGTCTGATCAACGTTAGATAACCGTAAATGGATGTGCAAAGTTTCAAAGCTGCATCTTCTATAACTATGGAGTCACTAAATCGGCGTTTTTAAATGGAAAATGCTCTACTTTGAAGTGGCATAAATACGTCAAAAATGACGTCAACTCTGAAAACAAAAACAGCTGTCTCCTAATTTTTCGAGCCCTACAAAAAGGAAGAAAATCCAAATCGGTATTGAGAGACATATGGTTGTCCGGACAAAGTATTTCATACTTCCGATTAATGATCTCAACCTCTTGAACCCTCTTTTTCTGGAATGATCGCCTTTGTGTACACTTGTAGTGAGATGGGTCAGTCCAATATCAATATACAGGGTGAATAAAATAATACCTGCAGTCTGCAGCCGTCTTGCTGCAGACTGCAGTTATTATTTTATCATCAATGCCCCGTGTGATTGGACATCTTATAATAAGACAAAAATGGGACGAAAATATGCCTTGGCCCGGAACATAGGTCTTCCGTGTTCAAAGGGTTAATTTCGTTCGTGAGTGTGGGTTAAGGGAACTACCCGAAATATTGGTCTGACGAGAAAGAAAGGAAAAAAAGAATGACCATCGATATAGGCTATTTCAACTTCGATGAATGAATGAATTATATTCTATTTCTCTAGCAGGCAAGGAATGTATCATCCCAAATGTTTGGACAGATATTTGCTGGTGTCGCGTAGCCAGAATCTACTCAAACACCATACTCAAACTCCCTCCACACACCCAAATTGACTATGAAGATTACGACGCCCCTGTTTTAAAAACGGCTGTTTGGTGTGTCATCAATAAAAACAAATTTCGAATGTCTCAGTTTTCTTATAATATAAATCACAGGCTTATAAATAGGTTGGCTGAGAACAGTTCATTATTTTTAATAGCGTTTTGTATAATATTCGTCAATACCAATAAAAGTATATCAGAGGAAGATTCCCATCGAATCTTGGTTTCATTTTTACAAGAATCGCCTGTGCTGTGAATGTTTTCTCCTGCTTGATGTCCCTCATCCCACTTTGCTCTGTGGGTTTTCAGTTTCCATAACTGATGCAGTCTAAGACGGTTGTGGCAGCAAAAGGCTGTGTTTGTGGATTGCAATAGCATTGTGCTGTATTTTGTTTTTCAAATTAAAGTGGAAAAGTGAAATTCATTGTTCCTAATGTTGTAAATTCCTTTTTCGACTCGCAAAGTTTGGGGGTGAGGGGGGGGGGGGGGGGTCTGTCCTGTTGTGTCTATATTGGAATATAGATTTATTTTCTTTAACTTCTCGCCGTTGCTTATTTACCCTTTGGTGGTAAGCGACGTGTTAAGCCTGTGTAAGTAATACATTTTTTGAATTGTATAGTTTTCTTTGAAAGAGACCAAACATTAAAGCTGTTTTGTTACTCATATACAAGCTATAAAAAAACGAGACCATAAACCTCTACCTTTCAAGCAGTAAGATATGGTATCCCTTTAACAGTATGCAACTCGTCTTCTGATTGGATAAAGTGATCGATAAAATAACAATGTTGCCGGCAATTTTAAAACATTTTTTCGGGTGGATTCGCACACTAAAATCAGTTGGGTTAAAAATTAACCCAAATCAACTGGGTTGAGTGAATTTGAACCCAGTTGGGTTCATATTCACTAAACCCAGCTGATTTGGGTTACTTTTAACCCATCTGATTTTAGTGTGCACCTCTGATTTTAGAGTATGAAGACCTGCTAATTAACTACTCGCAATAGCTACACTACATTTCCAAGCTAAATTAAAAAAAAACCCGTTAGCTCTGGATGACCCGTGTCCTCACACTTGGAATATCCAAAAGAAGAGAAGCCTCCATCTAACCATGGAATTCAAGCCCACAGATGAATAACCAGCTCCTCGGGGGAGGTAGCATCTTTTGTGAGGGAATCTCCTCTCACACTCGCCCGAAGGCGATAGGACCTACCATCAACAAGAGAAGGAAGATGAAAAGTCCATCAACTTAGCGCCGGCATGCCTGACGCTTAGAAGAGTTCCTAAGGAAGAAAAATGATGAAGAGAAGAAGGAAGAGAGGGCGGAGAGGCAAACAGAGAAGGTCACTTCCATTGTGGCGGAATTGGTGTTAATATCTATCAATCTACGATCGTAAGCTAGGACTAGTCACTGTGTTAACTGATAGAACCGCGAAGTCCCACCAGCTCGTGGCCTTTTAGTTTTCCCTTCCAGACGATATTGGACGCAGTTCCCAGATTGTTTGCAGCTTCCAGGAACTTCACGAATCTTGTCGTGCACCAATGGAAATATTATAACGAACTCTTGATCAAACATTTAATTTTATACTGTATGATTACTATGTCGTCTCCATCTGGATATTTACATAAATGATTCAAAGTAACAAAGTTCATACCTTAGAGCTTCAAAGCAATAGCGGCATCCATCTAACGTCTTGTGTGCAGGTGGACAGCGTGTGATGAGCCTGGAGACAACATGGCTCAAACATAGAAGACTGTGCTTATATGCACCAATTTTCTGATGAAACACCTAATCACGCGACTACCAGTTGGCGGAAAATGAAGAGAAAGTCTCCCGATGTGGCAGTCGCCATTTTTGGACTCTTGTACTATCATGCAGACTGACGGTCAGTCTTCATGCAGTCCGTGGAATCTCTACAATAAAATAGTATTCTGCCGGGTGCCTGTTGATCGGCAGATTGTTCTGGTGGAATTCACAATTTTGCAACACAGCATCACCTGAGCTTTGGTGATGTTCCACCACGTGCATGTTATGATTTGGTGATAGATTGAAGAATAACATCCCAGAAAATACTGCACAATGTTATTATACTTTCCATCAACAAACCCTGCAATTTCATTGTTAGTTGACAATACTGGTCTACAGTGCTGTGCCTGGTATTGTCAAGAGAACATTTGGCGCCCACTCCTATGGGGAAACTCAAAGTACTTCTGTACCTTGTTCGCTAGCTAGTACAATTCCATGTAATTTCAACTTTAGTAAAACTGTTCATAAAATGCGAGTCCAATTTACCGAAAAGAAGTTGTCTATTAATTCTATTACCCTACAATAATTGTAGAAACGCTGTAGCTCTTCTCTCGAGCTTGATTAACTCCTGGGACTAACTTTGCAACATTTCTCCCGCATTGGAATCAAAACCCAGAGAGATTGATCATAATAAGAGAGACGATTTGCGAAGAGTACACTGGGTTAATCGAATAACGCCAGTTTAATATATAAATGGGAATGGATGCCGCCTAAAACAATTTTTCCCCAGTACTGTTTACTTATATCCCCTTCCCTCCACAAATAATTCTCACAGATCTCCCTTTTTAAAATATATCCAATAAATAAAAGCCGGCAACGGTACGAGAGAAACCTTCGACAATCATATTGCATGATGACATGAACCTTCATTACATGTCTGCAAAGTAGGGGTTCCCTGATCTCACCCCTCCCCTCCCCTCCCCCAGAAAAAAGCACCCCATGGAGGCCTAACCAATCAAGGAAAACTTCAGCTTTTACTTAAAGAGTGGAAACAAATTCAAAGTACATTTAATGTTGAAGGTAACAATGACCTTCACCTCCAGTCAGCAACCTCAAAATGAGTAGGTTTTCTTCCCTTATTATACCTAACCCATATTTGAAATCAGAGATCAGTCATGTAGAACTTTGTGGAGCAAAAATCAACCTCATGTAGATCTAAATTTCAAGGACACTGTGACCATAACTTCTGGCATAGTAACCAGTGATCACACACCTAACCCACATATAAACTTTGGTTAAAATCTGTCTGGTAGAACTTTAGTTATAGAGCGGAAAGCAATTCCATTTAATGTGAAAAGTTACTCTCATACTGACCACTTTCACAAACACTGATAAAAGTAGGGTTCTTCCTCTCACCTAACCCACCTATAAAGTTTCGGTAATCTCCGCCCAGCAGAACTTTAGTTACACAGTGGAAAGCAAAACTGATTGAATTTAATATTAAGGGCCACTGTGACCTTGACCTTTGTCCATCAAGCAGAAATGATCCAAGTTATTCCTCTCATCATACATGGCAGGGCTTGATTCCCCCGGAATGTTTTTGGAGGGGGATATACAATTGGATTAGGAATGTACTCTTCAGTCTGTGCGGAAAAGGAACAAGAGGCCCCGAAGAGCCTGTAAGGCAAGAAACTAATAATAAAGTTATATAAAGGAGCCCACTTAATTGGATATCTCTTAACTGAATAGCCCTGTTAATTGAATATAATTTTTCAACACAAAACCTTTTTCCATGCATCCACTACAAAGTTGACCTGTTAATTGAATATAGGTTATAGAGTAAACTCCTGTTAATTGAATAAAAATATTGTAACCTGTCCAGAAATTACCATGAATCTCCTCAGTTTTTGATTGTTTGTAGCCCTATTTGGCCTCAGTATATCCAATACAAGCATTTAATCTATTATATCTTGTTTGACAGAGCTCATGGAGCTCTGTCAAACAAGATATAATAGAATAAATGCTAAGTTTATCTCTAGAATACAAAAAGTGATAATCCCTGTTAATTGAATACTCCTGTTAATTGAATAATTTTCATTGGCAAAGTGGCTATTCTTTTAACAGGGTTCCACTGTATTAGCAAAAATCAACAGTTTTCTGTCTAAAGGTTGGGATTTTCCAGGATGACTGCACATAGTGGCCCATAATTTCCATTTGAACAAATTTTATTGTTGACTCCCAAAAGAGGCAGAATACCAGATATCAAAGTATAGGATTCACTGGTTCGAGAAAAGTATTCAAACGTTTGAGGCAAATTTACTGCATCCCTGCCCCATTTGTGACATTCATTTAAGATTTCTCGGTGATCGAATGACTATCAGCTTAGTTGTGACCTGGGCAGACAAAAAAAATGCCCATTTAAAAAACGTTTCCGAAAATGGACCCAAATAAGAGTGGAAAAAATCAGTCCGATAACAATGGAACCAGTCAACAAGAAAGCAACAATTATTTACATCTTTGAGGAAAAAAAGAAGATAGCACGTTTCTCACTGAAGATTCGGAAGACTAATACGTAATGTCCGCAAAAAATGAGAAAAGTATGAAAGTCACAGAGAATAAAAATGCACCTAAAAAGAAGCTGAATGTTTTACTTGGCTGGATACAAGGGGGGAAGTAATTCGTTTAAAACAGGATGTGGAACGCGTACTATTAAGTTTGATAAAACCGCAACGAAAGATGATTTAGTTAATGTTGGAAAGAAACTAGTTTTTTAGAAATGAAGTTTATAAAAGAGGGCCGTTGAGCGATTTAAATTTGATATGCTTGACTTCTGACTAACAACCATGGATAAAAAAATCACAATTGAGAAAATACATTCACTGTCAGGTGTAAACCGTCTAAGATTTTATGTATCAACTCAACTTGATGTGTCGTCAGATGGAACATGCAGTCATGTGTCCGATGCGCTGCCCTTAGAAGATACTTCCCAACTACTGGAAGATGAAAACGATATTCGGCCGTCGTTATGTGCATCAGACAGCCGGGAGATAGCGTTGGTCTCGACGGGATCACACACGTAGACACACGACGTTGACAAAAAACTTCTCGAAGATTTTTCCACATCACAAACGAACAGAGCTTCCGATATTATCCTTCACCAGCCGCTGAACAATAGACTTAACATATGAAAGTACTGAAACTGTAACTACCGTGAGGGTTGTGCGTGCAAATATTATGCAAGATATGACAGCAGCGTTTAAAACACCTGATATTCTTTCAAGTAAGGTTAAATTTGAATTTGTGAACGAACTGGGGTCTGATGAGACTGGGGTTTCGAGGAAACAACAACTGGATTACTGAAGAATGGGACGCCGTTGGTCGCCTACTACTAACAGTTTGCGTTCGTTTTTAACGAATAAGAAGTAACGCTAGAAATTATGCTCAAATCATTCTTCATTTATGTAGAGACAGAAGGCGCCCAAGTTCTAAAAGCGGTCATGTCAGGTACGCTGAAAGCCGTTGATTATGATCAAGAAACTTTAATAGGCACATCAAGTGGGCTCGAGTGCAATGCAATTACCAAACCAAAAGAGTTGAAAGCATACTTCCTTCATAAAGCGCACCCAAAGCTTATCCAGGAGCCGAAAGACTTTGTTGACTGTTTTGCAGAAACAGCTGATAAGCGATCGATTCTAATCACATTTCGGAGATGCAGATTCTGTCCTTGAAATACACGAAGTAGTAAAAGCAACATCCCAAAAGGCGTGAAAATAATGAAAGCCGAAACAAATACAGCTTCTCAACGAAAGTCGTTTAGTTTTCTTCTTTAGAACATTAGAGCCCAAAACAGCACATCAGTTCGAAAACTGTTAAGGTTTCTTACGGAAGCTGATGTTATCTATATGGAAGAAATATCAGTCCAATTTACAAATCACACAGGCGCCGGCAGGAGATCAATAGCACATTGTTGCGATCCGGTACTTGAACTGCCAGGGACGCTTCTTTTAAAAATAGGCCAATGAAATCGTCAGATGTGTACCCATACGCGCAACTAGTAGAAAGCTGTATGACGGAGGGCCACCAAGGATGCCGATATTATGCCATGGGTACATATAGAAATGGATTGGAGGAGTGCCTAATTTGATGGCTGAAGGGTTAATATCTCCGGATCAAATTATCGGATTTACATAAAAAAACTATACAGCACAGCATATCAGTAACCTGAATAAATATATAATGTAACATGACAATCGGATTGATATTTTTTGAGTTATCTGATGCCAAAGAGATTGGATGAATTTTCAATTTGAAGGCTAAAGGGTTAATATCTCAGGATCAAATTATCAGATTTACACCAAAAACTATACAGCTCGGAACATCAGTAACCTGAACACAAATATAAAGTAAATTGACAATCCAAGCAATATTTTTCAAGTTATCGAATGCCAAAGGGATTGGAGGAATTTTCAATTTTAAGGATAAAGGGTTAATATCTCAGGATCAAAATAACAGATTTACACCCAAAACTATGCAGCTCGGTACATCAGTAACCGGGACAATCCAAGCAATATGTTCCAAGTTATCGAATGCCAAAGGGACTGGAGGAATTTTCAATTTGAAGGCTAAAGGGTTAATATCTCGGGATCAAATCATCAGATTTACACCAAAAACTATATAGCACGGCAAATCAGTAACCTGAACACAAATGTAAAGTAACTAGACAATCCAAGCAATATTTTTTAAGTTATCGAATGCCAAAGGGATTGGAGGAATTTTCAATTTGAAGGATAAAGGGTTAATATCTCAGGAGCAAATTATCAGATTTACATCAAAGACTATACAGCTCGGCACATCAGTAAGCTGAACACAAATATAAAGTAAGGTGACAATCCAAGCAATATTTTTCAAGTTATCGAATGCCAAAGAAATGGATACGGACGCCGGACGGACAGACGGACGGACAGACGGACGGACAAAGGATGGATGAACGACGGATGGCCACCCCGGATGCCGGCATTATGTGTACCATACATAGTATGGGTACACATAAAAAGGACATAGTGTAAAAACACCCTCTTACACTTTCAGGTTTGTGTGTTGTATCTTCCATGATGATATTAAGTATGGTTCTATCACTTGTCTTGTGCTACCCAACAGAAGCGTATTCATGACATGTGTGAAATGTTTTTCTAAGTTGTTATAATGACTTTGTAATTCGTTAAAACGACTTGCTAACTCATTACAATGCGTTAGCTAAGTCGTTATAACGTCTTGTAATAACGTGTTACTAAATCGTTGTAACGAGTTACTAAGTACTTATAACGAGTTACTAAGTCATTATCAGGTCGAGTTACTAAGCAAGTATAATGAGTTAGTTAGGTCATTAAAACAGTTTTCAAAAGTCGTTATAACACGTCCTAAATACGCGTCCGCACTATACACCTGGCACCCAAAAGTTGACCCTTTGCCGAATATTAAACGGGAAGTTTTTGCAGGGAAATAATCAAAATTTATCACACAACCGTAACTGCATTTCTCGCGATCACATGGATTTTAGGGGCATGCGGTAATTTTAAACAGAAAGCTCTAGTGCGATGCGATAAAAAATACCCTTCGCGTGAGTAGTAGGAGAGGGATGAAACGTCCCCCATTGTGGGATCTCATATGTGACGTCATAGTAACGTGACCTGGTGGCGCCATGTTGTGTTGTCATGGTAACCCGCGTGGGTGGCCACCTTGTGACCTCATCTCCATAGTGATACGTGGTGTGAGTGCGCATGTGTTACCTAAACCCTTCTTATAGGACAGGGGTATGTTCGGAGGGTATGTTCGATTGAATCGGGAGTAATTTCCCGATTTGTAGAATTACCACAAACAATCCGACAATCCCTCCAAATCACCAAAATTGACTTTATTTCCCCAATTTATCGGCTTAGCAAGTAGTGCTATAGTACCAAAGGGCACAGGGGTTGTGTTCCTTTGTAGAAGAGTAATTTTCTGACTTTCCCCAGAAAGTTGTATTATTTCGATTTTTTTCAGAATTCTCTGCTTCTATCTATATATGCAATAGTTTTCCTCTACCTGACCACGCTCCTTTGTTCCGGAGTATACTCCAGTAGCGTAAAAGAGCCTATCAGTTGGAACAGCTTTGCTTATAAAAACTATAATTAGCTATTCTGGTCTATTCTTGTTAGTTCTGACCCTATTCCAAGTACTCTTGTTGTTTCATTTATCTTGATCCTTTATATAGATTATAACTAACCAATCAGATTGCTTGATTTCCCGCAATCTGTATGCTGAGTTATCCCCCTTGTGTATAACAAAAGCATTTTCAAACCCAATACGCTATCGAGCAGTAACTAGTAAGTCATTGCTCGAACGACTCGAAGCAAATCGAGCAAATGAGCTTTAGATCAATTGCTAGATCGAGTGACTCGCACATACTGCTCGAACGACTCGAAGTCCGTCGAGCAAATGAGCTATCGAGTAATTGCTTGTTCGAGTGACTCGCACATAGTGCTCGACGACTCATTTTAAAAAAAAGGGATTCCACAAATGGGATTCCTAAAAAAGGATTCCTTAAGTAGGGTTTTTCCCCAAATAAGCCAAAGAGCCAAGAGAGTAATTGCTCCATGAGCAATTGCTCGAACGACTCGAAGCTCATCAAGCAAATGAGCCTTAGAGCAATTGCTCGATCGAAGGACGCGACATACTGCTCAAACGACTCGAATCCCACCGAGTAAAGAAGCTAACGAGCCATTGCTCGGTAGAGTGACTCGCACATACTGCTCGACGACTCATTTCAGAAAAAAAGGGATTCCACAAATGGGATTCCAAAAAGGGATTCCGTAAGTGGGGATTTTTCACAAATAAGCCAAAGAGCCAAAAGAGTAATTGCTCCATGAACAATTGCTCGAACGACTCGAAGCTCATCGAGCAAATGAGCCTTAGAACAATTTCTCGATCGAGTGACTCGACATACTGTTCGAACGACTCAAGTTCATCGAGCATATAAGGTAACGAGCAATTGCTCATTCGAGTGACTCTTCGAACGACTCTTAGACTCATTTCAGAAAAATGGAATCCATAGCCACAGGCATTTTCCAAAAAGGGATTCTTAAAAAGGGATTCCGTAATTAAGATTCCTATCCAATACCATCAAATTTGGATTCCGTGATTTGACATCAGCAGTCGAGGTTATCCCCCTTCCCTGTTGGAAAAATTCAGTTCAAAGGGTTGTTGTTCAAAACTTCATTCAGATTACTTTCGTTATATTTTCGTTAGGGTTAAAGTTCATTCAACCAGTTCAAAGGGGTTCATGCTGTTTTATTTTCTTTGGAGGTATAGTTCACTCAGTTGAACACTTTGTTCTGTTGACTTTGATCTTGGTTGTGTTTGATTAGATCAGTTCGATTTTCTTCACTTTGTTCTGTTCATTTCGATCTTGGTTGTGGTGGATCTTTGTTCAATTCACTTCGCCAACTTCCTTGTGTCAGTTCACTTCGATCTTGGTTTTGTTGGATCTTCGTTCACTGCGACAGCAACAGTTCAACTGTAGTTGTGTTGGTTCTGTTAAGTGGTTTCCAACCAGTTCATCTTTGTTCATGTTTCGTCTGTTTTGTGGGCTGTTGCATGTAATATTTAGGGGTTATAGTCTATTCAGGTGAAACTTTTATTGCGAAAATTGGGTGTTAAGATTAAGTCAGTCTGTTACGTTATGTTCACTTCGATCTTGGTAATGTTGGATCTTCGTTCTGTACCTTTGTTTTGTAGTGGTTAGTCGTCTCTGTTCAGAGTCTTGTAGTCATTGTGGAATCCCTTTCCATACCCTCGACTGCTGATGTCAAATCAATCCAAATTTTATGGTATTGGATAGGAATCTCAATTACGGAATCCCTTTTTAAGAATCCCTTTTTGGAAAATGCCTGTGGCTATGGAATCCCTTTTTTCTGAAATGAGTCTAAGAGTCGTTCGAGGAGTCACTCGAATGAGCAATTGGCGTTAGCTCATTTGCTCGATGAACTTCGAGTCGTTCGAGGAGTATGTCGAGTCACTCGATCGAACAATTGCTCTAAGGCTCATTTGCTCGATGAGCTTCGAGTCGTTCGAGCAATTGCCCATGGAGCAATTACTCTCTTGGCTCTTTGGCTTAATTGGGAAAAGGCTCTACTTACGGAATCCCTTTTTTGGAATCCCTTTTTTTCTGAAATGAGTCGTCGAGCAGTATGTGCGAATCACTCGAACGAGCAATTGCTCGTTAGCTCATTTGATCGATGGGTTTCGAGTGATTTGAGCAGTATGTCGAGTCACTCGATCGAGCAATTGCTCTAAGGCTCATTTGGCTCGATGAACTTCGAGCAATTGATCATGGAGCAATTACTCTTTGGCTCTTTGGCTTATTTGGGGAAAAGCCCTACTTATAGAATCCCTTTTTTTGGAATCCCATTTGTGGAATCCCTTTTTCCGAAATGAGTCGTCGAGCAGTATGTGCGAGCCACTCGAACGAGCAGTTACTCGATAGTTCATTTGCTCGACGGCTTTGAGTCGTTCGAGCAGTATGTGTGAGTCACTCGATCGAGTAATTGCTCTAAAGCTCATTTGCTTGATTTGCTTCGAGTAGTTCGAGCAATGATTTACTAGTAACTGCTCGATAGCTTATTGGTTTTGGAAATGCTTTTGTTATACACAAGGGGGATAATACTGCAAACAGATTATGGGAAATCAAGCAATCTGATTGGTTAGTTATAATCTATATAAAGGATCTTGATAAATGAAACAACAAGAGTACTTGGAATAGGGTCAGAACTAACAAGAAAAGACCAAAATAGCTAAATATAGTTTTTATAAGCAAAGCTGTTCCAACTGATCGGCTCTTTTACGCTACTGGAGTATACTCCGGAACAAAGGAGCGTGGTCAGGTAGAGGAAAACTATTGCATATATAGATAGAAGCAGAGAATTCTGAAAAAAATCGAAATAATACAACTTTCTGGGCAATCTGATTGGTTAGTTATAATCTATATAAAGGATCTAGATAAATGAAACAACAAGAGCACTTGGAATAGGGTCAGAACTAACAAGAAAAGACCAAAAATAGCTAAATATAGTTTTTATAAGCAAAGCTGTTCCAACTGATAGGCTCTTTTACGCTACTGGAGTATACTCCGGAACAAAGGAGCGTGGTCAGGTAGAGGAAAACTATTGCATATATAGATAGAAGCAGAGAATTCTGAAAAAAATCGAAATAATACAACTTTCTGGGCAATCTGATTGGTTAGTTATAATCTATATAAAGGATCTAGATAAATGAAACAACAAGAGTACTTGGAATAGGGTCAGAACTAACAAGAAAAGACCAAAATAGCTAAATATAGTTTTTATAAGCAAAGCTGTTCCAACTGATAGGCTCTTCTACGCTCCTGGAGTATACTCCAGAACAAAGGAACATGGTCGGGTAGAGGAAAACTATTGCATATATGAATAGAAGCAGATTCAGATTCAGATTCTTTATTCACGATATACATATATGTATGATGTAAACAAAAGTAAAGATTATGCATGAGTAACAAATAACATACCGTGGGAAGTGGCATAGCCAGATTGGCTGTCTACCTGCCACCCCCTAAAGGAAACATAACTCGCGAACAGACTGTGACTAGATGAGTAAACATAGGGCGATTTATCCGGTCTATGATAGGGATGCTGGTTCTTCCGTTCCTTGGGTCGAAATTACGTTCAAGTGTGAGAGGCTAGGATAAGAAGCAGAGAATTCTGAAAGATTCGAAATAATACAACTTGTTGGGGTTTATTTGGGTAATTAAACGAGGATTCTGGGGAAAATTGTAAGTCAGAAAATTACTCTTCTACAAAGGAACACACCCCCTGTGCCCTTTGGTACTATAGCACCAACTACGTGCTAAGCAGATAAACTGGGGAAATAAAGTCAATTTCGGTGATTTGGAGATATTGTCGGGTTCTTTGTGGTAATTCTACAAATCGGGAAATTACTCCGATTCAATCGAATATACCCTCCGGTAGGTAACATAGCAACCACGTGCTACCATAGAAACCAAGATGGCGGCCTCCAGTGTACAAAATGGACGACGGAAACACGTATCACCCTAACAACACGCGCTGCGCATGCGCACTCACACCACGTATCACTATGGACATGACGTCACAAGATGGCCGCTCACGCGGGTTACCATGACAATAAAATATGGCGCCGTCAGGTCACGTGACTATGACGTCACATATGAGATCCCCATGAGATCCACCCAATGGGGGGCGTTTCATCCCTCTCCTACTATTCGCGTGCACAAGTTCTCTCGTTAGACTGGTTCAAATAGTTTGCAACGTTTAGTGGAAAATAATCAAAGAGAACCATCAGCTCTATTTATCTGTCGGAATTAGCGATTCTCATTCCAAAATGTTTGATGCACAATCTTGCTAGAAATTGTCGATAATCACTCTAGATACATGATATCTACCAGGCAAATGAACACTGAAACTCCACTTTTGCTTTCGATATTGAAAACCAAGGGAAACTTAATTTATTTGGAGCAGTAGAGTTCCTATAGAATTGTGTAACATGGTTACCCTCAGCGCCGCGTGCTGTTGACGAGTCGATACGAGGCCTACTGTGTAATCCTATTTGATTCATACTTCAGCAATGAAGCAGCACGTTTGCCAACACAAACATACTTTGAAGATCATGTTAAGTTTAAGTAGTGGTCAGGAAGCAGGACAAAATCAATTGCAAAAACTGGTTACCGCGAAACGGAAAGACTGCGACATCCCGGCAGTGCCTGTAGATGTCTGACAGCTAGTACATGCAGTTACTGATTAGCTCTCACTGATTCCACCCTTACTGGTACTAGTAGGCCTTACGGGATGACACCACCCACCCACCCCCCCCCCCCCCCCCGCTCCACAGCCAAACTACTTGAAGAAAGAAAATGTGGAAGAATGAAAATACCCCGTTTAAGAAAAACTCAGTTTACATTTGTGGAACCAATGCTTTTTTACGTTTTTGTGGGCAATGTTCTGGGGTTCTTTTTGGGGTGAGGGGGAGTGCCAATGTAGTAATGCTGAATTATGACTTTCTGTAGTTTTTACTGGAGAAACATTTTTTACAACCTACCCACTACTGGATAGTCTTGAAGAGGAGAGAAGAGGTAAATATATTCAGTCGAATCCAACATATTGTCAATTTTATGAGACGACTTCCGTGAAAAATAATAATTAGAATATTTGGTAGACTGTTGGACTTTCTAAACGAGAGGTCCGGAGTTCGATCCCCGTCCGGGACGATCCGTGTTGTGTCCTTGGGCAAGGCAAAGGCACTTTATCCAGGTTGCCTACATGGGGGCACGATGACGCCGCGTACTAAGGCGTACTGTATTTCAATGGTGCACATGTCTTCAGCCGCTGTTACCCTGCTTGAATGAAGCTTGAACAAGGTTAGCATGTTAAGGAGCTGACAATTGCTCGTCGATGCTCAGTGGTTCCCTTCGGGTACTCCGGCTTCCTCCACTCGTAAAACTGTCACGGTCACGATTAGCCATTGTGCATAAGTATGTGACCTTAAACACCAATAAATAAATATAAATAAATAAATTAGAATATTTAAAACATCGGCAACGTGACAATATTTACGAAACATAGATTTATATGGATTTTTAAGTGACTAATTAAGAATCTTTGCTAATATTTCAATTTGTAGAAGCATATTATTTTGCCTTAACTCTCAGCATCAAAACGAAAATCAAGTGCAACCTATATGGGCGGTTTTTGCACTCTCTTTCCCCTCCACCAACAACCTGCTAATTTTGCAATTTTCAAGGCAAGGGATTGGTATTTTCAGAACAAATTGTTCAGAGGGATGGGTATTGTTTTATTTTTTGCAAATATCAAGGCAGTGGGCAGAGCATGTTCATGCGCTACCAGGACAAATTCGAGGTAAGGACCTCCATTTTGATTTTGAAACAAAAATCCAGGTCAGTTTGATTGGTCAGTCCCCATCTGGGATGATCTCCAAGAAAAAGTCCTCCAAAAGCCTTTCATTAGCCATATTCTATTAGTCCGCTTTAAAACTACTTACTAAATGCAAATTCAAAATAATTCAAAAAATTAAGATTGATACATATAGGACCAGAAACAGAAAGAATTATTTTTGTTTTGAACCAGATAGTAAGACAAAAATATTGATAGAACCGTTCAGATTGCGAATTGGTGAAGTATAGTTGTACAAAATAAAGAAAATATTAATCAATCTTTAAAAATATTATCAACAAAAATAAGTTGGAGCTTACTGGTGAAAATAACCCCCACCCCTTTATTTCTCTTTCAACCTGTGACATAGACTTTTGGATTCTCATTTCGAGAGCTTTTCAGAAAATTGCTGTCTGGTTAGGTTGGGGAGGTTGTAAAGGTATGTAAACTAGTAGAGAGACAGAAGATATGATATTTTTTGAAGTTATCTTACAATTTGTTTCTCGCTTTGTATGTAGTACATGTGGACTGCCGAATGCCTTTATTGCTAGTGCAGTCCATTTCAGACAAAGGTTATTAGTAAAATAAAAGAAAGGCTAAATTTCAAGTTAGAAAGAGAAACTTTATAATGTTGAAAAATCAAGTGCTAACTTACCAAGCCTGCTGCGTTAACCCAGAATGGAATCACAAACTGCCCCAGTTACTCTTAACGAATAGATGCACCGGAAGATTAATTATTGCACAAAAATATCTTTTCGCGTCCAGAGAGTAATTTTGTTACAATGAAAATTGTACAACGAAATTTAAATAGAGCGACCAGTTCGCATCGTATTTAAATAACAATCCTTGTACATTTTCCATCCTTCAGATATAATGATGCCTGCACACACACTACTCAAAGCACATTTCAGAGCTCATAACTTCTGATGTCTGATGTTGAACGCAATCTTTTGATGTTCTTAGTGTTCGGACCAACCTTTTTGGCGAATAAAATGAATCAGCAGCGATTCTACAGGTGGCAAGATCAAAGACTTAAGACTGGTTCTCTGACAAAATTGCCTGTTTCTCAGTAAAATCATTTCAACCATTCAAATTGTCGACTATTTATTTTAATTAGCGATTAATTACAGTGAATTCTTTTTCAGGGTTGGATGTGTAATAAATACAGAAACACACTTATGTTTGAAGGGGTTAACGATTACTGGACTCGAACGAGTGACGCTGGGATACCACTCGAGCCTAACGGCTCTCGTGGTTTCCCTGCGCCACTCGCTCTCGTTCAGTAATCGTTAACCCATTCAAACATAAGTGTGGTTCTATATATATACTGTTCTCAAAGAACCTATCATTCATTCAGTAATCGTCTTTTTGGAATGGGTGTCTTGCAAAAAATGTTTGAACCTTGAAATAGCGCTTATTGTGAATGTTAGGAATATTACAACCAAGCATTTTTGTACATATAGTAAAATTATACCCTTTTGCTGCTTTTGAATACAATACAGAGGGGTGTTTTAGGGAAAAGGACATAAATGTATAGAATCTGTCTTAAGCAGGTCTCTAAAAACGTTGTGTTCCCGCTACCGGACTCTCCACAGTGCACCAGATAATACTCTATAAAAGTATTGACAGGAATTACGAAAGAGCTAAATTATATTTACCAGAAAAGAGCTTAATATGTATGTATATTCAAAAAATAACTGCGGCGAGAAATTCAAACACGTGAATGAATGAAACACTCTCACATCATCTGCCGAGAATACACTTTCCAACACAACTGGAAAGTGGTCACTCTCGCACAGGTCATCTACAACCTTCCAAAGAAATTCAAGGAACAGAGGAGGACAGGCAATAGTAAGATCAGTGGAGGAGTATGAACCAGAGGCGGGATGCAGGTAAGTATTTGACCCATCATTGAACAAACATAAGTCGTATTTTGTAATAAACTCTTCTACTGTTTTGCCTTTTAGGTCTTTTTGTTGCGTTGCGGGAATCACACCAAAGAGACTATTGGCATTCAAATCTCCCAACAAAATGTACGGAGTCCCGCAAGGGTTTATTTGGGGATATGTAAATTGAACATAACGTGACCGTCTTGTCTAAAGTTAGGCGTACTGCTACAGCCTGTAAGATTGATTGCAAAGGTACAGAACTGGAAATAATGTGTTATTTCTGACTAAGACAGACGTTCCAAGATGATTTTCATCACCCCAGGCATTATATGAAGTATAATGTTTAAAGGCAGAATGATCTTGAGCAGCAGGTTCTTTCAAGAGTGTTTCCTGAAAGCAAAATCAATCAGGTTTATATTTGTGGCATAGAAGGCCTAATTCATTCAAAGTTGCTCTAAAACCTCCACAATTCCATTGGATGATATTATTTGTGTTGTTATTCATGTTTAGGTGGTGGTCGTATGGGAAAAATTGCCCTCGTATTTTTCTCTGGTGAATTTTTATGTGGGGATCTACCCTGAGATGTATTAGGGCGAGGTTTTAGAGAGAACGTGTCATCGATGCACTAATGACTGACATGATATCTATTCCTTCAACCATGTTGCTCCTGACAACATTTTGAAGGCACTTTGGAATTCTTGTTTTTGTTTGTCTTTCTTCTTTTGATCTTTGTCTTGTTTTCGTCTCTGACTCATATTTTGTTGTGGTCGTTATTGTTGGTCTGATTTCGATTTGCTCGGTTCATTTCTCCACTCTGTTTTAAGTTTTTGGATTTTTTTTCTATTCTGATTTGGCAGAGTTGGCAAATGCTCTTCTTCTGCTGCTGCTTGGGTTGACGTCTGTTCTGTTTGGTTGTTGGTTTCAATTGTAAAGGCTTGTAGCGGCTTTGGTAGTGTGCCTTTGAGCCATGTGTCTGCCATTCTAGGGTTTTAGTAGGTACTTTCTGTTTCAGGGTTGTGGCATATGATGGCGTCGATGTATTGAAGCCAGGCATGGATGTTACAATTTCTCTGCCCTCCTGAAAGCTTATATTTTTTCACATTTTACTCTTAGAATAGTTTTTTCCTTTTTCAAGAGAGGGCAATCTTCAGATGATGACATATTATTGCCCCGACAGTAAAAAACATTTGATAGTGTTAGTGCATGGCTCTTGGTATTGTGGCCACATTTGTAGCATGTTGCTTGGCTTGACCTCTGCGGGTATTCTGCCTATGACTATATATTTAGAATTTGAAGCATCGAAGTGGATTTAGGATATACAAATCCACTTTGATGTTCATATAATCCATTTTGGTAGACTTCGGAGGCTGAGAAGAATGAAATGTTAAAAAATAAGTATTTGTTGGTAACATTTATCTCTGTTAATTTGTAATCTCTTCACAATGATGACACCCTGTGATTCAAGTTCCTTTTGTATCTCAAGAACATCCATGCAGACTAATTCTTTTGTCCTCATTACACCTCTGCTGGTGTTCAAGGTCTTATGAGGAAAGTCGTTTACTCCCATTCTGCAATTTTTGACATTCGACAAGTAATGCACCTGACCAAAGTTTTTTTTAATATTTTTAATTGTACCAGCGATTCCTTTAATGACTTTCCCCAACGCTTCTTTATTATTCTCGTCGTCTGCATAGATGATGACAAATTTAGGCCAGCTTTTTGATATTCATTCTGATGTGTTCTCATGATTGTCAGAATCAGAGTCGGAAGATAATGATCGACCTGGTTTCTGTTTTTCTGTGTGATGAAAATTCTATAGTAATCAAATAAATGGTTCGTTGCCCCGACTCCCACCCACCACGGAGTACCACAATGAGTACCACCACGCTGCCAGTTTTTCCATACACTTGCCATGGAGCAGTATACTCAGCCAGTGTTGATGCCGAAGCATGCCACTGATTGATTGGCCCGTTTGTGGGAGTACCACGCCTTCAGATGTTGGTCATTCAATCAATCATTTTACAACGCATTATAATAAAGGTTGCCACAGCAAACTGACGCAGACAGTGCAAGAAAACTAGGGTAGAATTAAAGTTTAAAGTTTTAGTCAAAGTAAGCCGCTGTGTCCTTAACTGCCAGGATTTATTCCCCCAGGGACTTCGGAATGTACCTCACGGGAGAACAAGGTGCCCGAAAGATTTGTATGGCAGGAAAGAACCATTTTGGTTCGGGGCTGCGTATTTGGATATTCCGAAGCAAACCTTCTCAGTTTAGCAAATCTGCTAATTTCAAATTAGCAAACCCGCCCAATTGAGCAGGCCGCCCTCTATCCGCCACTTGAAGACCCGTCTAGTAGGGGATCGCCAAACCCCACAAGGAAGTGGTTTATTTGGCGACACACAAATTGAACATAACGTGACTGTTTTGTCTAATGTCCGCCTTACCGCTAGAGCCTGTAAATTTGATTATAAAGGTAGAGAACTGTGAAAAATCCCGTTTCTGACAAAGACAGATATACCACGAATATGCAGATCATTTCCATCTGCCCAAGCATTATTCGCAGTATAATGCTTAAAAGCTGAATGATCGTGAGTGTCAGTATCTTTAATAAGAGTGATTCCTTCAAGCAAAAAGCCGCAGGCTTATATCTTTGGCTAAGAAGGCCCAGTTCATTTGAGTGGTGATTTCGAAGGTGGATGAAATTGCCACCGTGTTTCTTTGCGGTGATGTTTTACGTGGGGACCTATCATGAGAAGAATTCAGGCGTAGATTGGTTGAAAAAGTGGCGTCGATGCACTCATTAACTGGCATGTCTTCGATGGCTTCAAACAGGTTGCTCGTAACAACATTTTGAAGGCGTTCACGCATTCTGTCTGATTCTAGCTTCTCTTTTGCCTTTTCTTTTTTCTTATCTAGTTCTTTCTGGCGTTTCTGATTCTGACTTTTTGGGGGTTCTGTGCTGTTTTGCTTATTCTTTTCTGATTTGTGTTTTTGTTCTTTTATATGTTCCGAATGGGATAGATGAGTTGCTTCTTGTTGTTTTCGACTGGTTTGTGTTATTTTGTCTTTTGTTTGGACGGCTGGATTTGTAGTACTGATTGATCTATTTCTAAAGCTTTTATTAAAGATGGGATTGTTCCTTTCAGCCAAGTATATTGTGATTGGCTCTCTACTGACTGAGTAAACTGTGATAGTTGTGTAGCATATAATGAAGACGATGACGTACTCATACCAGACATTGCTGTCACGATTTCTCTGTCCTCTTTAAAACTTGTTTGCTTTTCGCATTTTATTTTATGTATTGTTTTATCTTTTTCCAGACAGGGAAATCTTTGGATGCTGACATATGATTGCCCTGACCGATTACACAGTTGATGGCATTGCTACATGGCTCTTGATGTTGTTGACCGCATCTGTAGCATATTGCTTGACCCCTGCAATTATTTTGCTCATGGCCATATTTCTGGCACTTGAAGCTCGAAGTGAATTTGGAATATATAAATCCACTTTGATGTTCATATAACAAACTTTGAGTGATTTGGGTGACTGAGAAGAGTCAAATGTCAATATGTAAGTATTTATTTTTATGACAAATCCCATTTTTTTTAAAGTTCAATATTTTTAACATTTGTTACACCTTGAGGATCCAGTTCTTTGCGTATCTCAAGTACATCTATGCCAGCGAGTTCTAGTATACTATTCAAAACAAGTAGGGCATATCCAAACTGATGTTGATATTTTCGGAAAATGGTATTGGATACGCGTGAGTGGACACATCAATATGTTACCATGTTCATTGTGGGCCATGAATGTCACCGGCCCACGAAAACTTCGTGCAGGTTTTTCACACGAGCGTAGCTTCAATGTTTGTGGGGTACGTTTTGAAATTTTCTTTTGTACTGGACGGGATTTTTCGGAGGTCTCATCGTTCTGTTCTTGGTATAAACTCGTTCATCAATAGTCTCTGGTCGAAACGTAATTTTTCAGGTATGCGAAGACTGGCACGTGACGAACGTTTACATGCCGTTGGCATGTTGGAAGCTGGCAACAGGCAGACTGCAGTGGCTCAAATTTCCAACGTTACTCAATCGGTGATCAGGAGGTTGTGGTCACTCAGACAGGCAATGCTGATGACAGGCGTCGGCCATGTCGTCCAAGGCGACAACTGCTAACCAGGATCGTTTCATCCGAACCACAACATTACGTAACCGCCATCAAAGTGCCTCAGAAATTGGACAGCAGCTGCACCGAGCGACAGATGTGCACGTAAGTGGTCCGACTATCAGAAATCGCATACACAGCTAGAATGTGTACGCTCAACGATCTCGAATAATTCCACGTTTGACTGAACGTCGCATCGCAGCAAGGCGTAATTGGTGTGGAGCACGACAGCGCTGGGACAATCGTCGGTGGAGCAACGTCATGTTTTCTGGTCAAATCATCGAGGTTTACTCTCGTCTTCCACGACAGACGAAACAGAGTCTGGCGGCGGCGGAACGAACGATACCATGACGTAACCGTTAGGCGGCACGATCGTCTTGGTGGTGGATCGGTTAAGGTGTGGGGGGGGGGGGGCATAACCATGGCAAGCAGAACAGCATTACATGTCATCCAAATGCGTGTCACAGGACAATACTGCCGTGACACCATGTTAGTAAGTCAAGTGGTGCCATTTGCGCGACGTCACGACCGTCGATTCATTTTCCAAGATGACATTGCAAGAGCGCACAGAGCCCCTGTCGCTACTCCAGGAGCAGAACATCGCTACACTGCCTTGGACAGCATTAAGTCCAGACCATTCAAAAATCGAGCACGTCTATGATATACTTGGCATGCGCCTACGATAACGCCAACAGCCCCCTGCCAATGTCCAGGAACTCGCCGTTGCACTGCCGGAAGAATGGAATAACATCAGTCAAGCTGATATTGGACGTTTGGTGAGGAGTATGCCACGTCGGATCCGCCGTAGTCTCGCGAACCGGGGAGGATTTACAAGGTATTGAGGTCTTGGACTGAATGAGGTAAATTCCCCGACTGACAGTCCATGTCTTCTACAGCACAGTGTGTGGAATGTGTGCTTGTCAAACACCCAACTATCGCTGGAATTATTCACCAGATGTAACAGTGCAATGCCCCAACTGTCTTTTTCATGAAATTATAAATATATGTCTTCATATATCTCACTTAAATTAATTATCGGGGACAACAGGCATTGTGCCTGCATATGCCATAATTTACAGAAACTAGCCTGTTCAAATGGCATATCGCTGCATATTAGAGATGGAATTAGGAGAAGCTTATTTTTTTATATTTGATTTAAATCAAAGGTTTCTGGGAAAAAGAATAATTGAGTTTCATTTGCAAGGTACACACCAAGAAACGAGATTTGTAAGAATATTAAGCTATACATTGAGTTTGTCTGATCTGGTTTGATTGTGATTTTACATTGCTTTCAACAACTATCGCTATATGATGCTTCTATCACGACGTTGTTATAGTCAAACATATGCAGGAAAGGGTAGGTGGGTCACACAATCTGCAGCCTAAAACTTTCCAGCTATGTCCATGCAACCCCCCCCCCCCCCACCCTCCGCCCTTTGTATTGTGAAACACAATTTCGTTGGAATGCGAGGAGATAAACACTTTCACTGGGCAGTCACATGTAGAGACATTTACCATTTATTTATTTATTGGTGCTTAACGCCATATCAGCGGCTAGGACTATATCGTGGTATGTAAAACGTCATTATCAATTATGAAGTAAACGACTGAATAAAAATAAAGGGTGCGCGGTGGCTCAAAAGAAGACTGTTGGACTTCTATGCTAGAGGTCCCGAGTTCGATCCCTGTCCGGAACGACCCGCGTTGCGTCCTTGGGCAAGGCACTTTATCCCGGTCGCCCACATGGGGGCACGATAACGTCGTGTACGGAGACGTACTGCACGTCGGTGGTACATATGTCTTCAACCGCTGTAACCCTGCTTGAGCAGAGCTTGAACAGAGTTGGAATGTTGTGGAGCTGACAGTTGCTCGTCAATGCTTGGTAGTTCTCTCCGGGTACTCCGGCTTCCTCCACCCATAAAATTGTCACGGTCACGATTAGCCATAGTGCATAAGTATGTGCCATTAAACACCAAAAAATAAATAAATAAATAAATAAATAAATAAATAAATAAATAAATAAATAAATAGAATAAAAATAAAAAATAACCACAATAGGCATGCCAAAGACAAGGATGATTAGAACAACAATGCGTAAAGAGATAAGTGAATAACTTATAAATCAACCTGAGGAATTGAGACTTGATGTGTTTGATCAACATGACACCGTGTCAGAATAACATGATCTTTTCTGCAAAGATTACTGGTTGGGTAAGGATCCACAATGTTTGGTCGGAAGCGATGGAGCTTGTTATTTGACGCCCCATCCTATCTCGCCTGCCACACAGATTTGATGTAATTATTGATATGTGGTTTAAAATCACTGAACGGAATCTTAAAATCAGTGAGAGGCTTAGTCAAAGCCTGCTTTGCTGCACTGTCTGCTCTGGTGTTACCAGTGATACCTACGTGTTCGGGTAACCAGCAAAGCACAATATCATATTGGTCAAACATGAGAGTTATTAACCTCTCACGAAGTTCCAAAATGAGAGGTTTCTTCAACTTGGGGTTGAGTAAGGCGAGTAAAGAGAAAAAAAATAATCGACTTCTTTTCATCAAAATTCTCGACGTTTTCAAGCGTTCATCAAAATTCTCGACGTTTTCAAGCGCAAGTTGTAACGCTTTAACTTTAGCTGTGAAAAAAGAACTCTGATTCGGTATTCTGATTGAGGTGATATGAACACCAGTAACAGCAGCTGATGACATTTTGTCACCATCTTTAGATCCATCTGTATAGATCCTTGTATATGTACTACACTTGGACTTTATTTCGGCATATTTTTGTTTAACCTGCAAAGAATTCGTATCAGATTTTTTGGTGGAAGCAAGGTCCAAAATAACTGTAGATTTTTAAAGATGCCAAGGAGGAATATGTGTGGTTTTCTTTTATAAAATCAGAATCAATTTTGGAAGACTCCATGTGGGGTTTAATTCTAATTCCCAATGGAGGAATATGTTTCTGGTGGCAATTAAAAACATCAACATTTTGGAGGCCTGAAACACAGTTATAAGCAGGATTTGAAGGATTGACCAAAAGTTTAGATACATACAGGAGACACAATTTAAGTCTGCGCTTCGCAAGAGAAGGCTCCTCTGCTTCAACAAGCATTGAATCTATTGGCGATGTTCGAAAAGCCCCTTGGATAATTCTGATACCACTGTTATGAATTGCATCAAGTGGTTTGAGATATAACTTCCTCGTAGAGCCGTAAACTTTCCAACCGTAGTCTAATTTTGATCGAACAAGTGATCTAGACAGATGGAGTAATGTTTTTTGTTCATCACCCCAATCTGGGCTACCATCATCCGTCAGTAGGTTTAGTGCTCTTTTACATTTAACGTTTAGTTGTTTTATGTGGGAAGTGAAATTCAGTTTGTTGTCAAACAACAAACCTTAGAAATCCACTTCCTTTAACAACTTTAATAGGACTGCCATCGACCTTCAATTCTGGATCGAGGTGATTTTTCCGAAGCTTACAAAACTGAACACAATTTGTTTTGTCTTTAAAAACTTAAAACTAAAACTAAAAACTCTGTGGTCCATTTTTGAATCCTTTTTAAGCACAGCTGAAGTTTGCGCTCTATAGTATTCATGTTTTTGCTGCAATAGCAGATTAAAAACGCATCGACATACACTGACGAATCTACTATATTCTCAATTGCCTCGACGATACTATTAATCTTGATCGAAAAATTATTATTATTATTATTATTATTATTATTTATTGGCGCTTAACGTCACATCAGCAGCTAGGGCTATATCGTGGCGAGAAAGCGATAAAAAGGGAGACATGGCAGTAATGAAATACATAGATGAGTAAAAAATAACTACAATAAAAATGATAGTATGAACAATGATGCGTGACGAAACAAGAAATATGAATAGCACAAAATCAACCTGGTGAATTTAAGTCTTGAAAACTCTAGTTTAAAATAATAAAAATAATTTTAAAATTGACTAAAAAGGTTGATTGATTTAAAAAATGAGAGCATCTTATTCGGGCTCGTACGATAAAGAATATCTCTCAGAGATCCTACAGAAAACTATTGCCATCTGACATGCATAAAATCAGTACAATGTAACTAAATGTGTTCCACTAACAGCACCTGCTGGCAGGGAACACACTCTGGTCGCAGAGCACCCTCCAACAAAAAGGAATTTGTTAGTCGTCTATGACCAATATGACATCGCGTCAAAACTGCAAGATCCTTTATACATTGGTTACTAGACGGGTAGTGATCTGAAATAGTTGGTCGGTAGCGATGAAGCTTTTATTTGTCGCTCCATCCCATTCCGCCTGCCACATAGATTTGATGTAACTACTAATATGAGGTTTAAAATCACTGAAAGGGATGTTAAAATCAGTCAGAGGCTTGGATAAAGCCTGTTTTGCTGCACGGTCTGCCCTGGTGTTGCCAGCGATACCCACATATCCGGGTAACCACCAAGACACGATATCATATTGGTCAAACATGAGAGTTGTTAACTTCTCACGAAGTTCCAAAATGAGAGGGTTCTTCAACTCGGGGTTGAGTAAAGCAAGTAAAGAGGAAAGAGAGTCAGAAAAAACAATCGACTTCTTCACCTGTACATTTTTGATGTGTTCAAGCGCGAGTTGTATAGCTTTAACTTCAGCTGTGAAAACAGAACTCTGATTCGGTAATCTGGTTGAGGTGATGTGATCACCAGTAATAGTAGTTGATGATACGTTGTCACCATCTTTAGACCCTTCTGTATAGATAGGGGGCGCGGTGGCCCAGTAGGTAGAGGTGCAGGCTGCAAGCCGAGAGGCCCTCAGTGCGAATCCGACCTGCAGATATCGCGTTGTGTCCTTGGGCAAGACACTTCACCCCCATTGCCCACGTAGGCGCACGGTGACGCTGTGTACTAAGGCGTACTGCACGTCGATGGTGCACCTGTCTTCAACCAATGCTAACCCTGCTCGTGTGGAGTTATGTTGGGGAGCTGACAGTTGCTCGCCGTTGGTCAGTGGTTCTCTCTGGGTACTCCGGCTTCCTCCACCCGTAAAACTGTCGTGGTCATGATTAGCCATTGTGCAGAAATATGTGACCTTAAACACCAATAAATAAAGAAATATAGATCCTTGTATACTGGGACCTTATTTCGGCATATAATTGTTTAAACTGCAAGGAATTGTTATCATATTTTTTGGTAGAAACAAGGTCCAAAATAACTAGGTTTTTTAAGATGACAAGGAGGAAAATGTGTTTTACAATTTTCTTTTATTGTATGTGGTTCAATTTTGGTAGACTCCATGTGGGGTTTAATTCTAATTCTCAATGGAGGAATATGTTTCTGGTGGCGGTTAAAGAAATCAACATTTTGATTAGAAGCAGGATTTGAAGGATTGGCCAAAAGTTTCGATACATACTGGAGAGGCAATTTAATTCTGCGCTTCTCAAGAGAAGACTCCTCTGCGTCAACAAGCATCGAATCTATTGGGGAAGTTCGAAAAGCCCCAGACTAATTCTAATACCACTATTACGAAGAGCATCAAGTGGTTTTAGGTATGACTTCCTTGCAGAACCGTAAACTATACAACCGTAATCTAATTTTGATCGAACAAGTGATCTATACAGATGGAGCAAAGTTTTTTGGTCAGCACCCCAATCAGTGCTACCAACGACCTTCAGTAGGTTCAGTGCTCTCTAACATTTAACTTTTAGTTGTTTTATGTGGGAAGTGAAATTCAGTTTGTTGTCAAACAACAAACCTAAGAATTTCACTTCCTTAATAACTTTAATAGGACTCCCGTCAATTTGTAACTCCGGATCGAGGTGATATCTCCGAAGTTTACAAAAATGAACACAATTCGTTTTTGACTTGGAAAATTTAAAACCATTTTCTGTGGCCCATTTTTGAATCCTATTCAAACACAGCTGAAGTTTGCGCTCGATAGCATTCATATTTTTACTGCCATAACAGATTAAAAAATCATCGACATACAACGAAGAATCTACCGTATTCTCAATTGCTTGGATGATGCTATTAATTTTCACCGAGAAAAGGGTAACAGATAAAATACTACCCTAAGGAATCCCCAATTCCTGTTCGTGCGCATCGGATAACGTTGATCCAACACGAACCTGAAAGTGGTGGTCCTTTAAACATTTTCGATAAAAAGAGGCATATGCCCTCTCAACCCCATGTTAAAAAGATCCTTTAAAATTCCATATGTCCACGTTGTGTCATATGCGTTTTCCAGGTCAAAGAAGATGGCGACCACATGTTCTTTTCTGGCAAAAGCATTTCTTATAAACGTTTCAAGTCTAACCAAATGATCCACAGTACTTCTCTGGTTTCTGAAACCACATTGAACATTCGCAACTAGATTGTTCGATTCCAGAAACCAGACAAGTCGATCATTGTGATCTTTATCAGGCTCAGGAATGGGAATTACTATTGCTTTGCGCCAAAACGGTGGAAACTGGCCAGACACCCAAATGTCATAAAAAATAGATAGTAAGTAAAAGTTCAAGAGATGTTTTAAAATTTTGTAATGTATTTCGTCGGGACCAGTGGCGGTATCCTTTGCTCTATGTAAAGAGTTATTTAACTCTTCCACAGAGAAAGGTTCGTTGTAATCTTAGTAGTTTATCTAAATTATTTGTGGTTGGTGATTTGTTGAATTCCAGTTCAGTTTCCTTGCGATCCTTTCTAGCCTGCTTACATTCGTTATCAAACCGTGGTTTGGTGAAACGTATTGGATTTGTCGAGGTTTTAGGAATGACTTGGCTTGCAATGTCAAGTAACTCTGTTGTAAAATGTTCAATCTGGTCAGCACTTTCACTAAATGTCTCCAGTGTGAGGCGTTCAGAACAGAGCAAGATGAAGCTCCACTGGGGCACCCTCCCATCGTCTACCGAACTGCACTCTCCAACACAACCGGGAAGTGGTCAGTCCCGCACAAGTCGTCTTCCACCTTCCAAGAATAATCGAGAGAGAGGGAAGGGCATGCAATTGAAAGATCAGCTGAAGTGTAAGAACCAGATGCGGGGTGCGCATAAGTGTCTGAAACCATTATTGAACAAACACAAGTCATATTTTGTAATGAACTCTTCCACAGTTTTCCCTTTCACATCTTCTTGACTGCAGGAATTAACCCAAAGGGGGTTATCCTTCTACTTCCGAAGTTGGGTCCAAAGCAGTGTATTGAACAGGTACCTCCATGATGGAGACCGGTATTTACGACTTGATCTCGATCCTAGAGATTTGTCTTAACTAGGATCCAGTCTGTTCTCAACTGCCAGGATTCCTTCCTCCGGGGCCTTCGGAACGCACCTAGCGGGAGAACAAGGTGCCTGCAAGATGGTATTAGGAGGGTTGATCATTTTGGTCCGGGCTGCGTATTCGTATATTCCGCAGCAAACCAGCTCGATTGAGCAAACCTGCTAATTAAAAACCAGCAAACCTACCCAACTAAGCAGGCCGTCTTCTATCCGCCACCTGAGGACCCGCCGATTAGGGGATGGTCAAACCCCAAGAGGATTTAAATGAGTGAAGCTGATATTTTTGAAGACAAATATTACCTTCGGCGTTTTGATAATTTTCTTGCTTGATAATATTTCGTGTCGAAGCATTTCATTCACGTCATAACTTTACTCAGATGCGTAAACCCAATCAGAAGCGTCCTTACATGACGTTCGTTCTTACGCGTAACCCAGATTCCATGCGCGGTGTACCTAGAACATTTGCCAATATCTGTATTTTACCACACCTCTGTTCTGCGAAATCCCCATCTACAGCAACTCAAAACCAGGCGGAGAATGAAAAGCCGTTCCGCACACATGCGCCGAAAGAAACTCGTTGACGGACTATTAGAGAATCGAAATTTCACTGGAATTTCCTACAAATCGTGCACCGCAATTACAACTGGAATCGCTAGCGATAGCTAAAAATAGTAATACGGGTTCCTCCAGCAAATTTTGTTGGCCATAAAATGTGTTCTTTTTGTTGATAGTAACTGTTGTGAAATGAAATGCTGAGTGTCCTAATAATTGCTTTTATAGACGCGAAGGCCTATAATAAACACAGAACGACACGCGCATGTGGATGGATTAATCGATATGGACAGAATGTTATGGCCTTTCCTTTCATCCTTCCGTGCTAGTTCTGGAAAATACAGCTGGAGAACTTAGTACTGATCTCTGGTCTCAACACATTAAGTACGTCGGTCTCTGGAAATGTCATGAATACAATAGTGTGAAATCAAGATCGATGCAGACAAACGAAAATAACATTTGAGATTCAATATATACGTATTCCTTCTTGACCAGTAAGATTGTACAGGTTTGTTGTCGGGAAGGCAGACACGAGATTTCGACCAGACCGTGGAACTGACGCGATCCGATTGAAATATTTTGTCCGATTTTTTACTCACAGAAGTGAAGTACCTGAAGCGTTCACAATCTGACATAACGTCAGCGATAAGTGCGGATTTTCGACGCGAATCCACTTTCAATGACGGTATAAGTTCAGAGCATATCTTAATTTCGGTTCAAATTACCAAGTCTCAGGAGCTAACATCGAGATGTGAGCTCTGGTTTAAGTCCGTTTTGAGAATTGCTGCTGCAAGACATCAAGAATTTGAAAAGCTCTTCAGAACGTTGTCTATTGGTCAAATTAATGAACATCTATCACCAGATTGCTAAGTGACTTATGCCTTGTTTTTGTTCAATCGGTAACAGACTCGGTCTCCAGTATATTTCATCTCGATAACGTACACCGAAAAGACAAAATAACCAGGGTGCAAGGATACCAAAGCAAACCTGATTTTCAAGCAATCGTTAGACTCCTCAACGTTCAGGGTAAGTGTACCATAGACTTGCAGTACGCCAGAGTACACAGTGCCACCGTTCCTACGCGTAGGTAGTCGATATTAAGCGCCTTTGCCCAAGGACACGACGCAGTTACGCTGGTAAGGATCGAACCGAGGGCCCTTGAGTTTGAAGTTCAACGCTGAAACCTCTGATCCACCATGCTCCCCTTATGCAGAGACAATGCCATTTCCTGTTTAAATAATTCACATACTATTTTACATGTTTAATGTGTGAACCTACCATTGTAAACTAATGCTATTCTGCTTCATGTCTGCGTAGACTTGTTCCTTTTGCTGTCCTGAAGCCTCCAAAGGCAAACTCTTGAAATTACAGCTTGCAACGAAAGTCAGCAATTTCAGCCTGCTTCTAATGGGAGGCTCAGCAAGGATTTATGCTACAGATGGGATGGTAGAACCAGTGCTGATCCCCTCTTACAAAACCGATGGGATGGTCGCATTAATTTAGTGCCCTCTTACAAATCCGATGTTTATTTTGTGATATGTTGCGTGTTATCTCTTTACAAAATCAATCATGCATTCAAAGGTGAAGAAGTTAAATATCCAAATTATTATGGCATTTGTAAACACGAGGATATTTATATGTGTACGTTAGAATTTATTATTATTTTTGATTTTTGGGGGGTGGGGTGGGGATGGTGAGGTTATCGGGGAGGAGGTAGGAGTTTTTTGGGCACGAACGTTCCTTTAAATATAAGTATATCATAATGGAATTTTGTACGTGGTATTAAACCTTTGAACCAGAGACGCCGCCTTTCCAGCCCAGAAATATAATACGCCATATTTTCACTAAGTAGGGTACTAAAAGAATGTGTGGGGCTACCAATAAATATTTTCAACGTGCAGCCCCAAGGCATTAATTCGTCTATCCCTATATAATGAATGTGGACTCTTCCATGTCCGCGACTGAACTGACATGGAATATACCATCATGGTTCAAATGGTTAATTACCTCGTAAACTTCCATCCATATAATGAATATGGATTCTTCCAATTGCTGCCATTGAGCTGACATGGATGGTATATGTACCACCAAGGTGGTTAAGTATCTCATAAGCTCCTAATGGCTGAATTTGAAACCTTTTTCTGATGTAAATTTTTCATTGTATTATATCAGATGAACTGAAAGGTGGTACGTCACTAAAATACTTTACTACCACTTAAATACATTTTATGTCCAGATCAATGTAACCACTGATGCGTTGTAATATATCTGTGTCATACATAGAGGTTATAACCAGCCTGCGGGTTTCCGAGATGGTGTATTGAAGTCGAGACCTCGTCTGTGAGCATATACTGACGAGTCAGTTTGGACGAGTCGATATATGACTCGGAGGAGAGGTCGAGACTTCAATACACCATCTCTGAAACCCATTTGGTGGTAATGACCAATTTATCTTTTAATATTCCCTCTTCATCGCCTTATTCGCATATATTTTGTCAATCGGCCAGCGTCTATCGGCAGTAAGCGGCGTACGTATAGGACACCTCTTCCCCGTAGACTGTACAAAATCCGCCATCTTGTTTTGTGGAGAGAAGTTTTTGAGAGTATTTCCCTATATACATGAACTCTATACAAATCCGACAGCAATGTCACTTATCTAACAAAAGCCTATTGTTCTCCTGTTTTATGGGATTTGTATGGGGCTTTGATATCACAGGTGTTCAAGAGGGTGAGTCTACTATTCTCTGAGGATGAATCCCCTATTGTCACACGACCTTGCCCTATTGTTCTGGGTAATTAAACGTGTATGTGTTCAAGATGTTGTGGCACTGATTCGTCGGAATTTCCCATCGAACGCGCTTGGGCACGTTTGCGTGGGGCCGTTGAGTTAGCTGTAATTTACCTATGAGTTTTGTAAAAGGATTTTTTTTCTGGAAAGAAATGTTTCCCATAATAGTTTACGATGTCATAGCCTTATAAGGAAAGGAATGTCGCCCCCACACGCCATCGTAATGTGGACAATCCACGTTTTACGTCAGGCATTCCAACACCCGCCCTAGCATCAGGTCACGGCCATATAAGAAAAGGAATGTAGCTTCCCCTCCGTGGAAAGGTATGTTTCCTATAATAGCCCTACACATCAAGTGGAAAGGAATGTTTCGTAACGTCCTTGATATAAATACGCGTGGTCCACCCTCACAACATAATCATGCCCCAGTGAATTTCCATTGAGTAATCACTGGCCCTTTGCATGTAAGCGTAGTAATTTTCCAATGACAGAAAAAAGGCCGTAATAAATTACTGCTGGTCCTTACAACACGCCCCCAGTAAATATCCGCTGAGTAATCATCCAGCCCTTTGTGTGTAGGCACAGTAATTGTCCAATGCCAAAGGCCACAATAAATTACTACTGGTCCTTACAACACGCCCCAATAAATTTCCGCTGAGTAATCATCGACCCCTTTGTGTGTAGGCACAGTAATTTTCCAATGCCAAAGGCCATAATAAATTACTGCTGGTCCTTATAACACGCCCCAGTAAATTTCCGATGAGTACTCATCGACCCCTTTGTGTGTAGGCACAGTAATTTTCCAATGCCAAAGGCCATAATAAATTACTGCTGGTCCTTACAACACGCCCCCAGTAAATTTCCGCTGAGTACTCATCGACCCCTTTGTGTGTAGGCACAGTAATTTTCCAATGCCAAAGACCATAATAAATTACTGCTGGTCCTTACAACACGCCCCCAGTAAATTTCCGCTCAGTACTCATCGACCCCTTTGTGTGTAGGCACAGTAATTTTCCAATGCCAAAGGCCATAATAAATTACTGCTGGTCCTTACAACACGCCCCCAGTAAATTTCCGCTGAGTACTCATCGACCCCTTGTGTGTAGGCATAGTAATTTACATTGACAGACAAAGGCCATAATAAATTACTGCTGGTTCTTTCAACACTCCTCCAGTAAAATTCCGCAGGCCCACTTTTGCCTACCATAAAACATTACCCCCTCAAAAAATCACTGGTCCTTCACGAGAAATTGTGGTAAAGAGAACGACACAATTGCCCCTGATGAATAACAAACTTAAAAAAAAAAAAAACTAAATAAATGAAATCCAACATGTGTTGGGGTATAAATGATCATAATTGACACGAAAAATGCGTTGCAGTTGACTGAGTGCATTTTTGTAGTCGGCTGTCTGAACGATAAACATGATTGTTTTTTCTTGGGGGCGTGTCTCACTAATCGAAGCTAAAAAAAGAAGATATTCAGTTGAAAAATACTGAGAAATACGCGTGCCGATCAATAGACTGTTGTCTCTCCTGCAATTTAAAAAAAGTACAACGCTGATCGTCTGCGATCAAACAAGCGCCCCCCCCCCCCCCCCCCCCCCCCCACGGTAGGTGGAATATATTGTTATTTCCTCAATAAAACCCAAACAAATATGGATATCAAAGGACCAACTCAACAAACTAGTCCCAATATTACACATATTTCTGTGGTTTTACTGGAAGCATCCGGAGACCTGTAATATGGTGGGTAGGGCTGACTTGCATAATGTATGCACAAGAAAAAAACATGTATAATATGTTATTTATCTTTTGCCCCCTCCCTTAAAATTTTAAACAAAAGCATCAAAGCATTACTGAGATGCAGATGGTTAAAGTACACAACATAATACGCACAAAAACATTACCGGAAAAAAGGTTAAGTAAGGCTTATTTTGCATAATTATGCACAAGAAAAAAACCCGTTAGATATATTATTTATCTTTTGCTGCTAGACCTACATAACAAAAACGACTGAAATCGGAAATGTCGTTCAGACGTTCTGAGCGTATAACGAATTATATCCAATTTCTAAGAAACATGGCCGCCAGTCGGCCATCTTGAATGTTTTTCGGAACAAAAGTGACGTGCATCAATTGTTCCTTATGCCTTATCAAATCTGAGAATTTTAAACAAAAGCGCCTAAGCATCTCTGAGATATAGGTGGTAACAGGACAGAAGAACTATCGGATAGACAGACAGTCGGATGGACAGACAGAGTGCAATCCTATAGAGCCCTTAACGGTGAAACCGTGGGGGACTAATAATCCCCACCTATCACCTGAGTGCATCGAAGCTATTCAATTACGAATGGATTACAATACATTCTTCCCACGTCGAAGGCTTACGTGGCCATAATAATAATAATAATAATAATAATAATAATATACACATTTATATAGCGCCAAAATTATAGTACAGAAGATATAGAACCAAATTCTAAGGCACTGTACATGTTCTGAGCTCATGCAAATATACAAACGGAATATATACAGTATCTTACAGTCCAGAAGTCGGTATAAAATGCCGATTCTAGACCACTTTGTTAAAAAAATGTACAGGTACACGTACATGTACGTGGACCGCCATAGGGATCCAGTGTTAAATCGTGTACAGTGTAAAAAACGTTGTTTGTGCACGATGGTCCAGAATCGGCAAACGCAGTTTCTCGCATTTTAGACCGTCCAAACGGCCGTTGGCGAACGAGTGCGAATTCGACACATCGCTCGGAAGGGAAAAATGTACGAAATTCGAAGAAAGCATCAATTAAAAATTTTTTCTCAACGTTCCCATCGCGGATCAGACCTTCGATCTATCGTTTGGGAACGTCAGCAAAAAACGCTTTGCCGATTCTAGACCAGCATCAAAAATGCGGTTTGCCGATTCTGGACCACCGACGTTCACGATCGCGTTTCGGACGGTCGAGGGTGCGATCCGATCGGTGAAAACGATTTGGCGATTCTAGACCAGGAAAAATCGATCTCAAAACCTTTTCTCGACGTTCACCAACGGTGTGAAGTGGGTGTAAAGTGCAGTTACCCATCGAGGATTTTTTTTCCAAACTAGTGCCGATTTCTGGGATGGGAACAAAAAACAAATGAAAAATCGTGAGGGTATCGTGACATTCGTTGCCACCTGATCGTCCTAGAGCAATGTATATTAAAAATCAAAAGCTTGAAGAGCTGGAAATAAGTAATCACCCAATCACTTCACGTTCCTAACGCTAAATAACCAATCAGATTGCTTGATTCTCATAACCTGAACTTAATCATACAAAGTTATATCCCCTCGTCGTGGGGGTGGGGGTCACACCCATCAGAAAAGTTTCGAGAAGGTGGACACGTGACCTATCAAATTGAAGGTCTCTACGAGTGGATTAAGAAGATCGTAATGTTAACCCTTGTCGTAGGGTGGGGTCATGACCAGAGCCGAAAAACGTCGTCCTCTTTACAAATCCAGACATGTGAGGTATTAATATGAAGGGCTCGATGAAAACATTACAAAAATAACGTTTTTCATTTTTAGTGGGGGTGGGGGTCACGCCCATCATAAAAATCGAAAGTTTCGGGAAGGTGGTCACGTGACCTATCAAATTGAAGGTCTCGACGAGTGGATTAAGAAGATCGTATTTTTAACCCTCCTCGTGGGGTGGGGTCACTACCAGAGACGAAAACGTCCTTCTTTTTACAAATCCAGGCATGCAAGGTACTGATATGAAGGCTCGATGAATACATTACGAAAATGGCATTTTTCATTTTATGTGAGGGTGGGGTCACGACCAGAGCCGGAAAAACGTCTTCCTTTTTACAAATCCAAGCATGTGAGGTACTGATATGAAGGGCTCGATGAAAACATTACAAAAATGACATTTTCAACCCTCGCCGTGGGGATGGGGTTAACACCGATCAGAAAATCAAAAGTTTCGAGAAGATAGTCGTGTTCGTGTGACCTATCAAATTAAAGCTATCGACAAGGATATTAAGAAAATCATATTTTTTCCCCCTTCTTCAAACGGTAGAGTTGTGACCATCTTGAAATCGAAAGTATTAAGAAAAGGTAGTTATGGAACATATTAAATTGAAAAAAGACAACAACTTGAATCTGATGCTTCATTCATTCTTGATATCTGTGTTTAAAACACGGAAGTATGTTTTCATTTTATATGATTGTTATGCTAATTAGAGATGCACTCACTTTTTAACAAGTCACGCCTTAAGATGTTTCCTTCAATAATAACTCTGTTTACCGAACCATAGATTTGTCAATAAAAAAGTATAAGTTGATCTTCTTACGTTTCTACTTATTGAGGATAGCCTATTTCACCGTGTCCGAAAAGTGTCAATCCAAACTATTTTTTTAGGAAAAAATGCCCACGTCGAGAAGACATTACATAACTAAACGAGTATAACCTTGACTAAATTGAAATAAAACCATTTGTCACGCGTCCCTATTGCCCACGTGGGGGCACGGTGACGTTGTGTACTAAGGCGTACTGCATGTCGATGGTGCACCTGTCTTCAACCAATGCTAACCCTGCTTGTGTGGAGTTGGTATGTTGGGGAGCTGACAGTTGCTCGCCGTTTCTCGGTGGTTCTCTCCGGGTACTCCGGCTTCCTCCACCCGTAAAACTGTCACGGTCATGGTTAGCCATTGTGCAGAAATATGTGACCTTAAACACCAATAAATAAATAAATATATTTGTCACGCGTTAGAAAAGATTTGTAAACAGTCTAAACGCACGTGTGGAAAAGTTGTTTTGTTTTGTTTTTTACAGCAGGAGTTATAATAATTTAAGATAGGTGGCGCTATACAAATACAGCAACAACAAAAAAAACAGGGTTTACAATGTGTCATAGTATGACTGGATGAAAATGAGAAAAAAAGCTCTTTTTCTAACCACCTGCTAGCGAAGCATTACATCGGTTTACTGAGATATTCATCACAGGTGTTCAACACATGCAAACATCATGAAAATTTGTGTATCAGACGTCTTTGGTCAGAAATTTATGTATTGTTTTCTATATATGAGAGAAAAGGTACGCAGCGTCCTAGCTTGGAGCATTTCGACTCGTCTTATTCAAACTCACAGAAAAAACAAACTCATGAATTTGTAGTCGCGATATTGATGTCATCCAACAGCAGCCAAGACATCAAGGGCCTATATAAGTAATCGAATTTTGTTTATTTTGAAATTCTCACCTCTCATATTCCTTAAATTCAGATTAAATATACACAAATTATACATCAAAATGAAGGTTGAGGAGTATAGAGCACGAAACATATATGTAATCAACTCATAGAGTCGACTGTAGGCACCACTGGTTCCTGGAAGTCTGCTACCGTATTCGCACCAGAACTGATAATAAAATAATATTTCATCAGAACAGCTAGTGGCCAAATGTGCTTCATATATCCAAGAACAAAGCTAGGCACTCAAAACACTTTCGAATACAGCGATAGGTCTGCATTTTGGAAAAGGACAACATTGTCTGCATTTTTTATTGAAGATGGTTTCCATGCTCGACAGACATGCGCAAATCACTCGTTACCACGATTTTCCATCAAAAAACAAAATCGTAATTCTAAGAAATTTTAACAGGTATCATGATATCTCGCATTGAATATGGCAACTTTGCAATCTCTATCTAATAACAGTATACTGTATGAAGGCGATCTTTTTCATTATTTGATTTTAGACGGCGTTGTTTTTACATGCTTTTTCTGTCCGATGACGTCGACCGGAAATCGAAAGTATACTCATACGTAAACAAAAGCAAAGGCTTTGGAATTTTCCCCAATGCAGCTCTGTCGCCGTGTTTTGAAGAATTTTTATCCCCTAGCTTTGTTCTTGGATATGTAAAGCACATTTGGCCACACATTGTTTTCGTGAAATATTATTAAATTATCAGTTCTGGTGCGAATACGGCAGCAGACTTCCAGGAACCAGTGGTACCTACAGTCGACTCTATGAGCTGATTACACATGTGTTTCGTGTTCTATACATCCCAACCTTCATTTTGATGTACATTTGTGTATATTTAATTTGAATTGAAAGAATTTCAGAGGTGAGAATTTTCAAAATAAACAAAATTTCATGACTTATATAGGCCATTAAGCTTTAGCGTTGGCATACCACTTGTCCAAAACAATTCTCTTTTTAAGCTAAACGGGTGAAATACATCTCGGGACCGACTCCCTTTTTTTACTTGATCAGACACGGTTGTTGGCGGAAAGTTGACTGGAGGGTCGTTCACAACAATTGTTCAAACATATCGAACGAAAACGACTCATTTTCTAACTACGATTGTCACCGTATTCTAAACGTCACCACACTAATCATACAATACGGTATTGGAACTGCACTAGCTCTTGAACATTACAAATTTACGATTTGTATTGCCTTCAACACAAATAGTAAATTCCTTCCCGC